>CM035836.1:422594056-423104967 GCA_020510985.1 Pholidichthys leucotaenia | reverse complement strand
TTTTAGTTAGAGCTTTTTTGCTTGCCAATATTAAAACATTGAATAAGTATTTTTCTCCTCGTCTTTCCAGTGAGTCCGGTAGTAAACCCAAATACAAAGTTACAAAAGAAAAGGGAACTGTTATTTTAAATATTTTCCCCAATATCATCTGTACATTGGTCCAATATTGGTGGATAACTGGGCATGACCAAAACACATGAAAATGATTTGCAGTCTTTTCACCACACAAGCGCCAACAGTTCAATCCCTTATGGGTAAATTTGTTTTGTGCAGGTGTTCTGAAAAATCTTACCAAGTTTTTCCATCCAAATTCTCTCCACTGCAGGGATGAGGTACTTTTCCATTGCTGTTTATTTAGCTTTTCCCATATTTCCAGTTGTAAAGTCAAATTCCCCTCTTTTTCCCATCTCTCTTTTATATATGATGTGTTGTCTCCTTTTAAGTCTTGAAGACCTTGGTATATTTTAGAAATGTATCTGATCCCTGGGATCCCTTTATATGCCATTAAGAAGACCTTCAGAACACCTGACTGGGCCCTTTCCAAATCCTCCTTTTTAAGTATATTGTTTATGTGATGTCTAAGCTGGAAGAACCTGTAAAGGTCTTGATTTATTAGACCTTGTTTTTTCAAATCTTCAAAACTTCTTAAAATTTGCCCTTTAAAAAAATCGTAATATTTTATCAGCCCTTTCTCCTTCCACTTTTTAAATCTGGTGTCTGTTTTATTAGGAGTAAAGTCTTGATCATAGGCAATCCATTGCAGAAGTCGATAGGGCTCTTTAGTTTGATTCTCTCTGACTATCTTAAACCAAATTTTTAGCGGGGTCTCTATCCACGGGTTAGTGTTATTCAAAAGCTTAGGTAAGGCATTGTTCCCTATTATCGCCTGTAGGGGGATGTCACTTGTTATTTGGCATTCGATCTCCTTCCATTGTGCAGTGTAGACTGGGTTACATATCTCTACTAAAGTTTTAATTTGTGCGGCTTTAAAGTAGTCCCTGATATTTGGCAGCGCGAGCCCACCTTTGTCTTTGTTTAGCTGTAAGGTTCTATATCTGATTCTAGGTCTCTTGCCCTGCCATATGAATCTTGAGATCCTTCTGTCCAGCTCCTGCCATGTTTTTTTGGGAGGTTCTACCGGTATTGTTTGGAAAAGGTATAGAAGACATGGAAGTATATTCATTTTGACTGCTTCAATTCTTTGTGCAGTACCCAAGAATGGTATCATATTCCATCTTGCTAGGTCAGATTTTATTTTTGTCACCAGTGGATCATAGTTTAGTGATATAATTTTGTTGAGTTGTTTCGGGATATTGACCCCCAGATATTTCATAGATTCCGACTCCCAGTTAGTTTTGAGTTTGCTTAGTGAATAATGATTTGGGTCATAGTTGAATGTTAAAATTTGGGTTTTATGCATGTTTAATTTGTACCCCGATAAATCTCCATACTCTGAAAAAACTGAGGTTAGTTCTGGTAAAGAAGTGTCCGGCTGCCCTAGGTATATTAAAATGTCATCAGCAAACAGTGCTATTTTATGTTCCTTCTGACCAAGTGTAATACCTTGAATTTTTTGATTTTGTCTTATCCATTGGCTCAGAGGTTCTATGAAGATTGCAAAGAGCAGTGGAGACAGGGGGCAGCCCTGACGACATCCTCTTTCCAGTTCAAAAGATGATGATAAATTACCGTTAATCCTTATTTTAGCTGTTGGTTTTTTATATAATGCCTGTATAGTTCTAATGAAGTTGTTATGAAAATTGAAACTGGATAAGATTCTATATAACAAAGACCAGTCAACCGAATCGAATGCTTTTTCAGCATCTAATCCCAATATGACTGCATTTAAGTTATATTTTTTTATATGATGAATTATGTGTAAAGTGCGTCGAATGTTGTCTTGTGTCTGTCTTTGTCTTATAAAACCTGTTTGGTCTAAATGAATTAGGTCTGTCAGTATATTTTCTAACCTTTTGGCAAGGATAATGGTAAAAAGCTTATAGTCCTGATTTAATACACTGATTGGTCTGTAGTTGGAGCACTCTAGTTTATCCTTTTCAGGTTTAGGTATAACTGCAATGACCCCTTCTCTCCAGGAGGGGGGGATTTCCCCTGTGTGGAGGACATAATTAAATGTTTTCAGGAGGAGAGGAGATAGTTGCTGTTTAAAGGTTTTGTACCACTCTGCTGTATAGCCATCTGCTCCTGGGGATTTGTTAGCTTTAAGTTTCATAATTGCTTTTTCCAATTCTTTAGGTTGTATTTCTGACAGTAGTGTTTTATTTTGTGACTCCGTAAGTTGGGGAAGGTTTAATGTGTTTAGGAATGCCTCGGATGCGTTTTTATGTTTTTTGTGGGAGTATAAGTTCTTATAGTAATTCTCGAAGCTTTTAAGAATATCCTGAATTCTGAATTTTATTTCCTTTGATACTGGGTCTCTGATTTTGTAGATTGCTCTTTCTGTTTGATGTTTCCTCAATTTATAGGCTAGCAATTTTGCCGATTTACTGCCTGCTTCATAGTATTTTTGTTTCAAAAATGTAGGTTTTTAATTTCCTTCATCTTGAGCGAGTCAGTAGAATGAGTGTTGCCTTTGTGTTCTTTTTCTAGGTTCTTAAGTTCTGACTCTAATGTGGATAGTTTTTCTTGTCTTAGTTTCTTTTGGGTTGCCAGTTTTGCAATAATCTTTCCTCTTATTACAGCTTTGCATGCATCCCACAGTATTAAAGGGGATACTTCTCCATTATCGTTTTCTTCCAAATATCTGAGAATATCTGATTCCAATTCATCTTTCAGTGGTCCTTTCAGCACATTTGAATTTAACCTCCAAGAAAATGTATTATTTGTGTATTTTTGGATATTTAAGTCCATATAGATCGGACTGTGGTCAGAGAGATCCATCAGTCCTATTTTACATGTTTCTACTCTTCCAATGTCTCTATTAAACATAAAAAAAATAGTCAATCCTTGAGTAAGATGAATGTGGAGTTGAGTAAAATGTATAGTCTTTTACACTGGGGTTGAGTTCCCTCCACACATCACAGATTCCCATTTCTTTTAGTAGCATCCGAGTCTTCCTGCTTTGGGTGTTATTTTGATGTGGAGAATTACCAGAAGCATCCCAGTATGGATTCAGTCTAAGATTGAAGTCCCCACCACATATCACTAAACCTTGAGCTTTAGTTATCATTAGGTCAAATACATTTTTATAAAATTTCCAGTTAGCCCCTGGGGGAGCATATACATTCAGCAGGGTGATATCTTCTCCCTCTAGCCGCCCAGTTACCAAACTGTATCTCCCTTCTTTATCTTTGTGTTCTGATTTTTTTTCAAATGTAATTTTGGTTGATATCAATGTCGCTACTCCCCTCCTCCTCCCTGACTTATATGAAGATGAAGAGATCATTTTAAACCCTTATCTACTGAGTTTAGTGTGCTCCACGTCTGTTAGGTGGGTTTCTTGTAAAAATATTATTCCTGCTTTGTCTTTTTTCATTTTGCCAAGAATCTTGGATCTTTTAACTGGATTCAGGATTCCTTTTACATTATATGAAATTATTTTGGTTACACCCTGTTTCTCCATTGTGTTGTTTTGTTTAGTATAACTGTGTGTTCAGAAACTGAAAGAACATTAAGAACAAGAAAAACATTAAGAACATAGTGTATAAAACTTTAAAACAAAAAACTGTCAAAAGAACTTCCTGAGCTGAGGTCTTTTTAAAGACCCTGGAAGAGCCTTGATGGAGTGTAGGCTCTGAGGGAAATTCCTCAAACTCTGTTACGTGTTGAGGGCCCTCTCTTAACCCTGTAAGTTGTCCCATGCTTTTAACGTGAGTTTCGGAACCCAATCCGAACTTGTAATGATTTTTTTTTCCCTTTATGCCTATACCCTGTGAAATTGTGTGCACCCTCCCACCCCCATCACAGCAAACATTCACGCAAAAACAGTATTTGTTAGTGTGAGGAGAACATGTGGATTATTGTCACATTTCTATTTTAACAAGTTGTTTTTTTTTTTAATTAAAAAGACTTATTTGTTTCAAATATTATGACTGTTCCATGAAATGTTTTACCACATGCTGAATACGCATCTCCTTTAATGTTTGTTACCTTGTATGAGGGGGGTTGGATGTGCAGATTGACTCAAAAAAAAAAAAATGGTCGCTATTCCAACCTGAAAACGGACAGTTTATCCGCGACGCTCTGGCGTTGGGTTTCCCGCTGCTGGCCCGTGGATTTTGAAGGTCTCTGTGTTGTCCATGTTTGCGTTTTGATCTTCTCACTCGGGTCAGCTGCGGGTTTAAACACCATTACCGGGAGCCCTCTTCTCGCCATGTCAGCTGTTGCTTCTTCCGCCGAATTATAGAGACATGTTTCTTCACCGTAGAAGACCCTTAACTTCGCAGGAAATGGCGTCTGAAAGCGCAGTTTCTTCTCACGTAGTACCTTTTTGGCGTCATTGTATTCCCTGCGCTTTTTAAGGACCTCCGGGGCGTAATCGTGTTCCACGAAGACTTTTCTCTCCTGGTGCATAAATCCTTTTTTCTGCCAAGCCAGTCTTACAACCTCTTGTTTTATTTTGAAATTGGAAAATCTTACCAACACCGAACGTGGGGGCGCTTCCACCGCTGGCCTAGCGGCTAATGAACGATGTGCCTTTTCTATGTTCAAGTCGGTGGTTTGTGGAATATCCAATTTCTCTCTTAGTAAAGATTCCATGCATTCTGCCATTGAGTTAAAACCGTTTTCGGCTCCTTCTATCAGACCATGAATTCTTATATTGTCTCTTCTCTGTCTTCCTTCTTGGTCGGCTAGCTTAGCCTCTATAGATGCTTGTCTTTTGCGTAGGTCCAGCACAGAATCTTCGAGCACTTTTATTCGTTCCTCTGCTTCCAAGATTTGGTTCTCGGCCTGGTCCACTCTGCTGTTTGTCCTTTTCAATTCGTCTCTGAATTCCCGAAATTCGGCTGTAACCTCTCGGCGAAATCGTCGTAGCTCTTCAAATAGCGATTTCAGGCTCACCTTTTTGTTAGCTACCACCAGTTCCTCGTCTTCTGAACGGAGATCTTCCAGTTCAGATTCTCCGGCCGATACGTGTCCTGGCCTGGAAAATTTCAGTTTCTTCTGTTTTCCTTTAGACATGATGATTTTGTCTTTTGATTTTCACTCCTCCAAAAATCTGTTAAGTTTGATTTTCAAGGTGTTATCTTGGATTGGGTCTGAGAGCTTCAGTGTTAAGCTGCAGTCGCCATGGCGTCCAGACCGGAAGTCCCACATTTCTATTTTAACAAGTTGTTGGGGTTTTTTTTAAAGACTTACTTGTTTCTAATATTATGACTGTTCCATGAAATGTTTCACCACTTGCTGGTTCCACATCTCCTTTAATGTTTGTTACCTTGTAAGAAGAGGTTTGGATGTGCAGATTGACTAAAAATATCGTTATTCCCTCCTGAAAGCGCTCAGTTTTTCCTTATAGCCCTGGCGCTGGGTTTCCCGCTGCTGGCCCGTGGATTTTGAGGGTCTCTGTGTGGACCACGTTTGAGCCTTGATTCTTTCGATCAGGTCTGCTGCGGGTTTATACACCGTTACCGGGAGCCCTCTTCTCGCCATATCCGTGGTTGCTTCTTCCGCCGAGTTGTAGAGACACGTCTCATCCCCGTAAAAAACCCGCAGCTTCGCCGGAAATGGCGTTTTTTTTTTTTTTTTTTTTTTTTTTTTTTTTGTTACTTATTTGTACCCGTAGGTAGACTTGGTTTGCAGTCTGGTGACAAGCCACCGGCTGCTGGTCGCTGCGTGCGCGAGCGCCCTAAACCTACATGTTTTTGGTATGCGGGAGGAAACCGGAGAAATCCCGGAGTAAACCCACGCAACACGGGGAGAACATGCAAACTCCACACAGCTCACTGTTGGTCGGGGGCTGGGATCGAACCCACGACCTCATGATCCCCGCGATCCCCCGGCCAAGGGTAAAACTGTGCTGCCACAGTGCTAAACCACTGCGCCACCGTGCAGCCCACGGTGGCGCAGTCTCTTTCTCAGTTTGAAAGCGCAGTTTCTTCTACCTTAGTACCTTTTTAGCATCGTTGTATTCCCAACGCTTTTTAAGGACCTCCGGGGCATAGTCGTGCTCCACAAAAACTTTTCTTTCTTGGTGCATAAATCCTTTTTTCTGCCAAGCCAGTCTCAAAACCTCTTCTTTTATTCTGAAGTTGGAAAACTTCACCACCACTGATCGTGGTGGCGCTTCCGCCATCGGCTTTGGGGCTAATGAACGGTGCGGCCTTTCTATCTTCAAGTCGGTGGATTGGGGAATTTCCAACTTCTCTCTCAGTATGGATTCCACGCATGCAGCCATTGTGATGAAACCGTCCTCGGCTCCTTCTTCCAGACCATGAATTCTTATGTTGGCCCTTCTTAGTCTTCCTTCTTGGTCGGTTAGCTTAGCTTCCAGTTTTGTCTGTCGTTTAAGTAAATCCAGCACGGTTTCTTCCAGCCCTTTTATTCTTTCCTCTGCTTCCATGATTCGGTCCTCAGCCTGGTCCACTCTGCTGTTTGTCCTTTTTATTTCGTCTTTAATTTCACGAAATTCGGCCCAACACTCTCGGCGAAATTCTCTTAACCCCTTGCACTCCGGTCAATTTTCCTAAAAACGCCAAAAAATAATGTGCCCAAAGTAAATCGAAAGCTGTTCTTCAACCCTTTGCAGCATCTTCATGGGGTTGGTCTCATTTAAAAGAAAACACTTTGAATTTTTGGCAAAAAAAAAAATTGATCTCTCTAAGTGCTCCGGCCACTGAGTTACAGTCATCTAAACATACTGAACTTGAAGAAAATAAATATGGCCTGGGTGGTTTTTTTGGATGCAAATGCTTGCAAATAACACACAGCTTCAGATCTGGGCTGGAAAATGCAACAGAAATGTAGAACCAAGTGTTATCCAGCTGAGGTCCAAATTTTGTAACAATACCACAAAAAATGAATATTTTACACAGCTTTGTTCTCAGGCTGTTCCCAGGCGTTTTGGAACTGTGCCAAATTGTGCCAAATGACACAGTTTGGAAAAACGTCTGTAACTTTTGAATGATTCAACATAGAAGCCTCATCTTGGGCTCAAATGAAAGGTCACATTCAGCGCTGTGTCTGTGTGTGTGTGTGTGTGGGGGGGGGGGGGTTGTCCCCCCACCCCCCCCCGCTACAGAGGACGGAGTTCCGCCCTCGCTACATGACGGATTACACTCGGATAAGGCATGTTTCCACAGCAGCGCTGTCACCGCGGCTCCCCCACCCACCCACCCCCGCCGTTACAGAATCGTAGAGGTGGGGGGGGCATTCACGGTCCGGAGGCGGCGAAGAACCGTGTAACGTGGCGCACGCACTTCGGACATCGTGTGCCGCACAGTTGTAATTTACCGATAGGTCAAAAGTCATTTTTTGATTACAATTTTCAGGAATAAAAAATAATTTGGCTTATAACACCTTACCTCTTCACAGCCACATTGTCCTGGCGAACTTCTCTTCCTCATTGTCAGACGAACGCGACGCTGGTTCTGGTCTCACGACCCGGTCAAAACATAATTCCATGATTGCGGTTTTGGCGAATGATTTACGACCTTCGTCGTCGGCCTCCGTCAGTCTATGATGACCATATAAGAGAATCCTAAACATTCTGCTGGAATTAAAAAAAAAAAAAAAAAGCACTGCCTGTGGCTGCTGAAGCAGTCTCTTTTCACCCAGCTTTAGACAAAACAGCTCAGCGAACTTCTGTGCTTCAGTTGGCTCGCAGCCGTTGGGAGGCGGGTCCTTCTGGCTAGGTTTTCATTCATTGGTTCTTCAAGGTTTCAGAAACCCAATTCAAAGCTCTTATTAGCCGAATGAGAGGTCAATCAGATGAACTAATCTGTTCGTGGCTGTGTCTGCAGCGCCACACCACCTACATCACCACCATCAGGATCATGCGTCCGAGTCATGCGCCCTCGTGCGCCCTAGGACGCAGAGACTTGCCCATCCGCGGTACAACGGAGCGCAAGAGGTTAATTCTTGAATTATCGTTTTTAAGCTAACCGTGTTGCTAGCCTCATTCAGCTCCTCTGTTTCCGAGTGGATGTCCTCCAGGTCAGATTCTCCGGCCGATGCGCGTCTTGGCCTGGCAAATGTCGATCTCTTCTGCTTTCCTTTAGGCATAATGACTTTGTCTTTTGATTTTCACTCTTCAAAAATCTGTTAAATCTGATTTTCAAGGTATTTTCACGGATGGGGTCTTGAAGTTTCAGCGTTAAGCTGCTATCACCATGGTGTCCAGACCGGAAGTCCGGGTGAGTGGTTTTTTTTAAATCACACACTCTGTTTTTGCTGAAGTGTTCTGTTAATACTCACTGTAAACACGGAAGTGAACGCGGTGCAGCGATGCATTTGATTGGTTAGGCTAAGCATTTCAGCACCACTCTGAGACAAATTTGATTGGTGAAACTGGCGGAAATTGATGAGGATTGGCCAAAATTGCGGGAAAGTTCCGGTGATTGGACAAAGTTGCAAGGTCACGCAATAGTTGCGCTGATTGGCTGATTTCGCATGAATTGACAAGATCGCAATATTGCGAAATCCTGGAGGGACTGTTTAATATAACATTTTATAAGCAGCTTCCAGAGCTAAATAAAATTACCCATGAAACAGTCATTTGAAACTGAAGCTCAACAGCTTCCTGAAATTTATTTTAAGCCAAAAAACTATTATTTTAAGCCAAAAAACTGCCACACTAGAGACAATAAAACACTGGATTTGTTCTACGCAAACACTAAGGAGGCGTACACCTCATCACAACTCCCCCCACTTGGGAGATCGGATCACAACTTGGTTCATCTCCGACCGGTGTACAAACCCCTAGTGCACAGACAACCTCCGGCCATGCACACTGTGGAGTTATGGTCTGAGGAGACAATGGACACTCTAAAGGACTGTTTTGAAGCCACTGCCTGGAAGCAGCTCTGCGATCCACATGGTGAGGACATCGATGGCCTCATTCACACCTTCACGGGCTACCTCAGCTTCTGTGTGGACAAATCCGTTCCCACCAAGACCATACGGCGTCACTCAAACAACAAACCCTGGATCAACCCTGAGATAAAAACACTTCTGAGAGAGAAGAAGAGGATCTTCAGGTCGGGGAACAGGGAGATGCTGAAGTCCGTACAGAGGGAGCTGAGGAGAAAGATCAGAGAAGGCAAGGACAGCTTCAGGAAGAAGATGGAGGACAAGCTGCAACAGAGCGACATCAGCGGGGTCTGGAGAAACCTCAAAACCATCTCGGGGCTCCAGAATACCTCCCCCCAGGCCACGGGGGGCAGGGAGTGGGCGAACAACCTGAATCTGTTTTTCAATAGATTTGACCAACCGCCCTCCCCCCTGTCTGCACAACAACCACTGCTGCCTCTAAGAAATCAAGTCCTGCTACCCACTCCCCACTCCACCGACACCCCCCCCACTCCCAACACACAGCCCCCCATCCTGACCCTGACCAAGACCCAGGTGAGGACGGAGCTGAGGAAGATCAAGGCGAGGAAGGCGTCGGGACCGGACGGCATCAGCGCAAAGCTCCTCAAGTCCTGTGCAGACCAGCTGTGTGGGATTGTGACATATATCTTCAACATGAGCCTGAAACTGGGGAGGGTACCACAGCTGTGGAAAACATCTTGTGTGGTACCTGTACCAAAAACTTCCCACCCCAAAGACCTGAACAGCTTCAGACCGGTGGCCTTGACGTCCCACTTGATGAAGACCCTGGAGAGACTGCTCCTTGCTCATCTCCGCCCCCTGGTGAAACCAGCGATGGATCCACTCCAGTTCGCCTACCAGCATGGCATTGGGGTGGAGGATGCGGTGATCTTCCTCCTTCACCGTTCTCTGTCCCACCTGGAGAAGCCCGGGAATATGGTGAGGATCATGTTCTTTGACTTCTCCAGTGCTTTCAACACCATCCAACCGATGATCCTGAAGGACAAGCTGCTGCGCGCAGGGGTGGACCAGCACCTGTCATCATGGATCCTGGACTACCTCACGAACCGGCCTCAGTTTGTGAGAACCCGGGACTGTGTTTCCGACACGATCATCAGTAGCACGGGGGCCCCCCAGGGAATGGTGCTGGCTCCCTTCCTGTTCACTCTTTATACTGCGGACTTCTCACACAACACAACACAACACATTGCCATCTACAGAAGTTCTCTGATGACTCTGCGATCGTTGGTCTCATCTCCAGCGGAGATGAAGCTGAGTACAGAGGGCTTATCCAGGACTTTGTGGACTGGTGCCATCGGAACTGCCTCCAGATCAACGCGAGGAAAACTAAGGAGCTGGTGGTGGACTGCCGCAGGCATGGGCAGCCCCTCACAGCACCAGTAAATATACAGGGAACAGACATCGAGATGGTGACATCCTACAAGTACCTGGGTATTCATCTGAACAATAAACTAGACTGGTCACACAATACTGACGCACTCTACAAGAAGGGACAGCGCAGGCTGTTCCTGCTGAGGAGACTCAGGTCTTTTGGTGTACAAGGGGCGCTGCTGAAGTCATTCTATGACACGGTGGTGGCATCAGCCATCACTTTTGGAGTGGTCTGCTGGGGCAGTGGCATTACTGCAGCCGATAGGAAGAGACTGAACAAACTGATTAAGAAAGCTAGCTCTGTCCTGGGGCAACGCCTTGATCCGATGGAGGAGATAGGAGAGAGAAGGACGGTGGCTAAACTGTCATCTCTGCTGGAGTCCGAGTTCCACCCTATGCAGGACATACTGGATGCACTGAGGAGCTCATTTAGCAGCAGACTACATCATCCCAGGTGCACAACCGAGAGGTTTCGTAGGTCCTTCCTACCAACGGCTGTCAGACTGTACAACCTAAGCAGGGCTGCTCGCAGAGATAGCAAAAAGACGTAACAAACTAATAGTTTTTTGAATGCAAAAGATGCAATAGACTTGCACAATGGTCCTCTCCGGCATACAACTAGGAACATACCGGTCGCTATGGAGGGTGAGAATATGTATGGGCACATAATCATACCATGTAGGATAACTAAATAGACGGTTATGCTGTTTCATCCCACCTAGCAACAATGCTCTGCACTGTGTGTGTTTATATATTTACATATTTATTCCATCTAGCTACAATGCTCTGCACTGGGTGTGTTTATATTTATATATCTATATATTTATTCCATCTAGCTACAATGCTCAGCACTGGGTGTGTTTATATTTATATATCTATATATTTATTCCATCTAGCTACAATGCTCCGCACTGTGTTTTTATATATCTACATATTATTCCATCTAGCTACATTGCTCCGCACTGTGTGTGTTTATATACTTGCATATTTATTCCACCTAGCTGCAATGCTCCGTACTGTGGGTGTTTATATATTTACATATTTATTCCATCTAGCTACAATGCTCTGCACTGTGTGTTCATATATTCATATATTTATTCCATCCAGCTACAATGCTCTGCACTGTGTGTCTGTGTGTGTGTGTGTATATATATATTTTATAGTAATATGTACATATGTATATTAGCTGCTCTTGCTTGCTTGTTTTTTTTTTTTTTTGCCTTCTGATTGTTGCTCTGAGTGTTGCTATCCCTGTGCTGTTGCAATCCTGGAATTTCCCCGTTGTGGGACTAATAAAGGCTTATCTTATCTTATCTTATCTTATCTTAAAATTGACACTAATTGTAAGGTGTAAGGTAAGGTTTACACCTTACCTTACACCTTACAATTAGTGTCAATGTCAGTGTCAGTGTTGATCATCTTAAAACCCTCATCTTCAATCATGGATAGTGGTCTCATGTCAGTGACAACCATGTTGAGGATGCTCTTTGTCAAAATTTCAGCAATTTGAGGAGTGCATGTGCCTCTCTTCAGGACAAACTCATCCACACACCTTTGATTATGACTAAATGACTAAAAAACAAGAAAGCTGTATTATTATTTTTTCCCCTTGTCCTGTCAGGCAGCTAGTTGAGCAGAACAGAAATATGTGTCCCTTATTGTGCCAAACAGATTTACTTTGCCAAAAGGAGCTTTATACAGCACATATTTATGTACTGTATATTATTGTAAACTCCTCTTGTAATTAATTTAAATAAAATAATAAAAGTTTTCTACCCATGAAGGACCCGACAGGAGGAGAATGGGGAAAGGAGGTGTGGGAAGGGGGAAAGAAAAGGGAGAGGGACAGACAAAGGAGACAAACAAGGGACTTCCAGTATGGCGACACACTAGGTGGACGCACACCTCCTCCCTCTGCAAATATTTGCCAAGAAAACCAGTGTAAAGTGAATTTTTATTACTAAAATACAAACAGTAGCCTCATTAAAAACTCCTTTATGTCGTCCAGGCTAAGAAAGTCGAGTAAGAGTCGCGGTAATTCCACACAAGGGAAGATTGATTTCGGGCTAGCTAAATGAAGTGGAGGTGCTAAAGCTAATGCTAGCAAGAGCATGGAAGACACTAACGACACAGGAAAAGAAGGACTAAACCACGCTCCAATTCTAGAAGCTATCAAAGACTTAAAAGCTGACTTCTACAATAGATTTGACAGCGTATTAGCCGCAATAACAGGAATTAGAAATGAGGTTGGTGAATGCATGGAGCGTATAGTAAACGTCAAGACCCGCATCTCTGACATGGAGAGCACGATAGCCAGCCTTCAAGCAAAAGTCCAGATCCTCAGAAATGAAAACAGGGACATAGAGGATAAATTACTTGACTTGGAAACAAGATTGGGTATTCATCTGAACAATAAACTAGATTGGTCACACAATACTGATGCACTCTACAAGAAGGGACAGCGCAGGCTGTTCCTGCTGAGGAGACTCAGGTCTTTTGGTGTACAAGGGGCGCTGCTGAAGTCATTCTATGACACGGTGGTGGCATCAGCCATCACTTTTGGAGTGGTCTGCTGGGGCAGTGGCATTACTGCAGCCGATAGGAAGAGACTGAACAAACTGATTAAGAAAGCTAGCTCTGTCCTGGGGCAGCGCCTTGATCCGATGGAGGAGATAGGAGAGAGAAGGACGGTGGCTAAACTGTCATCTCTGCTGGAGTCCGAGTTCCACCCTATGCAGGACATACTGAATGCACTGAGGAGCTCATTTAGCAGCAGACTACATCATCCCAGGTGCACAACCGAGAGGTTTCGTAGGTCCTTCCTACCAACGGCTGTCAGACTGTACAACCTAAGCAGGGCTGCTCGCAGAGATAGCAAAAAGACGTAACAAACTAATAGTTTTTTGAATGCAAAAGATGCAATAGACTTACACAATGGTCCCCTCCGGCATACAACTAGGAACTTACCGGTTGCTATGGAGGGTGAGAATATGTATGGGCACATAATCATACCATGTAGGATAACTAAGTAGACGGTTATGCTGTTTCATTCCATCTAGCAACAATGCTCTGCACTGTGTGTGTTTATATATTTACATATTTATTCCATCTAGCTACAATGCTCAGCACTGGGTGTGTTTATATATTTATATATCTACATATTATTCCATCTAGCTACATTGCTCCGCACTGTGGGTGTTTATATATTTACATATTTATTCCATCTAGCTACAATGCTCTGCACTGTGTGTTCATATATTCATATATTTATTCCATCCAGCTACAATGCTCTGCACTGTGTGTCTGTGTGTGTGTGTATATATATATATATTTTATAGTAATACGTACATATGTATATTAGCTGCTCTTGCTTGCTTGTTTTTTTTTTTTTTTGTTTTGTTTTTTTTCTTGCCTTCTGATTGTTGCTCTGAGTGTTGCTATCCCTGTGCTGTTGCAATCCTGGAATTTCCCCATTGTGGGACTAATAAAGGCTTATCTTATCTTATCTTATCTTATCTTAAGATCCAGGTGTACCAATCTGAGACCGGTGAACCTACCGGAGAAGGCAGAGGGTGACGGTGCCTGCTCCTTTCTTGAAACCTGGATCCCTGAGGCACTAGGCATCCCCCTGCTCAAGTCAAAGCAATTCCTGGAGAGAGCTCATCGTATCGGCCCGGGAAGCGGCTCTAAAGACCATCCAAGGATGCTTATCATGAAATTTGTCAATGACAGAGACAAGGCAGTGGTGTTGAAGGCAATCAAAACCTAAAAGCAAATACTGTACGAGGATAAACCGGTACGATTCTACCCTCACTTGGCAGCCGGACTACACAAGAAGCAGAAGGAATTCGACTCCGTGAGGCAACAGCTCTGTGACTTAGGAATTAGACACGGCATGCTGCTCCCAGCCAGACTGTTGGTGACTTTCAGGGATAAAACGCTGACTTTTGGAAAGCCGGAGGATGTGGAAGCTTTCATACGCCAGATCCGAGAAGAGGACAACACAGGATAAACAACAGCTCGGAGCTGTTGGATGTCACTCGGGGGTAAGAGGCGCTGATGATCACTAGAGAAATGTCCGCTCCAAGAGACTGTACCATTCATCTGTGACTCTGACTTGTAAAGATAAGGCTCCAAAGGTGCTACGGAACATTATTTTATTTTAGGTTCAAGCTCTATAAGAGTAGAATTATTTCATCAACCGAGCACAGCGTTATCCTCTCCCCTCTCCTTTTATTTTCTTTTTTCTTTTATTTCTTTTTTTTTTTTTTAAATAGGAGAATTTAATTTCTACTTTTGTTGAACAGGATTACAATTTCAGTGAGTTTAGTTTTATATACAGGAGACCTTAATATTTTGCTGCATATTTCTGTTTGGTATGGAATAACTCTTGGCAAAACTATTCTTTTAACTTCTTTCAAGCAAATAATGGAGGAGGTGTTTGTCTAGGATAAGATTTTGTTATCATAATCTGATCTTTCCTCATTAAATGTGGAACATTTAGTACTACCGAAGTGAGTAGTAGGGTGGGGGAAATTTGGCCTTTAGGCCCAGAGGTTTACGTATGTTCAGAGGTTGATGCAGTTAGAAGTATCTGAGATTTTTGTAAGGTATTGGTTGTTTAAAGGTATATTTTTACACTTTAACATGAGAGAGCCATTTGTAATAATCAGCTATGACCAACGTTTTAGAAGTTAAGATTATCTCATGGAACTGTAGAGGGTTGTTAAAACTTCAAAAAAATAAGCAGGTGATGGGGAGGTTAAAGGGTATACAGTCCAAAATTATCTTCCTTCAAGAAATGCACCATACTGTAAAAGAGAACTTAAAGATTAAGAGGAGGTTGGGGGGAGGTCTTTTCGGCACCCTTTACTTCACAGGGGAGAGGGGTAATGACTTCAATACATAAGTCCATCCCTTTTAATGTTCATAAGGTAGCTGCAGATAGGATGGGAAGGTATTTGATAATCCAAGGTACCCTCTTTACAGAGCCTCTAAATTTAGTTAATATCTATGCCCCAAATAGGGATGAACCTATTTTTTTTTAGCAGTTTATTCTGTTTGCTGTCAGCACTCAATGGCCACTACATTTTAGCTGGTGACTTCAATTGTACCCTCAACCCCAGCTTAGAAAAATCATCACAGGATGACAACTCGCACAATAAGAGTAGGGAAACCATTCTTCAATTTGCTAAGGAATTAAACTTGAAGGATGTGTGGAGAGATAGAAACCCTGGCTCATCAACATATTCCTGCTTTTCTAACACATCATACTCACGAATTGACTATTTCTTGGTCTCAGCAAGCTTATTATATAAAGTAAAAGAATGCGACTATGGCAGTATTGTGATCTCAGACCATGCACCAATCAGTTTGGTTTATGTAGATCCCAGCCTGGTACAAGATCCGCCTCAATGGAACTTCCAGCATAAATGGCTAAAAGATCCAGATTTAATGGCTTTTACTGAAAATCAAATTGACGAATACTTTACATTTAATACTTATGAAACATCTGCAAGCATTAGATGGGAAGCATTCAAAGCCTTCATCAGAGGGCAAATACAGTGGGGTAAAAAAGTATTTAGTCAGCCACCAATTGTGCAAGTTCTCCCACTTAAAAAATGAGAGAGGTCTCCAATTTTCATCATAGGTATACCTCAACTATGAGAGACAAAATGAGAAAAAAAAAATCCAGAAAATCACATTGTCTGATTTTTAAAGAATTTATTTGCAAATTATGGTGGAAAATAAGTATTTGGTCAATAACAAAAGTTCATCTCAATACTCTGTTATATACCCTTTGTTGGCAATGACAGAGGTCAAATGTTTTCTGTAAGTCTTCACAAGGTTTTCACACACTGTTGCTGGTATTTTGGCCCATTCCTCCATGCAGATCTCCTCTAGAGCAGTGATGTTTTGGGGCTGTCGCTGGGCAACACAGACTTTCAACTCCCTTCAAAGATTTTCTATGGGGTTGAGATCTGGAGACTGGCTAGGCCACTCCAGGACCTTGAAATGCTTCTTACGAAGCCACTCCTTCGTTGCCCGAGCGGTGTGTTTGGGATCATTGTCATGCTGAAAGACCCAGCCACGTTTCATCTTCAGTGCTCTTGCTGATGGAAGGAGGTTTTCATTCAAAATCTCACGATACATGGCCCCATTCATTCTTTCCTTTACACGGATCAGTCATCCTGGTCCCTTTGCAGAAAAACAGCCCCAAAGCATGATGTTTCCACCCCCATGCTTCACAGTAGGTATGGTGTTCTTTGGATGCAACTCAGCATTCTTTCTCCTCCAAACACGATAAGATGAGTTTTTACCAAAAACTTCTATTTTGGTTTCATCTGACCATATGACATTCTCCCAATCCTCTTCTGGATCATCCAAATGCTCTCTACCAAACTTCAGACAGGCCTGGACATGTACTGGCTTAAGTAGGGGGACACGTCTGGCACTGCAGGATTTGAGTCCCTGGCGGCGTAGTGTGTTACTGATGGTAGCCTTTGTTACTTTGGTCCCAGCTCTCTGCAGGTCATTCACTAGGTCCCCCCATGTGGTTCTGGGATTTTTGCTCACCGTTCTCGTGATCACTTTGACCCCACGGGGTGAGATCTTGCGTGGAGCCCCAGAACGAGGGAGATTATCAGTGGTCTTGTATGTCTTCCATTTTCTAATAATTGCTCCCACAGTTGATTTCTTCACACCAAGCTGCTTACCTATTGCAGATTCATTCTTCCCAGCCTGGTGCAGGTCTACAATTTTGTTTCTGGTGTCCTTTGACAGCTCTTTGGTCTTGGCCATAGTGGAGTTTGGAGTCTGACTGTTTGAGGTTGTGGACAGGTGTCTTTTATACTGATAACGAGTTCAAACAGGTGCCATTAATACAGGTAACAAGAGGAGCCTCTTAAAGAAGAAGTTACAGGCCTGTGAGAGCCAGAAATCTTGCTTGTTTGTAGGTGACCAAATACTTATTTTCCACCATAATTATTATTACCTCCGCCAAGGAGGTTATGTTTTCATCGGCGTTGGTTTGTCTGTCTGTTTGTTTGTTTGTTTGTTTGTTAGCAAGATAACTCAAAAAGTTATGGACGGATTTTCATGAAATTTTCACAGATTGTCAGAAATGGGGTATCCTACAGATGATTACATTTTGGTGGTGATCCAGATCACCGTCTGGATCCAGGAATTTTTTAAAGGATTCTTTAACATTGCGAGATAGGGCCATTTTCAATATTTGTGCATGTAAGTCTGCCAAAAATCCTCAGAACACTTGCAAAACAAAAAAAATACAGGACAACATGCCCACAGGTTCTATAATATATCGAAGACTGATCCGGATAATGCAATAATTCCAAATACTATGATCCACAATATCAACAACTAGAAAAGCACTCGGAGAGCGCAGACCTCCGCCAAGCGCCACAGTTCCCCCCATACAGTGTTTGTGTGTATGTTTTCAGATTCCTTGACCATGAAAACATATTACTAGCAATTGGATTCACAATGATAGGATTAGTGGTTCAGTAGTTATTCACAAAAATCGAATTTTCCGTAATGGCGGTTTTCTTGTGGACAGTGATCCGGATCACCACCAAAATCTAATCATCTGTAGGATACCCCATTTCTGACAAATCTGTGAAAATTTCATGAAAATCAGTCCATAACTTTTTGAGTTATGTTGCTAACAAACAGACAGACAGACAGACAGACAAACCAACGCCAATGAAAACATAACCTCCTTGGCGGAGGTAAAAATAGGGGACCTTTGCAATTTTCCTCATAGGAAGAGAACAAATGAAGCTAAAATCACTCAACAAACACCATTATGTAGCCAAGACACTGTGGAATCTGTAGTGTGTCAACGGATTTGTTGTATCTTTAAAAGCTATGGAGCTACATCCAGAAGAAAACCGCCATCATGCGAAATGCGATTTTCCTGAATAACTACTGAACCACTAATCCTATCCATGTGAATCCAATTGCTACTCCTAGGTTTTCATGGTCAAGGAATCTGAAAACGTACACACAATAAATGTAGGATTAATATTTATGATGTCAAACACTGTATGGGGGCAACTGTGGCGCTTCGCGGAGGTCTGCGCTCTCCGAGTGCTTTTCTAGTTTGCAAATAAATTCTTTAAAAATCAGACAATGTGATTTTCTACATTTTTTTTCTCATTTTGTCTCTCATAGTTGAGGTATACCTATGATGAAAATTGGAGACCTTGTGGAGCGTGTAAAAAATAAGGCTGATTTGGTTCAAGCGGTTTATTACAAGACTCACACGAAGAGCATAGACAGAATGGCATACAAGTAGGAACTCTTCCCTTAAATAACATGACATCCTTCTAGACTCTTCTCACACACAAAAGATAATCTCCCCCGACTGCAGTCAGTCCATTCATCACACACAAAAGATAATCTCCCCCGACTGCAGTCAGTCCATTCATCCTTGACACCTCCCTGTTATCTTACTAGGACATCTAGAAACTTCTCACACACAAAAGGTTAACTTCACGTCCTTTGTTCCTGTCTAAGGTGGTAAACCATTATGCACTCCCCAGGTTGCCACACCCCCCCCCCCAGCAACTTAGATAGGACAAAAGGGTAACAGTCCACATGCTGTGATAGAACCATTAACATCAGTCCACATGCTGTAGAACAATCAACATCAGTCCGCATGCTGCTTGGGCTTCAGTCTTCTGCCGTATCTGCTGTAGCCAGGATTCGCTGCCTCTGTGGCGCTGCCATGCTGGGGGGCTGATGTCTGGGGGTGAAAACTTTTTGACTGTCGATGTGGGTGCTCTGGAGAATCTTTTCTCTGGGAAGCGCCCCGTGGGGGTCTTCCACGCCGAGGGGCCCTCGCCAACAGCACTTGCTCGTCAGCCACAACAAAAGCAGGTTTGAGTCTGTCTATGCCAATTTTTTCCCTCCTACCCCCCAAATCTAGCAAAAAATGCTTATCCCCTGTTTCCAGCACTCTAAACGGTCCATCATAAGGTGGGCGCAGTGGGGGGCAGTGGGCGCCGTGTCTGACAAACACGAACTCCGCATTTTTCAAAGCTTTAGGCACAAAAACGCGCGGAAAACTGTGGTGGGCAGGGCCCAGCAGCGTGCTTGAGTCTATGCAACGCTGCAGCAGCAGAGACGGGGAGCTGCCCGGCGCAGGATTATCTGGCACAAACTCCCCAGGCAGCCGGAGTGGTTGTGCAAAAACGAGTTCTGCTGGGGAAGCTTCCAGATCCTCTTTAGGCGCAGAACGTAACCCCAATAAAACCCATGGTAGCCTGTCTACCCAGTTTGCATCCGTCAGTGAAGCCCTCAGAGCCGCTTTTAACGACCTATGAAAACGTTCGCATAACCCATTTGTCTGCGGGTTGTATGCGGTTGTGCGGTGAATTGAGACACCTAGGCTGCGGGCCATGGTTGGCCAGAGTTCAGAAACAAATTGAGAGCCTCTGTCGGACGTAATGTCCGACGGAACTCCAAAACGCGCCACCCATGCTGTTAAAAACACGCGCGCCACCGCCTCGGCCGTGGTTGCCGCCAGCGGAACCGCTTCTGGCCAGCGCGTGGTGCAGTCCACCATTGTCAGGAGATGCTTGTACCCCTGTGATAGCGGAAGGGGGCCTACGAGGTCCACGTGGACATGGTCAAACCTCTTAGCCGGGATGCGAAACGGCTCCAAAGGAGCCTTCATGTGTCTGTGAACCTTGGCTCTTTGGCACGCCACGCAGGCTGCCGCCCACTCTTTCACTTGTTTGCGAAGGTCCGGCCACACATATTTCTCTCCTACCATTTTGACCGACGCGCGCACCCCTGGGTGTGCCAAAGAGTGAACCGACTAAAACACGCGGTGGCGCCATGCGGCCGGAACCACAGGCTGTGGGCGACCCGTGGAGACGTCGCAGATTAAGGGGGGAATGCCGTTAAGCAGCGTCCTACTCTCCAGCCTTAACCCTGTTGGTCTAGACTGGAGCGCGCGCACATCCGCGTCACTAGCCTGCTCCGCGGCCATGGCTGCGTAATCCAACCCTACACAGATCGGGGCCACAACGGCGCGCGAGAGGCAGTCTGCCACTACATTCAGTTTGCCCGACACATGCTGAATATCGGTAGTAAACTCTGAGATCGCGGCCAGCTGCCTCTGCTGCCGGCCCGACCAAGGTTCTGAAACTTTGGCCATCGCGAATGTTAGTGGCTTATGGTCAACGAACACAGTAAAATTGCGCCCTTCCAGCCAGAACTGGAAATGGCGAATGGCCAGGTGGAGAGCCAGCAACTCTCTGTCGAACGTGCTGTATTTACGCTCATTGTCGCGCAAGGTTCTGCTGAAAAAGGCAAGCGGCTGCCAAGCCCCGGCGACGCGCTGCTTCACAACAGCCCCTATGGCCACATCTGAGGCGTCAGTGGTGAGGGCTATGTGGGCCGTTGGGTCTGGATGTGCCAACAATGCGACGTTTGCCTGGGCTGCTTTAACTTCCGAGAACGCCTGCTCTCGTTCCGGGGTCCATTCGACCTTATTCACGGGTTTCTGTTTTTTGAGCGCAGCGTACAATGGCTGCATGAGCTGCGCTGCGCGGGGAAGGAAATGGTTATAAAAGTTCACCATTCCCAAAAACTCTTGTAGCGCCCTGACCGTTTGTGGTCGGGGAAAATCTGTCACTGCGCGCACTTTGTCAGGCAGCGGAACCGCTCCTTCGGGAGAGACGCGGTGCCCTAAAAAATCAATCCCCGTCACCCCCGAACTGACATTTCGCTGGGTTGATTATTAAACCGTGCTCTTCCAACCTATGGAAAACCGTCGTGAGGTGGGTTTCGTGTTCGTCTTTGGACGCGCTGGCTACCAAGATATCGTCCAGGTAGACGAACACGAAAGGGAGATTGCACAGCACTGCATCCATCATGCGTTGGAGCGTCTGTGCTGCCCCTTTAAGCCCAAATGGCATGCGCAAGAACTCAAATAAACCAAACGGAGTTATTACTGCTGTTTTGGGTATGTCCTCAGCGCGCACTGGGACTTGGTGGTAACCACGGACCAAATCTATCTTAGAAAAAATGCGCGCTCCTGCGAGGTGAGCAGAAAAATCCTGAATGTGGGGAACTGGCTAGCGGACATGTGCTGTAGCGTTGTTTAACCTGCGGAAATCGCCGCAAGGTCACCACGAACCTTCAGCTTTAGGGACCATGTGTAGCGGGGAAGCCCATGGGCTGTTTGAGCGCCTGATGATGCCTAACCTCTCTAGGTTAGCGAACTCCTCGCGTGCTATGGCCAGTTTAGCTGCGTCCAAGCATCGAGGTCTTGCAAAAACGGGTGCCCCGGTGGTGGTGATAAAATGCTCCACCCCATGTTTAGCGATAGCTGCTGAAAACGTCGGGACTGTGAGTGCTGGGAACTGAGCGAGCAGTGTGTGGAACTTACCGCATGCTGCTGTGACGTTGGCTTGTGCTGTTGGCCGGGTCACTCGAGCTATACAGGGGAGAGAGTCAAAAGACAGTGCATTAACCAGGCGCCTGTTAGCGACATCTACCAACAACCCATGTGCACATAGAAAATCAGCCCCCAGTATATGGTAATCCTATGCTGCTACAACAAAAGTCCATTCAAATGTACGACCGTATAGAGACAAGAGCAGAGTCCTCTCACCAAAGGTCTTAATGTCTGAGCCATTTGCTACTGCCATCTCGGGGCCGCTGGCTCCTGCCAGCCGGTCAGTGTAGGTCGGCCGGATGAAACTCCTCTGTGCGCCGGTGTCCACGAGGAAATGCCTCCCCAAGCGTGCGTCCGTCAAATAGAGCAGCTTGTTCTCCTCCCCGAGGGTCGCGGCTGCTACCGACCCCCGGTCTTGGCGTTTCCCGAGCGCTTGAACTGGCACGGTGGTATACATTTGCGTGCCCTCTCTGCAAAGCGGCGATGGTAGAAGCAAAGCGTGTCACCTCCACGTTCCTTGGTCCCCGCTGCTGCTGCCGTCGGTGGTTCTGCTGCTGCTGTCGGCGGCCCCTCGCCTCCTCGTGTCGACGTGCCGGGCTCCGTCGCTGCCGCAATGGTCATGAAAGCCTTGGTGGCGACGATGATCCGGTCTGCCTCTCGGGCTAGCGCACGATAATCCCGTTTGGCCAGCAACGACGAATTGGCCAGGGCCGCTCTCGCCGCTGTCGGAAGGTTCCTGAGGAAAATGTGGGTGAAGATGAAGTGGTCGTCATCTGTGCCCTTTAACCTCAGCATCTTCTCCATCATGTCCACGGCCGAACCGTCTCCCAACTCGGTCCGCGTCAGAAGCCTCTCTGCTCTCTCACCATCCGAGAGTGTGTAGTGCTGGATGAGGGCAGCCTTCAGCGCGTCATATTTGCCGTCGGCTGGTGGCTGATCGAGCAGGCTCTCGATGCCGTGCTGGCATCGAGTGCTGCGACCACATAGTAGAATTTCGTATCATCCGCCGATATCCCTCGGAGGGTGAACTGCGCCTCGGTTAGGTGGAACCAGGAGTGCGGGTTGTGTTGCCAAAAATCAGGTAGTTTGATCGCTACAGCGCACGCGAAGCTGGGGGTTCCAGTTGAGGTTGGCTCCGGGGATCTTCCATCGTATTCCATGATTCGTCTTGGGTCACCAGTGTGGAGCGTGTAAAAAATGAGGCTAATTTGGTTCAAGTGGTTTATTACACGACTCACACGAAGAGCATAGACAGAATGGCATACAAGTAGGAACTCTTCCCTTAAATAACATGACATCCTTCTAGACTCTTCTCACACACAAAAGATAATCTCCCCCGACTGCAGTCAGTCCATTCATCACACACAAAAGATAATCTCCCCCGACTGCAGTCAGTCCATTCATCCTTGACGCCTCCCTGTTATCTTACTAGTGCATCTAGAAACTTCTCACACACAAAAGGTTAACTTCACGTCCTTTGTTCCTGTCTAAGGTGGTAAACCATCATGCACTCCCCAGGTTGCCACAACCTCTCTCATTTTTTAAGTGGGAGAACCTGCACAACTGGTGGCTGACTCAATACTTTTTTACCCAACTGTAATTTCACAAATTCCATATACAAGAAGACCAAACAAAAACTGATATTGTTGAAATCAAAAATACTGAGAATAAGTATTTTAAGAATCCCTGTCCCAAACTGCATCAAAACCTGTTGTTATTAATTCAATTCAATTCAATTCAACTTTATTTATATAGCGCCATTTCACAACAACAGTCATCTCATAGCACTAGCAACTGTAGGGGGGACCCCCACAGTTGCAGAAAGACCCCAGCAATCAGGCGATCCCCTGTGAGCAAGCACTTGGCGACGGTGGAGAGGAAAAACTCCCTTTTAACAGGAAGAAACCTCCAGCAGAACCAGGCTCAGGGAGGGGCAGTCATCTGCTGCGACTGGCTGGGGGGTGAGGGGATAGAGAAGAATAAAAGAACAGACATGTAGAGAGCAAACAGCATGATGGGGACTCAATCTATGGGAGAGAACAAACAAATGTTAATGACCAGCAAAAAAAAAAAAAATTTCATAGAGAGTGAGGAAAGGAGTGAGGCCCAGTGCATTACTGGAGGTCCCCCGGCTGACTAAACCTATTAGCAGCATAACTAAGGGAGGGTTCAGAAACACATGATCCCTCCCTAATTGTAGGCTATATCAAAAAGGTAGGTTTTAGCCCTATTCTTAAAAACAGAGATCGAGTCTGACTCCCGAATCCAGATTGGCAGCTGATTCCACAGGAGAGGAGCTTGATAACTGAAGGCTCTGCCTCCCATTGTACTTTTGGAGATTCTAGGTATTACAAGTAATCCTGCATTTTGGGAGCGTAGTGCTCTGTTAGGATGATACGGTAGTATCAGATCTTTTAAATAAAAAGGAGCCTGATTGTTTAGAGCTTTGTAAGTAAGAAGAAGGATTTTAAACTTAATTCTAAACTCTATGGGAAGCCAATGAAGGGAGGCCAGAACCGGAGAGATATGATCTCTCTTTCTAGTACCTGTTAAAACTCTTGCTGCAGCATTTTGGATCAGCTGAAGACTTTTTAAAGATGTTTTAGGACAGCCTGATAATAAAGAATTACAATAATCTAATCTCGAGCTAACAAAAGCGTGGATCAGCTTCTCAGCATCACTCTGAGACAAGATGCTCCTAATCTTGGCAATATTACGCAAATGATAGAAGGCAGTCTTAGAAACAAATTTAATATGTGAATTGAAGGACAAATCCTGATCAAAAATAACTCCAAGGTTCCTCACAGAGCTATTAAGAGAAAGAGTAATTGCATCCAAACTGAAAGTTTGATTTGGAAAGGAATTTCTAAGGTTTTTTGGACCAACAAGAATGACTTCAGTCTTATCTGAATTTAATAGCAGGAAATTACAAGTCATCCAAGCTTTGATTTCCTTAAGACAGGCTTCTAACTTGGCTAATTGATTAGTATCATCTGGCTTCATTGACAGGTATAATTGTGTGTCATCTGCATAACAATGAAAATGTATACAGTGCTTTCTAATAATGTTGCCTAACGGAAGCATATATAAACTAAAAAGAGTAGGGCCTAGCACAGATCCCTGTGGAACTCCATGACTAAGCTTTGAGCTGAAAGAAAACTCCTCATTTACATGAACAAACTGGAACCTATCAGATAAATAAGATCTAAACCACTGCGACGAAGTTCCATTAAGTCCAACATAGTGTTCTAATCTATCAAGTAGAATATTATGATCAATAGTATCAAAAGCTGCACTAAGATCTAAAAGGACAAGTACAGAAACTAGTCCATTATCAGATGCAATGAGGAGGTCGTTAGTGACCTTCGCTAAGGCTGTTTCAGTACTATGATGGATTCTAATCCCAGATTGAAACTCTTCAAGTAAACCATTTCCCTGCAGGTGGTCAAATAATTGCGTAGCAACAACTCTTTCTAAGATTTTTGAAATGAAAGGGAGATTAGAGATTGGTCTATAGTTAGCTAAAGCTCCTGGATCTAGCGTTGGCTTTTTGAGTAAGGGTTTAATTACAGCCGTTTTAAAAGCCTGCGGTACATGGCCTAAAGTTAATGAAGAATTGATTATATGAAGAATAAAGCTACCAATAAGTGGGAAGACTTCTTTAAATAACCTGGTAGGAATAGGGTCTAAAAGACAAGTTGAAGGTTTGGATGAGGAAACTATTTTGTCTAACTCACAAAGGTCGATTGGAGTAAACTCATCAAGACAGACATCAATAGAAGGAGTTGTAGTAGTTACGGTATTTAAGTTAACTGTGGGAAGAATCTGATTGATTTTATCTCTGATGGATGAAATTTTATTATTGAAAAAGTTCATAAAGTCCTGACTAGTAAGCTCTAAGGGGATGCTAGGATTGACAGAGTCCTGACTCTTTGTCAACCTGGCTACAGTACTGAAAAGAAACCTGGGATTATTCTTGTTCTCTTCTATTAATGCAGAGTAATAACTCGTTCTAGCTTTTCTAAGAGATTTTTTATAAATTAAAAGATAATTTCTCCAAGCTAAATAGATTTCATCTAAATTAGTAGAGCGCCATTTTCTTTCTAATTGACGAGTCTTCTGTTTTAAGCTACGAGTTTCTGTGTTGAACCAAGGAGTTAAAAATCTCTGATTAGACTTTTTCTTTTTTAAGGGGGCCACCAAGTCTAGAGCCTGATGCAGAGAAGCTGAAACACTATCCACCATGTTATCAATTACAGAAGGAGCAAGCTGTCTATAGCTTATTTCCGTTGTGTTGACACATGGCATAGAGGAAACAATCTGCATAAATTTGGAAACAGCATCATCTGAGAGGCATCTACTGTGATAATATTTTTCTTTATATAGTCAGTTCTTTATATGAGGAGACACTACAAGATTTTCTATTTCTATGCCATATGTCAGAACAAGGTCCAATGTATGGTGGAGGTAATGAGTAGAATTTTCTACTTTCTGAGAAAACCCAATCGAGTCTAATATTGAATTAAAAGCCACATTAAGGCAGTCACTATCTACATCCACATGTATATTAAAGTCCCCTACTATAATTATTCTATCAGATTTCAGCACTAAATCAGCTAAGAAATCAGCAAATTCGGATAAAAATTCTGAATAGGTTGATGGGGGACGATAAATTATGGCAAATAAAATTGGGTTTAACCTGAAATTGCTAAAGTGCCCAACACTGAGGACCAAGCCCTCCAAGGAATTATAACATGTTTTTTGCTTTACATTAACTGGTAATTTGGAATGGTAAATTGTTGCTACTCCTCCTCCACGACCAGAACTTCTGGGATTTTGACAGTTTAAATAACCAGAGGGAGTTGATTCATTTAAACCAACATAATCCTCTTGCCCTAACCAAGTCTCTGTAAGGGAAATTAAATCAATCTGATGATCAATTAACAGATCATGGACTAACAGAGACTTGGGAGTTAGAGACCTAATATTTAATAAACCACATTTAATTTTTAAATTATGAGGAGGAACAGAGGCCAAATCATTCAATTTAGAGGCTTTATGTTTAATTTGAGTTTTACCAATATTTTGCTTTATCACTTTGGGACGCTTATACATTATATTTTTATTTACTTTGGAGGGAGCAGACAACGATTCTCTGATGGGGAAGACAGGGGCTAAGCTGAGGGGTGGCGGATGAAGAGGAGCTGCAGAGAGGCGTGTAAGACTACGACTCACAATACAATGAGCTCTCAGCCTCAAAAGCTGCAGCTAACTTACTAAAACTTAAGCAATCTGTCTTTTATCAAGGGGAAAAAGCAGGTAAAGTCTTGGCCTCGTGTATAAAACAATTCCAATTAGAAAGATCAATTACTACATTAAAAAACTAGAAAAGCACTCGGAGAGCGCAGACCTCCACCAAGCGCCACAGTTGCCCCCATACAGTGTTTTACATCATAAATATTAATCCTACATTTATTGTGTGTACGTTTTCAGATTCCTTGACCACGAAAACCTAGGAGTAGCAATTGGATTCACATGGATAGGATTAGTGGTTCAGTAGTTATTCAGGAAAATCGCATTTCGCATAATGGCGGTTTTCTTCTGGATGTAGCTCCATAGCTTTTAAAGATACAACAAATCCGTTGACACACTACAGATTCCACAGTGTCTTGGCTACATAATGGTGTTTGTTGAGTGATTTTAGCTTCATTTGTTCTCTTCCTATGAGGAAAATTGCAAAGGTCCCCTATTTTTGTTGATATTGTGGATCATAGTATCCAGAATTATTGCATTATCCGGATCAGTCTTCGATATATTATAGAACCTGTGGGCATGTTGTCCTGTATTTTTTTTTTGTTTTGCAAGTGTTCTGAGGATATTTGGCAGACTTACATGCACAAATATTGAAAATGGCCCTATCTCGCAATGTTAAAGAATCCTTTAAAAAATTCCTGGATCCAGACGGTGATCCGGATCACCACCAAAATGTAATCATCTGTAGGATACCCCATTTCTGACAATCTGTGAAAATTTCATTAAAATCCGTCCATAACTTTTTGAGTTATCTTGCTAACAAACAAACCAAAAAACAAAGAAAACATAACCTCCTTGGCGGAGGTAACAAACAGACAGACAGACAAACCAACGCCGATGAAAACATAACCTCCTTGGTGGAGGTAATGATGAGGGGAATCGATCTCTGATCCTATGGCAATAAATGATGCCTTTAAGATTTATTATGAAAGACTGTACAGTCCCGAACTAACCTCAGGACAACCAAACCCAAATCCTTTCCCATTTCTTGACAATATAAATATTCCCAAAATGTAAGATGAGGAAAGCGAGAGATTGGAAGCAAACTTGACTTTGAAAGAGATCTCAGAGGCAATAGAAAATATGAAATCTGGAAAAGCTGCAGGGCCAGATGGTCTACCAATTGATATTAAAAAAAAAATTATATTATAAAAAAATTTGTATCAAAATTAATCAGGTTCAGGTTCAGGTTACTTTATTTGTACCCGTAGGTAGATTTGTTTTGCAGTCTGGTGACATCCATATTTACAAGCCACAATTACATTCAACATAAACACAAACACGGGCACACATGAAGCTGACTATAAACATGATAAAAATGCTCAAGGCTCCATCAATCAGGATATAAAGACAAAGAGATGAGAGATAAACCAGAGATAAGAGAGAAGGGTCATATTAAAAAGTTAAAGACTAGTCAAAGAGGTTAAAAACTCAAAGGTCTAAAACCCAATAAAAGATTTAGAACCCAAACAAAATCCTACGAAAATAAGTAAATATAAAATGGAGCTAATAAATAGGTACCTAAATTATGTGCAATATATTGTTACAACTTGTTCAACTCTTTGACAGCAGCAGGAACAAAGCTGTTTTTGTAGCGTTGGGTTTTACTTTTTGGGACAGCAAACCTCCGTCTTGAGGGAAGAAGCTGAAAGTTGCAGTGCAAAGGGTGGGAGTTGTGGCTCACATATTTTTGACTACATATGTATAAGCACAAGGTGAGATGCTTAGGACTGCAGGTGTTGATTGACCTCACGTCGGGGATGGAACAATACGTCTGGACCGCCTGAGGATAATGGCAGGAGGACGGAGGTGCCGTGATAAGACTCTGAAAGGACTTCCTGACCTCCTGGGGTCAGACGGACGACGAAGGGACTCGGGGGGAGAATTATTGTCAATGGGGGGGTTGACGACATTGTGTGATTCTGCCTCTGATGTGACATGTATAAATGTGGGGGTTTTTATGCAGCTCACTCTCTTCTTGTCTTGAGAGAAAGCTGGGGATGTGAAATCTGCATTAAACCTGAATTGAGAAATAATTCAGTCTCTTTATTTCACGCTCCCCACATTGGTGACCAAAGACGTGAAATGCCTAGAAGCAATTCCCCCGAACCAGACTCGTCGGAGACCGCCCGAACGAGCGCCGTCTCGATCAAGCTACCAGAGTTCTGGCAGGACAACCCGGACTCGTGGTTCCTTCAGGCCGAAGCACAGTTCGCACTCGGGGGAATAACGGCGGATGACACAAAGTTCTACCACGTCATCGCCAAGCTCGACAACCGCACAGCTCGATGCGTGCGGAGCCTGGTACAGCAGCTGCCCGCTGACGACAAATACGGCGAGCTGAAGGCTGCCCTCATCCAGTGTTTCACGCCCTCAGCCGAGGAGAGGGCTAGGAGACTCCTGGCTCTGCACGACCGGGGAGGACGCAGGCCAGTCGACCTGATGGAAGACATGCTGCAGCTGAGGGACACAGACAACGACGATTTCCTGTTCAAACACATCTTCCTGAGAAACCTCCCGATGTAGATGAGGGGGACCCTGTCCAGCATGCGTTGTGTGACCCAGCGGGACTTCCGTGCGCTGGCCCGAGAGGCGCAGCGGCTCCTCGACTCCTGCGCTGAGCAGACGGCCACCGCGGCAGCGGCAGACCTCGGTACGGCGACCGGGAGCAGCGAAGGGCCGGAGACAGCGGCATCAATCCCACCAACGATGGCAGCGGCGCGGTCCCAACGCAGCGGAGGAGATGGCCTCTGCTTTTACCATCGGCGTTTCGCAGAGAAGGCGCACAGATGTGTGCCGCCGTGCCACTTCAAGAGCTCGGGAAACGCCAGAACCGGGAGTCGTTAGCAGCTTCGGCTCTCGGCGAACGAAACAAGCTGCTCTACCTCACGGATGCGAGCTCCGGGCGGCACTTCCTCGTGGACACCGGAGCCCAAGTGAGTTTCATCACCCCGACCTATGCTGACCGGCTGGCAGGCCCCCGTGGTGACGGGGCATCAGTGGCGAACGGCTCGAGCATCAAGACCTTCGGAGAAAGGACTCTGCTTCTGTCCTTGCACGGCCGCACTTATGAATGGACTTTTATTATAGCGGCGGTGAGTTTCAACATGTTAGGTGCTGATTTTCTGTGCTCACATGGTTTGTTAGTTGATCTTGCCAATAGGCGGCTGGTTAATGCACTCTTTTTATTCCATCCCTTGTGCAGCTCGAGTGTCCCCGCCACCAGTTCAGACCAATGTCGCCACAGCAGGCAGTAAGTTTCACACACTCCTCACCCAGTTTCCAGCGCTCACAGTTCCCACATTTTCGGCAACAGTTGCGAAACACGGGGTGGAGCACTTTATCACCACAGCTGGCCCACCCGTCTTCGCGAAAGCTCGGCACTTGGATGCAGCTAAACTCTCCATAGCGCGCGAGGAGTTTGCCAACCTGGAAAGGCTGGGCATCATTCGCCGTTCGAATAGCCCATGGGCCTCCCCACTGCATATGGTCCCTAAAGCTGACGGCTCGTGGAGACCTTGTGGTGATTACCGCAGGTTAAACAATGCCACAGCGCATGACCGCTACCCAATCCCACACATTCAGGATTTTTTGGTGCATCTGGCGGGGGCGCGCATTTTTTCTAAAATAGACCTGGTCCGCGGCTATCATCAGGTCCCAGTCCGAGCCGAGGACATTCCCAAAACAGCGGTAATAACCCCGTTCGGACTTTTTGAGTTTTTACGCATGCCGTTTGGCCTCAAAGGTGCTGCGCAAACCTTCCAACGCATGATGGATGCTGTGTTACGCGATCTCCCTTTTGTGTTCGTCTACCTCAACGACATTTTAGTCGCTAGCACTTCCGAGGAGGAACACAAAAAACACCTCACGGCAGTTTTTCGGAGGTTGGGTGAGCACGAGTTAATAATTAATCCAGCCAAATGCCAGTTCGGCATGGCGCAGATCGATTTTTTGGGGCACCACGTTTCCCCAGAAGGGGCGGTTCCGCTACCGGACAAGGTGCGCGCAGTGGCAGAGTTTCCCTGGCCACAAACGGTCAAAGCATTACAGGAGTTTTTAGGAATGGTAAATTTTTATAACCGTTTCCTACCCCACGCAGCGCAGCTCATGCAACCATTATATGCCGCACTTAAAAAGCAAAAACCCTCCAATATGATCGATTGGTCCCTGGAATGGGAGCTCGCGTTCGCGGAGGTAAAAAAAAAGCCCTTGCAGACGCTGCACTGCTAGCTCACCCAGACCCAACGGCCCGCATAGCGCTCACCACTGACGCGTCAGATTTGGCCATAGGGGCGGTTGTGGAACAGCATGTTGCCGGGGTTTGGCAGCCGCTGGCCTTTTTCAGCAGATCCTTGCGCGAAGCCGAGCGGAAATACAGCGCGTTTGACAGGGAGCTGTTAGCGCTCCACTTAGCCATTCGCCATTTCCAGTTCTGGCTGGAAGGTCGGCATTTCACCACGTTTGTCGACCACAAGCCGCTCACTTTTGCGATGGCCAAAATTTCGGAACCTTGGTCGGGCCGGCAGCAGAGGCAGCTGGCCGCAATTTCGGAATTTACTACTGATATTCAGCACATAGCGGGTAAACTCAATGTAGTGGCAGACTGCCTCTCCCGCGCGGTAACAGCACCAGTCCGCGCGGGGGTAGATTATACTACCACAGCCGCAGGGCAAAATAGCAGCGTGGAAGCGCACGCGGCCCCAGTTCACTTGGGGAAAGATTATGCAGCCATGGCAGCGGAGCAGAGTAGAGATGCAGACGTGTGCGCGCTCCAGTCTGGACCAACAGGGTTAAGGCTGGAGAGCAGGAGTTTGCAAACCGGCATGCCTCCCCTAATCTGCGATGAATCTACCGGGCGGCCGCGCCCTACCGGCCGCGTGGCGCCGCCGCGTTTTTGACTCGGTTCACTCCCTGGCACACCCGGGGGTGCACGCTTCTGTGAAAATGGTAGCGGAGAAATTTGTTTGGCCGAGCCTGCGCAAGCACGTGAAAGTGTGGGCAAGAACCTGCATGGCTTGCCAGCGGGCCAAAATTCACAAGCACACAAAAGCCCCCTTAGAACCTTTCCACATCCCGGCCAAGAGATTTGACCATGTGCATGTCGACCTCGTGGGCCCCCTACCGTCGTCGCAGGGGTTCAAACATCTTTTGACAATGGTGGACCGAACCACACGCTGGCCGGAAGTGGTCCCACTGGCATCGACCACAGCTGCAGAGGTGGCCTGCGCATTTTTGACGGCCTGGGTAGTGCGTTTCGGGGTTCCGTCGGATATTACGTCCGACAGAGGACCTCAATTTGTGTCTGAGCTTTGGTCAGCGATGGCCAGCAGCTTAGGGGCGACAATTCACCGCACTACCGCTTACCACCCCCAGGCTAATGGTTTATGCAAGCGTTTTCATAGATCTTTGAAGGCAGCCCTCAGAGCGTCGCTTACGGATGCAGATTGGGTAAACAAACTACCATGGGTTTTATTGGGGTTGCGTTCTGCGCCCAAGGAGGACTTGAATGCCTCCCCAGCGGAGTTGGTTTTTGCGCAGCCTCTCAGGCTGCCCGGTGAGTTCCTACCGGAGCATCCGGCGCTCTGGGGCCACTGATCGGCACGGGAGCAGACATGCTCCAGGGCCCCGTCCATCACACTTTTCCGCTTGTTTTTGTTCCCAAAGCTTTAAAAGATGCCGAGTTTGTTTTTGTCAGGCACGAGGCTCCGCGACCAAGCCTGCGCCCGCCATACGATGGTCCATTTAGGGTGCTGGAAACAGGTGATAAACATTTTGTGCTAGATTTGGGGGACAGAAAGGAAACAGTTAGTATTGACAGACTAAAGCCTGCTTTTGTGATGAACGACGAGTCTGTACGGGTGGCGAGGGCCCCTCAACGTGGCAGACCCCCCAGGGAGCATGTCCTGGAGTCCCCGCAGGGATCAAATAACCATTCTCTTCCTCAGTTAGCAGATTCACTGCAGGACGGTGCCACAACGGCTGCGAAGCCTGCTTACAGCAAGTTTGGAAGACGTCTGAAGCCCAGACGGCGTACGGACTGATGTGTGATTTTATCATGTTGTGTAGACTATGCTGTTGATTTTATCATGTTGTGTGAACTATGCTGTATTGTCCATTCTTCGACGTTTTTTGGGGGGGGGGGGGTTATGTGGCTCACATATTTTTGACTACATATGTATAAGCACAAGGTGAGATGCTTAGGACTGCAGGTGTTGATTGACCTCACGTCGGGGATGGAACAATACGTCTGGACCGCCTGAGGATAATGGCAGGAGGACGGCGGTGCCGTGATAAGACTCTGAAAGGACTTCCTGACCTCCTGGGGTCAGACGGACGACGAAGGGACTCGGGGGGAGAATTATTGTCAATGGGGGGGTTTGACGACATTGTGTGATTCTGCCTCTGATGTGACATGTATAAATGTGGGGGTTTTTATGCAGCTCACTCTCTTCTTGTCTTGAGAGAAAGCTGGGGATGTGAAATCTGCATTAAACCTGAATTGAGAAATAATTCAGTCTCTTTATTTCACGCTCCCCACAGGAGTCATCATTTAAAATGGAGGTAGCAATCCTCTGTACCTGTCTGGTGTACAAGGATGTCAGGCTCAGCTGTGACTCCCCAAGCAAACTACTGGACCATCTAACTACCTGATCCAAGGATTTCCTCTGTTTCAGTTTTATCTGACCAAACCATGACACTAAAGAAAAGGATAAAACAGTTTCAATAAAAGCCCGATAGAACACTGTCATTATGGTTCGGTCAATTTAGAAGCGTGCAAGTTTCCTCAAACAATGCAAATGTTGCTGACCCTTTTTGCACACCCTTTCACAGTTCTCTTCAAAGTTTAAATTACTATCAATAATCGTCCCAAGATATTTGTAGGATTGTACACATTCAGTGGTCTTGTGGCACCTGGGGAGAGCCTGATTATCTACCATCTCAGACAGGAGACTGTGTGAACAAAGAGCAGGGGTTTCCTAGTGAGATAACAGTTGAGGTGTTAAGGATGAGGGGGTTGAATGTGATGTGACGCAAAGGTCATCTTTTGTGTGTTAGAAAATGCTGGAAGAATGCCATGTTATTTAAGAAAGGAGTTTCTGCTGGAATGTCATTCTGTCTATGCTTGAGATGTGAGAGTGCGTAATAAATTGTCTGAGACAAATCTGCCTCTTCATTTACACGCTCCACACTGGTGACCCAAGACGTATCATGGAACACGAGACAAGATCCCCGGAGCCGACCTCGACGGGAACCTCCAGCCACGCATGTGCGGTTGCAGTCAAGCTACCGGATTTTTGGCAGCACAACCCACACTCCTGGTTCCACCTCATCGAGGCGCAGTTTGCCCTCTGGGGAATAACAGCAGATGACACCAAATTTTACTACGTGGTCGCAGTGCTCGACGCCCGCACAGCTCAGCACGTAGCGAGCCTGCTCGATCAGCCACCAACCGGCAACAGATACGAGGCGCTCAAGGCTGCACTCATCCAGCGCTACACACTCTCGGACGGCGAGAGAGCAGAGAGGCTTCTGACGCGGACCGAGTTGGGAGATGGTTCAGCCATAGACCTCATGGAGAAGATGCTGGCGTTAAGGGGCAGGGACGACAACAATTTTCTGTTTGCCCACCTCTTCCTCCGAAACCTTCCGACGGCGGCGAGAGCGGCCCTGGCCAATTCGCCATTGCTGGCCGCGCGGGACTTTCGTGCGCTAGCCCAGGAGGCAGACCGGATCATCATCGCCACCAGGGCGTTCACAGTCATCACGGCAGCGGCGGAGCCCAGCGAGACGACCAGAGGAGGTGAGGAGCCACTGACAGCAGCAGCAGCAGGGGCCAAGGAGTGCGAGGGAGACACGCTTTGTTTCTACCACCGCCGCTTCGGAGAGAAGGCACGCAGATGTACGCCACCATGCCAGTTCAAGCGCTCGGGAAACGCCAAGACCGGGGGTCGGTAGCAGCTGCAACCCTCGGGGAGGAAAACAAGCTGCTCTACCTGACGGACGCACGCTCGGGGAGGCATTTCTTCGTGAACACCGGAGCCCAGAAGAGCTTCATCCGGCCGACCTACGCTGACCGGCTGGCAAGATCTAGCGGCCCCGAGATGTTGGCAGCAAACGGCTCGGACATTAAGACCTTCGGTGAGAAGACTCTGCTCTTATCTCTACATGGCCGTACATATCAGTGGACTTTTGTCATAGCAGCACTGAATTACCATATACTGGGGGCTGATTTTCTGTGTGCACATGGTTTACTGGTTGATGTTGCTAACAGGCGCCTACTTAATGCACTGTCCTTTGATTCTCTTCCCTGTATAGCTCGAGTGACCCGGCCAACAGCACAAGCCAACATCATAGCTACAGGCGGTAAGTTCCACACACTGCTCACTCAGTTCCCAGCACTCACGGTCCCGACGTTTTTGGCGGCCATCGCTAAACACGGGGTGGAGCATTTTATCACCACCACCGGGCCGCCCGTTTTTGCACGACCTCGGCACTTGGACGCAGCTAAACTGGCCATAGCGCACGAGGAGTTCGCCAACCTGGAAAGGTTAGGCATCATCAGGCGCTCAAACAGCCCTTGGGCATCCCTGCTACACATGGTCCCTAAGGCTGAGGGATCGTGGCGGCCGTGCGGTGATTTCCGCAGGTTGAACAACGCCACGGCGCACGACCGTTACCCGATTCCCCACATACAGGATTTTTCCGTTCACCTCGCCGGGGCACGCATTTTTTCCAAAATAGACCTGGTCCGTGGTTACCACCAGGTCCCAGTGCGCGCTGAGGACGTACCTAAAACAGTGGTAATAACTCCGTTCGGTCTATTCGAGTTCCTGCACATGCCTTTTGGGTTAAAAGGAGCGGCACAGACGTTCCAGCGCATGATGGATGCAGTGCTGCACGATCTCCCATTCGTGTTTGTCTACTTGGATGATATCCTGGTAGCCAGCGTGTCCGAAGACGAACACGAAACCCACCTCACGACGGTTTTCCGGAGGTTGGAGGAGCACGGCTTAATAATCAACCCGGAGAAATGCCAGTTCAGCGTAACGGAGATTGATTTTTTGGGGCACCGCATCTCTCCAGAAGGCGCGGTCCCGCTGCCTGACAAGGTGCGCGCCGTGGCGGATTTTCCCCGGCCTCAAACGGTCAGGGCGCTACAAGAATTTTTGGGAATGGTGAACTTTTATAACCGTTTCCTTACCCGCGCAGCGCAGCCCATGCAACCATTATACGCCGCGCTCAAAAAACAGAAACCCGCGGATAGGGTCGAATGGCCCCTTGAGCGAGAGCGAGCGTTCTCGGAAGTTAAAGCAGCCCTGGCAAACGCCGCATTGCTGGCTCATCCAGACTCGGCGGCCCGCATAGTGCTCACCACTGACGCTTCAGATGTGGCCATAGGGGCTGTCGTGGAGCAGTGCGTCGCCGGGGCTTGGCAGCCGCTCGCCTTTTTCAGCAGGACTTTGCGCGACAGTGAACGTAAATACAACGCGTTTGACAGGGAGTTGCTGGCTCTCCACCTGGCCATTCGCCACTTCCACTTCTGGCTGGAAGGGCGCAGTTTCACCACGTTCGTGGACCACAAGCCGCTAACATTCGCGATGGCCAAGGTTTCAGAACCGTGGTCGGGCCGGCAGCAGAGACAGCTGGCCGCGATCTCAGAGTTTACTACCGATATTCAGCATGTGTCGGGTAAACTGAATGTAGTGGCGGACTGCCTCTCGCGCGCCGTGGTGGCCCCGATCTGCGTGGGGATAGATTACGCAGCCATGGCCGCGGAGCAAATTAGTGATGCAGACGTGCGCGCACTCCAGTCTGGACCAACAGGGTTAAGGCTGGAGAACAGGGTGCTGCAAGACGGCATGCCCCCCCTAATCTGCGATCTCTCCACGGGTCGCCCGCGTCCCGTGGTCCCGGCCGCGTGGCGCCGCCGCGTGTTTGAGTCGGTTCACTCTTTGGCGCACCCAGGAGTGCGCGCGTCGGTCAAAATGGTAGGAGAGAAATATGTGTGGCCGAGCCTTCGCAAACAAGTGAAAGAGTGGGCTGCAGCCTGCGTGGCGTGCCAACGAGCCAAAGTACACAGACACACGAAGGCCCCCTTGGAGCCGTTTCGTATTCCGGCTAAGAGGTTCGACCATGTTCACGTGGACCTCGTGGGCCCCCTCCCGCCATCACAGGGGTGCACGCACCTCCTGACAATGGTGGACCGCACCACGCGCTGGCCAGAAGCGGTTCCGCTGGCGACAACCACGTCCGAGGAGGTGGTGCGCGCTTTTTTAACAGCATGGGTAGTGCGTTTTGGAGTCCCGTCGGACATTACGTCCGACAGGGGTCCTCGATTTGTTTCCGAACTCTGGTCCGCGATGGCCCACAGCCTGGGTATTACAATTCACCGTACAACCGCGTACAACCCACAGGCTAATGGGTTATGAGAGCGTTTTCATAGATCATTGAAAGCGGCATTCAGGGCTTCATTGACGGATGCAAATTGGGTAGACAGGCTACTGTGGGTCTTATTGGGGTTGCGCTCCGCGCCTAAAGAGGATCTGGAAGCTTCCCCATCTGAACTCGTTTTTGCACAGCCACTTCGGCTACCCGGGGAATTTCTGCCAGATAATCCCGCGCCGGACAGTTGCCCGTCTCAGCTTTTGCTGCATAGCGCAGACACAGGCACGCTGCCGGGCCCTGCCCACCACAGTTTTCCGCGCGTTTTTGTGCCTAAAACTTTGAAGAACGCGGAGTTCGTGTTTGTCAGACACGACGCCCACCGCCCTCCGCTGCGCCCACCCTATGATGGACCGTTCAGAGTGCTGGAAGCAGGGGATAAGCATTTTTTGCTAGACTTGGGGGGTAGGAGGGAAAAAATTGGCATAGACAGACTCAAACCCGCTTTCGTTGTGGCGGATGAACAGGTGCTGTTGGCGAGGGCCCCTCGGTGAGCTCCCCAGGGAAACGATTCACCAGAGCAGTCACACAGACAGACAGAAGTGTTTTCCTCCCAAACAACAACCCCCCATAGGCACGGCGGCGCCGTCGAGGCGGGGAATTCCGGTTACAGCAGATACGGGAGAAGACTGAAGCCCAAGCAGCATGTGGACTGATGTTTAATTGTTCGATCACAGCATGTGGACTGTTATCTTATTGTCCTATCTAAGACGCTGGGGGTGGTGTGGCATCTGGGAAGAGCCTGATTATCTACCATCTCAGACAGCAGACTGTGTGAACAAAGAGCAGGGGTTTCCTAGTGAGATAACAGTTGAGGTGTTAAGGATGAGGGGGTTGAATGTGATGTGACGCAAAGGTCATCTTTTGTGTGTTAGAAAATGCTGGAAGAATGCCATGTTATTTAAGAGAGGAGTTTCTGCTGGAATGTCATTCTGTCTATGCTTGAGATGTGAGAGTGTGTAATAAATCGTCTGAGACAAATCTGCCTCTTCATTTACACGCTCCACAGTCTGACCTTTTAGTACTGTGACTTTGTGCCTGGGAATTAATGGCACCTCTCTCAGAAATGTTCAATGAATCTGCTCAAAAAGGGATACTTCTTCCCACCTTAAGGGGAGCCCTAATTACACTTCTCCCAAAACCAGGAAAACCAACTGATAACTGTGAAAACTGGAGACCAAGTAGCCTTTTAAACTCAGATTTAAAGATACTTTGTAAAATTCTAGCAAAACGATTGGAGAGCCTTCTGCCAGGCATTATTAAGAAAGACCAAAATGGGTTTATGGTGGGACGCAGGGGTTTTCATAATGTAAGAAGGGTTTTAAATATCTTGCACGAACAGAGAGAAGCACCAGATACAGCTTTCTTGGCATTAGATGCTGAGAAAGCTTTTGATAGGGTAGAATGGCCTTATTTATATGAACCTCTTGGGCATTTTGGTTTGGGGCAGAGGTTTTGCAATTGGATCAAGATCCTGTACGATAATCCTTATGCAGAAGTAATTACCAATGGCAATATCTCAAAACCAATAAGGATCGGGAGAGGCTGCAGACGGGGTTGCCTCCTGCCCCCTCTTCTATTTATATTAGCAACTGACCCACTTGCCATTGCTGTAAGGGACCATGCCATGATTATGGGTAATCATGGCATGGTCATGATTGCAATCCTGGAATTTCCCCGTTGTGGGACTAATAAAGGCTTATCTTATCTTATCTTAAATCTTGGAGGACTTGACCACTAAATAACTCTTTATGCTGATGACGTGATTCTTTTTCTTAAAAATCTAGGAACATCTATTCCGGCTCTTCTAGATTTAATCAAAAAATTTGGACACATGTCTGGTTACAAAATTAATGACTCAAAATCCTCCATAATGCTTTTGAATTCAGAGGAGAGGACAAACCCACCCGAATACACCCACCTCTTTAGAAGTGTGAATAAATTAAATCACCCTTTATTGTCATTCAACCATACAACCAATCATGTGGGACAACGAAATTGTGTTTTTCCTATCTACAGTGTTAATCACACACACCCCATATGTAGAATCAGAGGGCCGCTGCCATACAAGGCGCCACCACAGATTTCCCTCCTCCATTCCATTATTGCTGAGCACCAAGCTGGACGGCAGGAAGTTCCGCTTTTATATGGTCTTCGGCATGACCCGGCCGGGATTTGAACCCCTGCCTCCCGGGTGTCGGGCGGATGCTCTACCAACTGAGCCACCACTCCGGTAATTTCACTCATTTAGGAATTCAAATTGTTCCAAAACTGGAAGACGTGGTTAACTTTCACTATAATCCTATTATAGCTGACATAGGGGGTGGCAGTGGCTCAGGAGGTAGAGCAGGTCGTCCAGTAACCACATGGTTGGCGGTTCGAATCCCGCTCTCCCCAGATATCCTCCTGTTGTGTCCCTGGGCAAGACACTTCACCCCTAATTGCTCCTGGTGGGTCTGGAAGCGCCATGTTAAGTATCATGCTGCCATCAGTGTGTGAATGTGTGCATGAATGGGTGGATAGCAGGAGCTGTAAAGCGCTTTGGTCATCAAGAGATGAGAATAAAAAGCACTATATAAGTGAATGCCATTTACCATTTCTAAATCAGTGGAGGGATGGTCAAATCTCCAACTCTCATTGATCAGCAGTGTAAACATACTAAAAATGAATGTTCTCCCCAAGTTTCTGTATTTGTTTCAGAATATACCCATTCCACCCCCATCAACCTTTTTCCTTAAAATTTAAAAACTTTTTAGCCAATTCTTATGGAACAATAGACGTCCTAGAGTCTGCTTGTCCCTCTTATATGTGCCCTTTGATGGAGGAGAGCTGCAATGCCCCAATATGTTGTAGTATTATTGGGCAGCCCAATTAATAACAATAATGTTTTACTGTGCTGCAGAAAAGCCCCCTGCATGGAGAAATATTGAATCGCTGTCTCTTAAACTTCCTCTTCCCAATCATATTTACTCTGACACACATAACAAACTCGAAAAGATTACACTTAACCCTATAGTTAAAAATGTGATTTGTGTTTTGCAGGCTACCCAAAGATACCTAAATGAAACATCTCCCCTTTCCATTTTCAGCCCAATTTGGGGAAACAATTACTTAGCTCCAGGTAGAAATGATGGTGGTGTGGGGGACACTAGACACAGCAGGTGGACATTCTTCTCACACCCAGAAGCAGGAAGAGGGGCAGAACAATGGACTGAAGGGGGTAGCCCCCCAAGGAGTAACTTGACAGACAATGAGGGCGGGGGGGGGGTGAATGTATGGTCAGGAAGGTAGCAAGTGTTATGTTAATAACTATGTTAATTGGGCTGCACGGTGGCGCAGTGGTTAGCACTGCGGCAGCACAGTTTACCCTTGGCCGGGGGACTGTGGGGATCGTGGGATCGTGGGTTCGATCCCAGCCCCCGACCAACAGTGATCTGTGTGGAGTTTGCATGTTCTCCCCGTGTTGCGTGGGTTTACTCCGGGATTTCTCCGGTTTCCTCCCACATGCCAAAAACATGCATGTTAGGTTAATTGGCTGTTCTAAATTGTCCCTAGATATGTTTCCTATAGGCCCTTAGAATAGAGGGTTAGTATTAATGAAAGCGCTTTGAGTGGTCTTTGTGACTAGAAAAGCGCTATATAAGTGCAGGTTAGTTAGTAGTAGTTAGTTAATGTGTCATACACAAGCATAATGCACTAGCCCAGCTCTTTGTGCATACCATTGGGGCTATTTAAGAGAATGCAGAGAGAGTTGGAAAAACTCTCCTACAAGACATCCGGCCCCAGCGAGCAATGCTGGGGTCCACCGGCTGTATTTACTGTATGTTAGAGGGTCAATAAAGAACCTGTGTCGACCTACACTCGTGCCTCGCCTCCACATCCTTCCCTTACACCCTCTACATTGGTGACCTGACGTCAAATGGACTATCTCTCCCTTTTGCCGTGCTGTGGATTCCTTTTTCTCCACATTGGTGACCTGACGAAGATGAACTTTCTCTCCCTTACGCCGCACACTACATGGTGACCTGACGTGGGATGACCGTCTGCTCCCTTTCACCACGCTGTGGATTCTAGAGACCAGGGATCGCCTACACCCTTCGCATCCACACTGGAGCGTGCGCGCCTTATCCTCTCTCCACAATGGCGACCTCCAGGACTGGACAGAGAGCGCGGCACTGGGACCGAGACGCACAAGGATAAGCGACACGAGCAACGCACAGAAACAGCCTGAGCAGGGAAGATCATCGGCGCCGTCTGCGTTGATTTCCATCAAGCTCCCCAACCCTGACTCACCTCCCGACAGTGGACTTTATGTGCACAGAAGCCCCACGCACACACCGCAGGATTACGAGGACAGCACAACTTCCAGCTATGTGGTCACTGTGCCAGGCGCGTGCCACGCACCAGGGACAAACCGGCTCCACAGACTTATACATCGTCCTCCGCTGCTTCACATGCCCGAGAAAGACAGCCGATCGCCATCCTCGGAACTTTTAGGGCTGCTCATGCACCTGAAGCAGACATGCAGCCCGCACACGGGACTTTGTATTGGTTTCTCAGCCACAGCGCACAATGGGAATTTACCCAGTTGCTTTCCCCGATGACTTTAGGGCTGCTTCGCACCTAAAGCCAAACCGCCAAGTCCCTCACACAGCTTCAGGTTTTTTTTCACAGCTGCTATGCATCCTCGGGGAATTTGGCCATTCACCTTCCCCACATCCTCGCAGGACTGAGCCGCAAGAGGAGTCAGAGACTTAATTTTTTTTCGCAGCCGCTGCGGATCAACGCCAGGTTTACCGGGAAAGTCCCTCACCATGGCGGATCCACACGTAATTTTTGCGCGGCCCAGACACTTTTGACATCCCAGGCCGGTTTGTTCCATAACGCACGACGCGCACCGGCCCCGTGCGCCCACGATCCACGGCCGTTCAACATATTGGAACTCGGAGCGGAGCACACTGTCTTTTCCACCCTCCCCCCTTCCCCCCCACAGACTTACATGCCTTCCGACATGCCTCACCGGCAGACAGTTCAACCGGAGCGGCAACCCCCTGCTGCAGCCTCCATTGGCGTCGACTTGAGCCCAAACGACAGGGGGGGGTCACAGCCCTTTCTGGGTGTTCGGGGGGGCCCTGTGTGGGGGACACTAGACACAGCGGGTGGACATTCCTCTCACACCCAGAATCAGGAAGAGGGGCAGAACGATGGACTGAAGGGGGTAGCCCCCCAAAGGAGTAACTTGACAGACAATGAGGGCAGGGGGGTGAATGTATGGTCAAGAATGTAGCAAGTGTTATGTTAATGTGTCACACACAAGCATAATGCACTAGCCCAGCTCTTTGTGCATACTATTGGGGCTATTTACGAAAATGCAGAGAGTGTTGGAAAAACTCTCCTACTAGACACCCGGCCCCAGTGGGCAACGCTGGGGTCCACCGGCTGTATTTACGTTAGAGGGTCAATAAAGAACCTATGTCGACCTACGCTTGTGCCTCGCCTCCACAGCCTTCCCTTACATCCTCTACAGTGGCTTTAAAATGTGGGCAGACAAGGGGGTGGGACTACTAAAAGATGTCTATGGAAAGAATTGAAGACTTTTTACCTTTGAACAACTGGTTTCTAAATGTAATATCCCTGTAGACATTTTTTCAAATATTTGCAACTTAGGAATTTTATTAGGTCTCATCAAAGTAACTTTACACAAATCCCCTCAATGTCCATCTTAGAAAAAAATTCCAACTAAAAATCCTTATGAAAAAGCTATGCTATTCAAACTGTATGACTTGTTGATGACATCATCTTCTGAATCCTCTGTTTCTAAACTTAATGCTTGGAAAACTGACTTACAAGAGGAATTAATGGAACAATGGAGTAAAGCTTGTAAGGTAGCCCAAACACAGACAGGCAATACACGCCTAAAAATATTGCAATTTAACTGGCTAATGAGAGTGTATATTATACCAGAAAAACAACAAATTTAACATGCAGATTCCTGACTTATGTAATAGATGTGGAGAAGATAAGGACACTTTATTCCATTGTCTTTGGTTATGTCCAAAAATCAAGGAATTTTGAGAAGAGGTTAGAGCTATGATACAGGAGATTTTGTCAGTGAAACAAGTGCTGGAACCCAAATTTTTTCTATTGGGCTGATACCCTGAAGGACATCACATAAATCGTTATGAAAAAATCTTCATAAACATGGGAATATTACAAGCGAAGAGCGATTGCTCTGTCATGGAAAGAGATGGGGAAACTAAGCATTATAAAATGATTGAAAGAAGTGTCTTTGTTTTCCTCTGGAAAAAATTCACATATACTCTAAGTGACAAACAAGAAACTTTTGAAAGAGTGTGGGGCCATTTTATTCATTATATTAAGAACTAAGATTTGTCTGACTTATTGCATGAAACTGGGACATCATAATTTTACCCTGTACAGTTCCTCAGCTATATGCTGTATGATGACAATCCTATTTTGTAACAAACTGAGGGACTCTCATGGACTCAAATATTCTCCCTAAATGTACCTTTGTTTGTTTATTTTTTAATCTGTTTGTTTGGTTGTCAGTTTTCTCTTATACCTTGTAAAAAATCAATAAATATATTGATTAAAAAAAAAAAAGACAAACCAACAACTAAAACAAGCAGAAGACAGACTGCTTCTTCCACCGAAGAGGGCTCAACATGTCTGGTATCCGCACCTGTTAAAGGAGAGACGTGTGTGTGTGCGTCCATGTGCATGTGTATGAGAGCGCACACAAAATAAGTGTGTGCATGTGAGTGGTTTGTCAGGAGATGGTTTGTGGTTTGTCAGGACAAGAAAGGTGTATTAATTATCACAAGTTTACAGTTATATATCAGTCTATCATAGACAGCATAATGCCTAATGTCAATTAAACAATTGATTAATATCTTACAGCTGAATTACTGATCTGCTCCAACCCACAAACTTACATTAGGTGGAAGTTTTCTTTAAGTGCATTTTTAACAATATAATTCAAAAAGATAAACCTTCATATTCAGGATTGACTGCACTTAAGAGTGATATTTCAAGCTGTTTGATTTAATTTTGATGATTATGGTTGTAGGTTTTTATTTATTAAATTACATATTATGATATTCAGAATGAGGGCTAATATTAACGAAGATAAAAAGGAGATGGCGACTCCTGTAATTCAGTCATTTACTGCATTCAACAACACGTTAGCCATGACAGCTCAGCCCTCAGCAACCAGACAGCTTATTGTCAAACAGCTAAGCTAACAGAAACAGCACGTACTAACAGCATTGTCATTTTTCTTAAGCCTGAAACAGTTGGCCATTGAAAATAAGCAGTGCTAACTTTCTTTACTTGCTAAAACTTACCAAGCAGAAGCAGCCGTTAACGTCGCGGCTCCAGGGTGTCATCATTTCAGATGCTCATGCATCACTGTAATGCTGCCATGATAGAAAAGGTCTGCCTGCAAAGTCTGCATTTTACTTTTTTTGTGTCTTTGTTTTCTGTGAAATGTTCCCATACTTTAGAAAGTTTGGGTCTGCTTTTCTTAGCTCCACTTGGACTTGTTTATGTTTTTGCTTCGCCATGCTGTGCGCCTCTTCTTCTTCACTGGAAATTGTACACACATACTGGACAACTGAGGCGCTACTGCCCTCAGCAGTTCCAGTCGTGCACTGCAGTTACAACTGAACATTTCCACAGCATGCATGTAAACTTTAAAATTAAATGATTTGTTGACAATAAAAATCTGCATCAACAAATTTTTATTATCAACATTATCAACAACATCGACTAATTGTTTCCGCCCTACTGCCGACTAGTGCTTGCTCATAAGGGATTATTTTATTGTTGAAGTTTTTTCTGAATTACTTATGAGTTGTGCCTTATATATCTTGCACCTTGAGATGACTTTTTGTTGTGATTAGGTGCTATACAAATAAAGTTTAATTGAATTAAATAAACATATTAATTTTCTTCTGCTTTCAGCTACTCCTGTTAGGGGTCGTAACAGCAGCTCTGCCTCCATCTCACCCTATCCCTTGCATCTTCCTCTGTAGCACCAACCCTCTCCATGTCCTCCTTCACTACACCCATGAGTCTTCTCTGTGGTCTTCCTTTTTTCCTCCTGCCTGGCAGCTCCGTCTTCAACATCCTTTGTCCATTATATCCACTATCCCTCCTCGGCACATGTCCAAACCATCTCAGCCTTGCCTCTCTTACTTTGTCTCCAAATCACTCAACCTGAGCTGTCCCTCTGATACCAATACTTATTTCTAATCCTGTACCTCCTAGTTACTCCCAGTGAGAATCTTAGCATCTTCAACTCTGGCACCTCCAGCTCCGCCTACTGTCTGTTTGTCAGTGCCACTGTCTCCAAACTATACATCACAGCAGGTCTCACTATCATCTTGTCAATTCCCCCCTTCACTCATGCTGCCATCCTTCTGTCACAAATCATCCCTGGCACTCGTCTCCACCCACTCCACCCTGCCTGCACTCTCTTCTTCACCTCTCTTGTGCAGTGACCATTGCTTTGGATGGTTGACCCCAGGTATTTACACTCATCTACCTTCACTACTTGCCTCTGTCTCATTTACACACATGTATTATGTCTTGCTTCTTTCTTTTTTTTTAACCTTTATTTATGCAAGGAAGGTCCATTGAAAGGCAACCTCTCTTTTTCAAGGACACCCTGTTCACATTCACAGTTACAATTTCACACCTGGAAGCTGCCCAGTACAACCACAGACTGACCTGTGGCCACTGAGCAGCTCCACTGGAGCAGTTGGAGTTAAGGGCCTTGCTCAAGGGTACCACAGTGGGGTTAAAGAGGGAGGGGCAAACACTGCTATGTTATCTGTCCCAACCAGATGTGATCCTGCCGGTCCAAGGATTGAACTAGCAACCCGCCAGTCACCAGTTCACATCCCTAACCATTGGGCCACCACTGTCACCACAGTTATCTCCATGGTCTCCACAGTTGACAGATTGTTTTGACCCTGTGGAGACCACTGAAAGATCATTGAGAGATCATGAGAGATCTTGGTGATCGTGAAGAGATCATTGAAAGATTGTTGAGAGATCTGGCCATTTTTTTTCATCTATCAATGATCTCGCAATGATCTCCACCCCTGTGTAAATGGAGTAGAAGAGCACTAGAAACCTCTGACTGCCAAACAAACTCTCAATGATCCCTCAGTGATCTGTCCTGACCTTTCAATGGTCTCTAATGGTATCTCGGCAATCTCTTGTGGTCTCTCAATGATCTCTCAAGGATTTTTTCAAAGATCTCTATTGATCACCATGAAAATCTTACAGCAATCTCACAAGCATTTACACAGATGGAGAATGTTGAGAGAGCAGGTCAATTTTTGAGCTCTCAGTGGTCTCCCAATAATCTCTGTACTGTGTAAAGGGGCCCTTAAAGAAATTAAAGCACAAGTACTAATAATGTACATCAATAAAACAAGAACTGTCCAGATGTGCTACAGAGGTGTCTGCCAGCTGTGAGATTTACTTCTGCAAGGATTTTAATGTGGCTGAAAATATAAATATATATATATATATATTTTTTTTTAAACGGGTAAGTTGATACCATTTGTGATCATGCCATTGAAACGTGCTTCAAAGCTGGCAGTAACAACACTCCCTCAACACACTATATGTATCATCATTGTTCATTCCTGATTGCAGCACTCTGTAGGCCCCATGTGGCCATGTCGCTACTTATAGTCCGAGGTTCAGTCTGCAGCTGCCCACCATTCAGTTTTCATCAAGTGGTGGCAAACAGTGGTGAGGTCATGGCAAGAGCTTCTATGTGTCGGTCTCATCCATATCAGATGAATGAGTGGCTTTCGGTGAGTGTAGCAAATATGAGGATGAAACTTGAAACAAACAAATAAGCCCCAAAGAAAATGTGATTTGTGCTCACTTGAAATATAAGCCTGTCATGGTTCATTGTGGCTAAGAAGCTGGGCCAAAAAAGAAAAAAAACAAACCCTGTTCCAGTGGAGTTTTCCTCTCCCAAACAAGGAGTGTGTGACACAGCTAATTTGTAAAGTGGACAATCTGCGAGACAGGAAGTGTAAAAAAGGTAATGTCACATAAAAGCTGTTGTTATTGCTCAGCGGGGAACACATGAAGGTCAGAAACTTCCTAGACTTGTGCACAGTGGCAATCCGTTAAAAGAGAAGAAACCCACAAAAACAACTGAGGCCTCCATTTTGCAATATGCATTTATTGTTCAATAAAAATAGATTTTAAAAAAGTGACGTGATGTCTCCTTCATGACTTTACTTGATGTATCTGCCAACTCCTTGTAAACATGGGGCTTTATTTTTTTTTTCTTCTTTCGCTGGAAAGAGAATTTAACACCCCTTCTTTCCATTCAGCACAATTTAATAACAGTCCGTCACTGATTTCTGACCTCTGTAATGATAATTGGTCCCATTTCACTTTCTTTCACATTTAGGGCAGATACAGTACATTCATTCCCTGCTCTTGTTTGTCTATGTACACATTTCAGTTTCTGGCTGTGTGATTTATTTTTGTCGACGGTCCTCCCGAAAACTGCTTTGTAACAATTAGAAAAGAAGACATCAAAACTCTAAACACAAGCCATCGGTGAAAACAACTTAACGTAACACCAGTTTGTCTTAGGACATCTTTATACAGCAGCTACACGTAAACACATCTGAAGGATTAAGGAAAGCAAATTCTGTAAACACTTAGACAATGCTGTTCATTCCCCCGCGACACATCCAGCAACATCCTGTGAACCTGGAATGCTACAGTAACTGAGACCAGGTCTGCTTGTGAAGACCTGTCTGATGCTACATCTGAAAATGCTGCTGCCTGATTACAGTGGTGCAATACTGCTGAGCCTGGCTGGTCATTTAGAGCAGGGAGTATTCTTCACATGGTGGAAAACAGAACAGAAAAGTGATGAAAACAGATTAAACAATCACAGCGATCTGAAGTTTCATTTAACATGAGGGTTGGAGTAAGAATGATCAGTTTCAAGTGTAGTGTTTTTGGAAGAGAGCAAAAATATAACTGTGGAGAGGTTTGGTTGTTGCTGGAGGGAATTAAAGTTGTTTGTTAGAAAAATACAGCTCTGACATTGAGCATCTGCTTGCTAGTGGGTGTACTATACATATGAGGGCTGCTCATTAAAGATTTCCCCTGAACCACTTCTAGTTATTGTAGGAGGCTGAAGTTGCACATGTATCATAATACATATACAGTATCTATAGGTCACTTGGAAATTTGCAGCTCTGAACTCCTAAGAGTGTGTCTTTTACAGGTGTGGTAATGAGCCAGTCGAATGCAGAGCGGTCATCAGGTTCCTGCACTTCAGAGGCCACACACCAAGGGAGACATTCAGCGAGATGAAAGAGACTTATGGGGAGAATGCCCCATCATATGACGCAGTTGAGCACTGGCATGGACAGTTCAAGTGTGGTCAGACATCAGTGGAAACCACAGTGCACCGTTGATGAAGACACCATTTTGGAGGATCGCAGCATACCTGTTTGCGAACTAGCCCGATATGTCAAGATCGGTGTTGGAAAAGCAGTCTGTAGAAAAAAAAATCCATCCATGACCGTTTGCACATGCAGAAGTTGTCTACATGATAGACTCCTCTTTCCAGAAGCAGCAATGAGTCAAGTGCTCCCAGGCTCTTCTGGCCATGTGCCAAGAAAACTAAGAAGACTTCTTTGACAGACTAATCAGGACAAAACATGAGTCCATCACTATGATCCAAAGACTAAAGCCCAGTCGAAGCAATAGAATCATTATGACTCACTGCCTCCGAAGAAGGCACGTGGCCAAGGTCAAGCTCACAGTCTTTTGGAATGAGCATGGAGTACTGATGATGTATTTCCTAGCAAAGGCTGTCACAATTACTGAGACTTACTACTACTTCACTGCTGCAGAAATTGTGGAAGACCATCAAAAGCGAGAGACGTGGCATGCTGACCAAAGGTGTCCACGTCCTGCAAGACAACACCCTGGTTCACAACTCGCATGCTGCCCAGATGGAAGCACAGTCCTGCAGCTATGAAATCCTTCCTCACTCCACTTAGGCTGCATTCACACCAGGATAGTCCAGGGGGGACCAAACTGCCTGGACAACGTCACGCAGTTACAACAACTGCTCATTTGGGGTGCTGTAGCCAAAACCACCACTGACCAGGAAGAAAAAATCTCGGTGAAGAAGAAAAATCAGGCTCATCGATTAGCCAGGACCGAAAATGGAAATCCCTTCCCTTCAGCTAGGTTGTTTGTCCATCACAATCGAGACATTTTTTTTAACTCTTCTCCTCGGTTTTCACTGGTAAAAGGATTTCTCGGATTTGCGCGGTTGTCTTTGTTATTTTCTACCCAAAATGCACTACGGTAAACGCCACTTCCTCTTCTCAGATTACATGTTGCTATGGTTACACATGGGGCACTTCTGCCCTTTGGTCTGTTGGATAATCCGTTTGCATTCACACTGCAAGCAAAGCGCACCAGGGTTGATTTGCAAGTGAACCGAGACCCCCGTTTTCAGGCCGACCAGCGTTTGCTTGTTTGCTGTGCACCAGAGTTCACATGCATGTTCAGACTGCACCAAACAAACCAAACTATCCGCGGAAGCGGACCAGAGTTCCTTTGGTCCGGACCAAACAGTAGCTGTGTGAATGGGCCCTTACTCTGCCAACCTTGCACCATCTTCCTCCACCTCTTTCCAACCATTAAGTCATTTTTGATGGGCAAGCACTTCTAAGGCGATGACGCATCGATTTCCCAGGTCAAGTTGACGCCAGGGTCAGAAGAGGGTGGGAAATACAATCTGAAGAAAACTGACCCTCGCCTTCCCTTAATCTTAAACAAGAAGGCTGAGTGACCTATAAATATGAAATGAATCTTCAACAATGACATGAATCGTCAACAATGCAGAAGTGAAGAAAAAAGAACAGTGGCGATTTGAACCTTGGACACGATTTACAGTATTGTTCACCCCCCCCCCACCCACTTTCATACTTGAGTCTAAGTGGTTTTGAAATTGGGAAACAGTGTGAAACGTGGTGATGTTACCATCTGTGAGACATTCCATATGGTCACATATGGAGGTGAAGAACCTGAAGTCTGTTTTTACATATTAATTGGACTTCCTGATTTTGCTGTTTACTTATTTTAATTGGGCTTCTGTTGCTGCCATCTTGCCAGGTTCCAATCCACATGTAACTTTTAGGGGAGGGAAACTGGATGCTTTGAAGCCTTGACTTCTACTTCCTCTAGATCAGGGATGGGCAACTATGTGCCATGGAGGGCCATTCCATTTCAGGTTTTCTGTTCCACCCAATCTCTTCAGCAGTTGAGTCCTCTAATTAGCAATCCTTGAAGCTCACCAGTGCAAACACCTGCTGAAAAGACTGAGTGGAACAGAAAATCTGCAGTGGAATGGCTCTCACTGCAGATCCATGCTGTAGATAGTCAAGTGTGATCCTCGTGTCTCATCTGAAGAGCTCACGACACAATCCAATCCGTAGTAGTGAAGAGTGGCGTGCACATTAAAGTGACAATACAAAGAACAAATAAATGTATCCTTTAAAGGTGCACTCTGGCGGCTCTAAAACCACCTCAAAAACAAATGTGTATTGCCCAAAATAGTAAATTGTGGCTTTTTACCCACAAAAAAACTTTCACTGCTTTAGAATTGCTTGGAAAGAGATTTTAAAATCTTGCACCTACTTAAATATGCACGGATTATGAATATTCTAATTAGTGGCCTGCAGGACTTGCACATGATTGGCCGCCGCGACTGGTGGGTGGACTGCTAGTCTGTTCAAGACGCTTTCGGATGTTAAAGTTTTGCCTATACAGTGGTGTGAAAAAGTGTTTCTGATTTCTCTTTTTTTTTGTTTGTCACTTAAATGTTTCAGATCATCAAACAAATTTAAATTTTAGACAAAGATAACACAAGTAAACACAAAATGCAGTTTTTAAATGAAGGTCTTTATTATTAAAGGAAAAAAAATCCAAATCTACATGGCCCTGTGTGAAAAAGTGATTGCCCCCTAAACCTAATAACTGGTTGGGCTACCCTTAGCAGCAACAACTACAATCAAGCATTTGCAGTAGCAGGCAATGAGTCTTTTACAGTGTTGTGGAGGAATTTTGACCCACTCATCTTTACAGAATTGTTGTAATTCAGCCACATTGGAGGGTTTTTGAGCATGAACCGCCTTTTTAAAGTCATGCCACAGCATCTCAATCGGATTCAGGTCAGGACTTTGACTAGGCCACTCCAAAGTCTTCATTTTCTTTTTCTTAAGCCATTCAGAGGTGGACTTGCTGGTGTGTTTTGGATCATTGTCCTGCTGCAGAACCCAAGTGTGCTTCAGCTTGAGGTCACAAACAGATGGCCAGACATGCTCTTTCAGGATTTTTTGATAGACAGCAGAATTCATGGTTCCATTTACCACAGCAAGTCTTCCAGGTCCTGAAGCAGCAAAACAGCCCCAGACCATCACACTACCACCACCATATTTTACTGTTGGTATGATGTTTCTTTTCTGAAATGCTGTTTTACTTTTACACCGGATGTAATGGGACCCACACCGTCCAAAATGTTCAACTTTTGTCTCGTCAGTCCACAGAGTATTTTCCCAAAAGTCTTGGGGGATCATCAAGATGTTTTTTGGCAAAACGGAGACGAGCCTTTATGTTCTCAGTCAGCAGTGGTTTTCGTCTTGGAACTCTGCCATGCAGGCCATTTTTGCCCAGTCGCTTTCTTATGGTGGAGTCATGAACACTGACCTTAAGAGAGGCAAGTGAGGCCTGCAGTTCTTTGGATGTTGTTGTGGGGTCTTTTGTGACCTCTTGGATGAATCGTCACTGCACTCTTGGGATAATTTTGGTCAGCCAGCCACTCCTGGGAAGGTTCACCACTGTTCCATGTTTTCGCCATTTGTGGATAATGGCTCTCACTGTGGTTTGCTGGAGTCCCAAAGCTTTAGAAATGGCTTTATAACCTTTTCCAGACTGATAGATCTCAATTACTTTGTCATTTGTTCCTGAATTTCTTTGGATCGCAGCATGATGTCTAGCTTTTGAGGATCTTTTGGTCTACTTCATTTTGTCAAGCAGGTCCTATTTAAGTGATTTCTTGATTGAGAACAGGTGTGGCAGTAATCAGGCCTGGGCGTGGCTAGAGAAATTGAACTCAGCTTTCCAATGATGTGATAAACCACAGTTAATTTATGTTTTAATGGGGGGCTATCACTTTTTCCCACAGGGCCATGTAGGTTTGGATTATTTTTTTTTTTTACCCTTATTAATAAACACCATTTAAAAACTGCATTTTGTGTTTACTTGTGTCATCTTTGTCTAATAGTTAAATTTGTTTGATGATCTGAAACATTTAAGTATGACAAACATACAAAAAAATGAGAAATCAGGAAGGGAGCAAACACTTTTTCACACCACTGTATTTTCAAAAGTAAAAAGCGAAACATTTTTCTGAAAATGGTCGAGGCGAGAAATAAATGTCTAGTTGCCAAATATGTGTTTACTTTTTACTAACAACCAGTTCTCCGTCTGCCGGCGACTGAGCAGGGATGTGGGGGGGGGGGGCGATATGAATGTGGCTGCTCTCAGCTCACAGTGCAGCGCCCGTCCGCTAAAACTGTGGTCTCGCACAGCCACATTCAAATCGGGTCCCCCCCACCTCTCTCTGCTCTCTCTCTCTGTTGCTGCTGCCCCTGCCCGTGATCGGTTGCATCCTCCTCCACTGCTTCGCTATGCAAAACAGATGCCTTCATCCCAACCTGCCTCAATCCTGCTGCTCCTCGGCTCCTCCCTCTTCCCTTGACGTAGCCAAGAGTATCCGTCTGATTGGTTAATGTTATAACCAATCAGGCTAAACAGGAATACTGACGCAGCTAGAAACACTCACTGTTCTAGTATGCCTTTTTTTTGGGGGGGGGAGGGCTTAAGCAGACATTCACAGCAGAAAAACACATACTTGGGAGTTTGGAATGATTTTGCTCTTGATATGTCTTGTAAATCACAAGAAACGGGTTACAGACATGTTAACAACAGAAAAAAATTGATTTTTGCCAGTGTCACTTTAAATGTTATTCTCATGTTTACTTGTTTTACCCCAGCCACCACCGAACCTTTGAATATTGGCTGTAAATGAGGAACGGCTGTTCAGAGCTCAAAAACTGGCATTGGGAACAGCCAATAACATCATTGTGTCAACTAGCTCAGTATTGTGCTGTGAGATGTAGTGAGTTGGGAGAAGTGTTTGTATTTCATGAGGGAAAGTGTACCTGATAAACCTGAGTTATTACATATGTATGACAAGAATAGGCATTCAGAGCTTTTATTCAACAGTAAAAATGTTGCATAATGTTGCTTTTACAAGTTTTCTATAATTTCTGATGAAGGTCTCGTGATATTTTGTGATGCACTTCCTGAATTCCTTTCCTACTCTTTGTAAACTGGTATTCATATCTTTGTTTCTGCTGGTCTCACTTGACAGGTTTGTCCATAACATGTATCATTAAAGACCAAAATGACAATATATATAATAAATTAATTCATATATAACTCATATATGCTAAGCAGTACTTAACTCAAGGGCCGGTTTGAAATAGTGTATATCTTGTATCTATTCCACTGGAACCCCTTTCGGAGACCCTGCTCCAGTCTGAAGGGAACCATTTTGTGTTGCATCTGGTATTATCATCAAACCAAACAACACAACATTGACCTTTTAGAACAGCACGACTACGGTACTTTAAATGTACTCGGCAAGATTCTGGAAGGTTTACATGATATTTTCCCCTCCATCAATTAGAAAAATGTAAAATAAAAAGTATTGCTTTGTTTCTCTCCTTTTTTCAAAACTCTATTAGCTGGCTTTGTTTTGTGTTTCTTCACAAGGTGAGATAATCATACTAGTTCGCTACACTATGACTGAGTATACTTTACAGAGGAATTGTTGCTGGGAGGGAGAAATAAGGCACCAGAGACTGAGTGCCAGGGTCCTCATTTCCTCTACCACCCTCTTGCTCTCTTTCATACTCAACTCCTTGCTTGGCTGCTTGCTACCAGACAGTACAGTGGCCAAGAGAAGCTGAGTGACAAGCTGACGGGCCAAATCCTTGGGTCGATTGCATCTCCAAGCACAGATGCCAGCGACCTCTGTAATTCTCCCCTTCCTTCCTGCCTTTTGGGTTAGGGCCATGGCCCACATCTTGGGAACATGGGGCCGGACGGCTGGACCTGACAGCTCTTTGGGAATAACACAATGAGAGAGCTCATAGGAAAAGCCATGTCCGCGTGTGACTGGGGACGTGTTGGTGTTGCCCGTGTCATTCTGGCGGCACGCACAGCCCGATGTGTGCCGTCAGTCATGCCAGAAGTCATTGCTCTTGCTCAGCTTTACAATCTTGTGCCCAATGACTTTTGACAGCGCAAAAAGTTTTTTTTCCCCCCTCTTGTTCCACATTTTAACTGTTCATTTGGTGTCCATATGGGACAAGAGATTTCCTGGAAACGGATTCAGTTCAGTACATAACAAGAACACAGCAAAACATATCAAAACATCTCATAGCTGCAATTGACGATGGTATCACCACAGTGAAAGAGAAAACAGTGCAGAGTTTCTATAAATTTACAGAAATACATTTTGGGGTTCCATGTACTTTTGAACACTTTTTTTTTTGCCCCCTCACTTTTGGAAGTATCACACTGTGGTGGCCCGGCTGTGTTTGAGGGCTAGAGGTGAATACTCTTTGATACGAACACACAGTTTCCCCCTCAGCCATGGGTTTTGGAGCTCCAAGGGACAGAAATCATCCTGAAGCCACTTTTCCCTGTTGTCCACGACCAGCACGAGGCCAAAGTGTTTTAATTGTTCAGGACTGTAGTAAACACGCTGCTCCTGGTCATCACCACCGCCGCCGCTTCCCAGCATGCGCCGAGATACAATATTCATCTCCTGCACCACCAGCTGAACCATTTCCCGGGCTGATGTGCCTGGAGTGATGCAAAGCTGCAAACAGAAGGAGAAGTTTATCTTTTGCATAAAAAACACAAAAGCAAAAGTTTAGTCGAAGGCTGGCTTTCTGCTCCTTTCTGCTCTGTGGTCTATGATGCGGCTACGTTTTGGAAGAGTTTGGAGGGCATGTGGCTGTATATATGCCTCAATTTTTGCATCTACGAGGCCAAGTGCTTGATGCATGTGTGCAACCATCATCTGCAGTTTTACCCCAGCCCAGTAGGTAGCACAACTGCGCTGATGTGTCAAGTTTGTTCACCGGCTATATAAATGAGAAGAAAAGCAAGAGTCATGCACTAGTGATGTTCGATACCACTGATTTCCTTTCCGATCCAATACTGAGTAAAATTCAGGCTGGTATCGGCGATACCGATACCGATATTTTTTGCGACTACACCTAATATGTCTTTTAAATCTAAAAAAACGCATGACGCACTTACCCAGGCGGAAGAAAAAGTAGTCCCACCAACCGCGTGTCACTTAGACAACATCTCAATAGTTTAGTTACTTTTCACCGTGTTTCTGTTAAGGATATATATGTATACTCGCTGCTCTTGTTTTTCTCTTGCCTTCTGATTGCTCTGAGTGTTGCTATCCCTGTGCTGTTGCAATCCTGGAATTTCCCCATTGTGGGACTAATAAAGGCTTATCTTATCTTATACCTTACCTCAAATGACTTAAGTATCAAAAGTATCGATATTTTAATTTGAGTATCGATTTTAGAGCGTAAAGATCCGGTATCGGAGGTATCGATATTTCAGGATCGATCCGCACATCACTACCATGCACATTTAAGAAACGACAATGGCGACTGCACGAAGGTATGAAAAGGAACTCCTGTGTTTACTAATTTTACCATTAATCGTCTTTTCCTCTTCGTTCTCTGGTCTCATCTCATTACATTTCTTTTTAATTCTTCTTTTTCTTCATCTTGGTATGTTTACAGTCGAACATAGTTTGTATGTTTACAGTCAAAACATGTAAAGAAGGTAAAAACATCTCCTTTCTGTCTTTGTCTTTATTAAGAAAAAAGGTAAATCTTGGTATGCTGTGCTGGTGGCACCACCTTTTGAATGGGGGGTTGGATTTTGCGCATGCATGCTCAACATGCACAGTCAACTTGGTCAGAAAATTTGGGTTGTACACGTGCAGCTGCAGAGGGACCCCATGGAGCCTAACGGGCTGAAGAGGATGAAGAAATGTATGTCACACAAGCCTCGTGCTTGAGCAGACGCACAGAGTAGGAATTAACATAAATTCAGCTTGATCTAATTAGTGTTGCCAATCAATTAAAATATTTAATGATGATTAATTTCATGATTCCCAGAGTCAGGTTATGATTATTCTCAAAATTAATCACACATTTGTTTTCTGTTCCAAGTTTACCTTTAAGCAATATTTTCAAGTTTTTTTTATACTATTACCAAAAAGTATGCTGTGGTCTGTCAATCTAGGGTGTCAGTCACATTAAGGGCCATACTACAACAATGCGGTCCATAATCAGTTCTCACTGATGCAGAATGCATTTACGGGTGTTTCCAAGTTCATGTCCTTGTCATGACGCAAAAACGAATTTTCCACCGGGCACAAGGTGTAAAAGAGGCCGATTTAATTATTCAGAGGTGTGTTTTGGATAATCCAATCCTAAGCGCTCCTGCCCATCCCTTTAATACACAGAGGTGCATTATCTAAAGTGAACTCTGATCATGACGGCTTGTTTAAAATGGGTTTTGCGCTGGCCAAAGGGCGTGTGTGTGAGCAAACATGCACGCAATAGTAATGCTGCTTGTAGTAAGGAAGACATCAATCCCAGTTGATGCCCACTTAGTTATTTTAGAGAGAACAAGTGGGTAAGCGATAATGCTGGGCTGAACAATCAGCACATGGATGCAACACACAGACATGAATGGGTTTGAAACTTCAGGAAAAGAGGATGATGCCTGTGCAAACTTTCTTAAACAGAAGGATCATTAACAGTGAAGCGGAGGCTGCCCCTGGCCCATGGGGAGATGGAGTGCTCCCTCTCCTGTTGCTTTCACCAACTGAGGGTGCACCCCATTTCGTGCAGGGGTCTGCTGAGGTTTGTGGCTCTCTATCCCAGTCCCTCCCAGGCGGAGGGTAAGAAGGAGATCCGGCGGGGTGTCCGGTCTGCTGCAGACCCCCACCACGAAGCGAACCCACTCTTGATGGCCCCTCCCGGGGACTGACGGATAGCAGTCGGAGTGCCTGCAGCTCAAGAACCCCGACCGTAGGAACATAGTGTGGACGCATCTCCTGTCTCTCTGGGGAGTTATAGTGAAAAGTAAAACCCTGTTCATTCACTCCTTCATTCCCCTAAGAATAAACACACTAATGCCTAAGAAGTTCGTGATGAAAATGAAAATGTGGATGTAATAAAAATATTCAGTATGACATGCCTCCCCCTGTGCACCGCATTCACACCAGAACACACACATGCTCCCTGTTCATTCATTCATTTCCCTTAAATGCCAACAGTAAGTCTGCAATTAAAATGAGAATGTGGATGGAATTAAAAAAAAAAACTAGTGCACTGTCATATAAATAAAATGACAGGCGATTACTGTATGACTGTTACAACCCTCTCCATTAAAATTCCAGCCAAGATACAGACCCATCAAAGATGTGCTTAAGGTCGTAACGATTTTCGTGACATTATAAATGCCCAGATCTCCTGATGTTTGACAATGACCTTGGCCTCAACCTGGATGCAGACCTACCTGAGGATCATTGTGAGATTGGTGTGAATCGAGGTAGTTGCCATGGAAATCATGAAAGTGGCCAGATCTTTTCTTTGACCATGACCTTGAGCACAACTTGGATGTAGACATATCTAAGGATCGTTGTTAGTGAGACTGGTGACCACTGAGGCAACTGCCTAGGAGGATAAGCAATTTTTATGAAATAGCGAAGTGCCCAGATCTCTTGACCTTAACCTTTGACCTTGAGCACAACCTGGATGCAGACCCACCTGAGGATCATTGTTAGTGAGACTAGTGTGCATCAGGGACAGACAGATGGACGGACAGATGCCCCACCACCGCATTAGCTCCTTTTGGCTTTGCCGGAATGAGCTAACAATGACTGTAGTTTAGGATGAATGCATTAAACAATATTTTATGGTCATGAAATACTTCCCCCCACTTTTAAGCTGCGTTTTGAAATACTGCATTTACCATTGTTTTCTCAAGCAAATGCCACATTGCATTAAATATGATCTTCCGACATTGAACGATGCATATAAATTTGGCATTTTTTAAAATAAAGTCTGTCTCACAGTGGTGATTTTTGGTCTTAATGGCTTTCCATAGCCCGGTGCTGGTGGCAGGTGGTTCTTATGCATTCTTCCCTCTCTTCCCCAGGATATGTTATTTGAGCGAGTAGTGAATGGGCTGATGCGGACTGGCTGAGGTTCACAATCACACAAGAAAAAACCCAGCAGTGCTAAAGCGGGGTTACATTAACTCACTATTAAAATAATTAACTTTGACAGCAGAACGTTTTACCTTGACACTGGTCTCTTTTGGCAGGCCTGTGCGATACTGTGGGTACACTCTTAGTGTGGCATGACAGCCCTTCTTGTGAGCAGCAGGTGACGGCGAGGAGAGCCTCTGCGTGCCGCTGTCCTCTGATAAAGTACGTGCTGGTGGAAGCAGTGGAAGGCAGCGCTCAGAGGAACAACAGCGTTCCACTGACGAGGGTCTGTGCCACCTTCGATGCGGCGAAGAGGGGGGTGAGGTACAAGTGGTGTGGTAAGAGTAAGGCTGCTGGTGGGGTGATGTCGTGGGAGGGTACTCAAGACTGCTAGTTCTCACACAGAAGGCCTGTCTCTTCTCTGTGATGTGCAACAGCTCGATTTGTCTGCTGGGTAGGATGAAGTCGCTGTCAAAGAGCTCGGGGGCCCCCCTTCGCCTTTCTCCTCCACATCGAACGCCTTCCCCTCCACCACACCTCTCACCTTCCCTCCCGTGCTGCGGCTCTGATGCTTGTAAGACATCTGGCGTCGAATCCCGTAGAGCGCCCCCTCCACGTACACCCCCACCGAGACGCCCCCCTCCTCCTGAACCACTCCCATCGCTGCGGAGGAAGCCACGGGGCTCCGGGGGTGCAGAGGATAAGAGCGGAGAAGGAGGCAACAGGTCCAGCTCACGAGGGCTCTGAGCACGACTGGAGTCATAATCACTGTCAGTGGTGAGGAATACTTCAGAGGAGCCCTCCTCATCTGACAGCCCAGCAAAATCTGAAAGAAAAGAGCAAAATAAAGATGTATATGAAATTAAAAGATAACACAAGTTATCAAAATTGTTTTGCACAGTTGCAAATTCTTGTAAATATTCAAAATATTCTTTGTGAGTCCTGCAAATACTGACAAGCAAAAATATGGTACCCAAGATGTTGCAATAGTTTTTTTTTAAGACAACTTATTTTTTTATTTAATTTAGTAATCAAATAAAATTGTGCTGCATTTCAAGACAATGCATTCGTGTTTACAACATATACTGTAACTAGCTGCAAATAAGGGCCCCTTCACACAACATGGAGATCGCTGAGAGATTGGACCAATTTTTGATCTTTGGGATTGTTTGGGAGATCCTTCTGGGGTTTGGACAGAGTCCAAACTTTGGGAAGACCATAGCAACTGTTGAGATCACTGAAAGATCAAAAACTGACCAAATCTTTCAACAGTCTCTCAATTATCTCCACCCCGTGTAAAGGGGGTATAAAATACTGTAACAGGGAAAATAATTCCAGTGGCTCATATAACCAAATAATCAGTCATTATTCTGACCTGAGTGTTTGTGGCAGCGTTCAGGTGACGGCAACGGCGAGGGCATGAAGTCTGGCTGAGAGGATGTGGAGGAAGGCTTGTCGTTCAATACTTCCTTGGAGAAGTCAATTATCCAGCTTACAGAGATTCCTCCTGTTGGTTGCTTGTAGCGGGCGTACTGCAAGGCCTCCATAATCCACCTCGCATCCCGCCACACCTCCTCCATTTGCTATTGTATAGTCATTGAGATCATAAAAGTCGATGTCAGGAACGCTGACATTAATCCTGCATCAAAGATTTGTGGACTATATGAAATCCCTTTAATTTTACTTACATGCTGACTGATCATACCTGTATATGTTCTTGGACCTGCTGGTGTTTCTTTTTGGCAGCGAGGAGCTCAGTTTCAGAGAAGGCCTCACGCAGTGCCTGCTGGGACATGAGGGACTCCAGCTCCAGCAAAGCCGACACCCTGCAGTACTGACCAATAAAGTTGGGGCAATAGGTATTGAAGTGCACTGCAGCAGAAAGGAAGACAGGGACACAGCAAAACCTCTAATTAATACACACACACAGTAGTTTATGTTAAATAATGTCGCATACATTACAAATCTGCAGAAAGTGCGATATACGGACCCAGTTCAAAGATCTGCAGGGGCAGAGTGAGGAAGCCAGAGCGGGGAGAGTATGGGTTATTCTGACCAGGAGCTGTGCACACTTCATCTGAAGGTGGCAGAAGAAGAAGGAAGGACACTTTCTCCCCAAACTCCAGCACTTCCTGGCCATAGATGCGGAAGTCCTGCACCTTGACACAGAGACACAGGCAATCTCGGTGAGCCTTTGGAATCACAATAACCAATCAAATCTTGATTTACTTCCTAAAGTGTAACTACTGGTCTTTTTCTTCTCGTCCAGCATATGTACAGTAACCATGGGAAACATTCAAATTTTTATATCGCGAGTAAATGTACAAATGGTAAATGGTAAAATGGTAAATGGCATTCACTTATATAGCACTTTTATTCTCATCTCTAGATGACCAAAGCGCTTTACAGATCCTGCCATCCACCCATTCACACACACATTCACACACTGATGGCGGCGTAGCTGCCATACACTGGCACTGGCCTGACCCACCAGGAGCAACTGCGGGTTGACTGTAAACACTAGACTTCAGACAGTTTTTTTCCTACTCTGTGATCTTGATAATTTCACATTTTATTTGAAAAGGAACCATGTACAATAATATAAATGTTTCCATTTGGTGCATCGTACCAGAGTTAGCTTTAAGCTAATTTACATCTGCATCGGTGTGTTGTAAGCATCTGTATATAGTCATGACAATACAAAATCCAACCTGCGTGGTGTTAACCCTTTTAACTGAGAGGAGCAGCCAGTTAGATGTAAGTCATTGCAAAAGGAGGATGGCCTTTTAGAGAAAGCTGTTTTAAATTGTGTACAACTGCTCTGGCACAGGTACAACAGTCCCTCCAGGATTTCGCGATGCTGCAATCGCACAAATTCATGCAAAATCATTGACTGGCGGCGTCTTTTGCATGACCTTGCAACTTTGTCCAATGACCACAACTTTGCCGCAATTTTGGCTAATCGTTGTCAACTTCCGCCAATTTCGCCAAACAAATTTGTCCCTGAGTAGCGCTCAAACGCTCAGTCTAACCAAGGAGATGTGTCGCTGCACTATGCTCACTTCCGTGTTTACAGTGAGTATTAACGGAACACATCAGCAAAAGCAGAGTGTGTGATTTAAATAAAACTACTCACCTGCAAATTTTCCCACACCGTCCCTTCCTCCATCTTCCCTGGGTCACCCGTGGATGTTTCTTCATGTTTCCATCCTGACCGCGTGTACGAAGTGTTGGGTTTGTGTTGAAAAACGTCCGCCTGCCTAAAAGCACCCTGTGGCGGGAGCGAGCGTGAGGAGGGACGCCGTAAAACCACAAACAATTCAGCAAACCTAACACTGCGGCCAGTGTTGTAACATTTTATCCATCTTTAGAGGTAAAATCATTACTACATCTTGTCAATGAGCTTTAATAAATCCCCTTACCATTCCAGCCAATTTCTTTAAAAGCACTGAAAAACAAACACCCAAAGTAAATCAAAAGCTGTTCTTTAACCCTTTGCAGTATCTTCATGGTGCTGGTCTCATTCAAAAAAAAAAACAAAAAAACCCCACTACATTTTTTGGCAAAACAGTCAGAATTCGAGTCAGTGCTTCAGCCACTGAGTAACAGTCATCTAAGCATACTAAATTTGAAGAAAATAAAGTTTGCCTGGGTGTTTTTTTTTTAGATACAAATGCCTGAAAATAACAAACAGCTGCTAGATACTGGCTGGAAAACACAATAGGAATTTAGAACCAAGTGTTAGGAAGTTCAGGTCAACATTTTGCAACAATACCACAAAAAATAAACATATTACACACCTTTTTTCTCAGGCTGTAACCAGGCGTTTTTAAACTGTGCCAAACGGAATCATGGTCGTCCACATCTGATTCTTCAGCTGACGACTTGTCACTCGACCAGGTCAAGTAATTAATAATTTCTTTGATGTTTGTGTTAATTTTAGCCATTTTTCAAAAAAGTGAGTGATGTTGCAATGTTGCCACTGTTGGGATTCGCGGACTGGTTTATGCCAGTTTTACACCACACATCCATCATCAGCATACTCAGCTGCAATTGTCTTGCTATGCTTCCGTTACCTGTGGAGCTGGTCCTTCATGCTAGGTTATTACTCATTGGTTATTGAAGGCTGTGAAAACTCAAAGGGAGGCCCTATTGGGTCAAATGAGGTATCAATCAAATCTAGACAGGCAGGCCAGCCTTTTCGGTTTCTGTTTCCGGCTTTACCTCTACCGGAAACTTTTTTTTTTTTTTGTTTTGTTTTTTTTTTATCACGTACGCCACAAACGAACGACGTTAGCCGGCTGAGTTTTAAAAAAATGCTCCAATTTTATGGGCAGTTTCCCCCATCATCATCTAGATGGACAATAAATCTTACTCAAATGGACCTATTGGACCTTTTGCAATACAAATGGACTATATTTGTTGGACAAGGACAACAAGGAAGCTTCTTTGGTGACTAAATGCTATGTTTCTATGCTACGCTAGCTTGTTTAAAGTCCTATTTAAATCCAGTGTTATGATTTTGTCTGAAATCTGTTTTAATAACCAAATAGATGAAATTCTAAGCTTTCAAATGATGTAAGGCATGGCCACCTACTGTAAACATGTTTACCACACTTCACTGTGTCGCAGCAGAGACATTTAATTGCCCCACCCATGGGACCCAGAAGGTTAAGAGCTGTGAATCTCCGGTCTGGACACGGACCAACACGTGCCCCTGTCCCGCCAAACCCCCAAGGAGAGCCCCTCCTCCAAGTACAACTCCTGGTAAAGGAAAATGAACATCTGATGAGACAGGTGTGTGTTAAGATGCGCAGGAGATAGAAAAACAGGTAGGAGTCAGGCACGGAAAGAGACAGAATATTCAGTAACTTTTTTCAGAAGAACACAGATTTCGATAGACAATACAGAGCTACAGAATAAATTATTTATTTTTTTCCTCTCCACTTCGTACTGAGTGATTGGGGACCACTGCGGTTGGGGAGTTTTCAAATGAAGCTGAAGATTTCCAAATCTCTACTCTTTAACATGCATTCAATGCAATTTAGCTGTTGTAATGGATACTGCGTTAAAGTCTATATTTGCTGTTGCACAAAAGAGTTTTTCTGTATAGCAGAAGTTTCTACTTAATTTACAAATCACTGTTTAATAGGAAATTTTTGACAATCCTGTGCTTTTCTTGTGGTGTTATAGAATATCATTTCAGTACACTATGGAAAAAGCATCCATCCATCCATCCATCCATCTTCTACTGCTTTTCCGGAGGTCCGGTTCGCAGAGGCAGCAGTTCAAGCAGAGAAGCCCAGACTTCCCTCTCCCCAGCCACCTGCTCCAGCTTTCCAGAGAGGATACCAAGGCGTTCCCAGACCAGCTGGGAGACATAGTCTCTCCACCGAGTCCTGGGTCTGCCCCGGGGTCTCCTCCCAGTGGGACGTGCCCGAAACACCTCAAGTGGGAGGCATCCAGGAGGCATCCTAATCAGATGCCCATACCACCTCAACTGACTCCTTTCAATGTGGAGGAGCAGTGGTTCCACTCTGAGCCTCTCCCGGATGACTGAGCTCCTCACCCTATCTCTGAGGGTGAGTCCAGCAATCCTACGGAGAAAGCTCATTTCAGCCGCTTGTATCCGCATTCTTGTTCTTTCGGTCATTACCCAAAGCTCGTGACCATAGGTGAGAGTAGGAACGTAGATTGACTGGTAAATCGACAGCTTTGCTTTAGAACTAAGCTCCCTCTTCACCACAACAGACCGGTACAACGTCCGCATCACTGCAGATGCTGCGCCGATCCGTCTGTCAATCTCTCGCTCCATTTTCCCCTCACTCGTGAACAAGACCCCAAGATACTTAAACTCCTCCACTTGGGGCAGGAGCCTGTCCCCAACCCAGAGAGGACAATCCACCTTTTTCCGGCTGAGGACCATGGACTCGGACTTGGAGGTGCTGATTCTCATCCCAGTCGCTTCACACTCAGTGGCAAACCGTCCCAGCAAGAGCTGCAGGTCATTGCTGGATGAAGCCAACAGGACAACATCATCTGCAAACAACAGAGATGAGATCCTGTGGTCACCAAGCATGACACCCTCCATTCCCTGGCTGTGCCTAGAAATCCTGTCCATAAAAATTATGAACAGGATCGGTGACAAAGGGCAGCCCTGGCGGAGTCCCACTCTCACTGGGAATGACTCCGACCGAGTGTTGGCAATACGAACCAAACTCTCACAATGGTCGTACAGAGACCAAATAGCTCGTAACAACAAGCCCGATACCCCATACTCCCGAAGCACCCCCCACAAAAAACCACGAGGGACGCGGTCAAATGCCTTCTCCAAGTCCACAAAACACATGTAAACTGGTTGGGCAAACTCCCACGAACCCTGAAGAATTGTCGAGAGGGTAAAGAGCTGGTCCAATGTGCCACGGCCAGGATGAAAACCACATTGCTCCTCCTGAATCCGAGGTTCGACCAACGGCCGGACTTTCCTCTCCAGTACCTTGGCATAGACCTTCCCAGGGAAGCTGAGGAGTGTGATCCCTCTAAAGTTGGAGCACACCCTCCGGTCCCCTTTTTTGAAGAGAGGAACCACCACCCCAGTTTGCCATGCCAAAGGCACTGCCCCCGACCTCCACGCAATGTTGCAGAGGCGTGTCAACCATGACAGCCCAACAACATCCAGGGCCTTGAGGTACTCAGGGCGAATCTCGTCCATCCCCGGGGCCCGGCCACCAAGGAGATTTTTATCCACCTTGGCGACCTCAGCCCCTGTGATAGGCGAGTCATCACCCTCATCCCCAAACCCTGCTTCCTCTGTGGAAGGCGTATCAGTGGGATTGAGGAGATCCTCGAAGTATTCCTTCCACCGCCCGACGATATCCCCAGTCGAAGTCAACAGTGTCCCATCCGCACCATACACAGTGTAGACAGGGAGCTGCTTTCCCCTCCTGAGGCGCCGGACAGTTTGCCAGAATCTCTTCGAGGCCGACCGAAAGTCTTGTTCCATGGCCTCACCGAACTCCTCCCATACCCGGGTTTTTGCTTCAGCAACCACCCGAGCTGCACTCCGCTTGGCCTGCCGGTACACCTCAGCTGCTTTGGGAGTCCCACAAGCCAATCAAGCTTGATAGGACTCCTTCTTCAGCTTAATGGCCCCCCTCACCACTGGTGTCCACCACTTGGTTCGGGGGTTGCCACCACGAGATGCACCGACCACCTTGCGGCCGCAGCTCTGGGCCGCCGCTTCAACAACAGAGGTGGAGAACATGGCCCATTCAGACTCCATGTCTCCAGACTCCCTCGGAATGTGGTTGAAGTTCTTCCGGAGGTGGGAGTTGAAGACCTCCCGGACAGGGGCCTCAGCCAGACGTTCCCAGCACACCCTCACTATACGTTTGGGTCTACCAGGTCTGAATGGCTTCCTCCCCTGCCATCTGATCCAACTCACCACCAGGTGGTGATCAGTTGACAGCTCTGCACCTCTCTTTACCCGGGTGTCCAAGACATACGGAAAAAAAGCATCTGTTGGAAAAAGCATCTGTTTTAAAATTTGTAATTTTTCCCACAACTTTTAGTGCAAAAAAAACAAAACCTCTCAAAACATCACAACTTTTATTGCAACTTTTTAAAAAAGCTCCCGTGAATTCAGGCTTTTTGGGTTGCAACAATCATAAAAACATCTTGTGAAATCCTGGAGGGACCGGTACAAGTAAAGTTAGTATGTATGCAATGCTCAGTAACTGCCATTATCGTCATGGACAGCTGTCTGTTGAATGATTTAGGACAGTGTTTTTTAACCAGGGTTCCCTGGAACATTCAGGTTTCTGTTGGAATTTTTTTTTAAAATTTCACTTCTTAATTGGTCCAAAAAATTGAAACAATTTACCATTGTGGTGTATGGGTGCATGGGTGCCCAAAGAACCTGTAAAATAAACTTACGAGTGCAAAGTGCATGTAAACATGCATCTTATAACCCTCCGTTGTACAGTCAGTACTATCCATAGATTCATAAGGATCATCATCAATTTAACATAGTAGCCTATGTAGTATAAAAAGTTATCTAAACATTTTTACTTCCCTGGGTAACTCCTTTTCTATTATGCTGTGTGTATTTCTGTTGGTTTGGGTTGTCTGTTGTGTCATGCTGTTGTTACACTGTAATTTCCCAGTTTGGGATTAATAAAATACATCCATCCATCCATACATATTCTTTTTTTTAACAGTGAGGGCTCAAGTGTGAAATGGGCAATGCGCTGCCCAAAATGACCAAAACCATTGGCAGAGAGAACAAAATGTGGCACAAATTTGTGCTTTCAATGGTTATAACAGGGCTCAAAAGGTCAAAACTCCATCTTTACTGAAGACAGATTAAAGCTGCTGCTGCTTTTATTTAGCAGTTAGCAATAAAGGATAAAGGCCTCTTACACAGCACAGAGATTGTTGAGAGATTGGACCAATTTTTAATCTTTGGGATCGTCTGGGAGATCCTTGTGTGTTTTGGACCGAGTCAAAACTTTGAGGAGGCCGTGGTTACTGTGTAGATCATTGAAGATCATTGATAAATCAAAAATTGGCCAGATCTCTCAACGATCTCTCAATGATCTCCACCCCTGTGTAAAGGGGGTATAACTGGCTGCAATTAAGTATAAGAGTATGGATTATAGAATGCAGTCTATAATGAGGCCAGTTTTCTGAGCTATAAAACTCTATCTATCTATCTATCTATCTATCTATCTATCTATCTATCTATCTATCTATCTATCTATCATAAAACTCTAACAGTGGGCTGAGAGACAAGGACTATGTGCTCCTACTTTATGTGTAGGAGCACAATGTCATTATTGGTAAATTATGTTACTTGTAAACTGCAAGTTATGTTCTCTTGTACAATTAATGGTCCATAAAAAAGTGTGTAAAATATCTAAAGGTTAATGTGAAGCCTGGCTTGCTGTGTGAAGTGATTCCATGTCAGACAGAATTAGTCATATGATGTAGATTAATTCACCAGAGTAATTTATCAGATTACAGATCGGTGGGCTTTGTACTGACCTGATTGCCAGGAACATTGATATGTGCCATTAGATCCCTGATGGCACTGCGGAGGTCCTGTAGAAGGCGATGAGGAGCACTTTGCACATCATGGTCCATTTCTAACGACTCATCTAGAGAACTGAGGGCCTGCAGCCACTGCCACTCATCTCTAAAATGCAAAAAAAAAAAAACAAAAAAACAACACTTTTCATTGCCTAACCTGCTTTGTTAGGTGTCTGAAGTTGGTCTTGTTAACAAACCACACTCCACAACAGAAAAAATTTCAACCTACTGTTTAAAGACCACATAGATCCCCACCTGGACACATTACTGTTGTCCCGAATTTTGGTGTGACAGAGAACGTTGGGAAGTTTCTGGGGTACCAATGCTCTTATCTGCTCCACTGATGTGCACAGCTTCAGGTAGCCCAGGTATAAACCTGGAGACAGAAGCTTCCGGCTACGCCTGTGATACGCCAGCTTCTCCTGGAAACAGCATGTGGACAGAGACCAGGCAAGGCAGTGCAGTGTGGGATTAATTGTGTGATGACATTGGTTGATGCTGTAGACTTACATGTACTATATAAAACAATTGTAAAATCTTATTTTAGTCACATTTTTGGATACCAAGTCAACAACAGTTCTATTGACACTGTTAAGTTCTGAGAAGACCAAAGGCCTGAAGACCTAAGGCATCACTAAAACCTGAGTTTTCATGGCAAAATACAGTGCCTCTTAAGCTCCCATTAACTGCAAAAAGAGAAAAAAAAAAAATGTATGAATGTGTGTTTTAGTGGTGAGCAAATTAATGTGTTATAATAACACAACGCCTCTTTGATGGCAAACTATTTTTTTTAATCACGATTACTCACAGATATGCATGATGGAACAAAAACACCGGAACTGCTGAAATGTGGGTAATGTTTCTCATTGGATAGTCTATGGCGCAATTCAACAGTTACCCATCAAAGCTCAATTCATGGCACAAACGGCTCATTTTATTAAATTCTGAGTGTTCAAATCAGTTTGCTGGAGTATCGCTGTCATACTATGTGGACATACGGGGGGGGGGAGTTCATCGTGGTCAAATTTGACGAAATGTGGTTTATTTTTCAACCGCAGGGATCCAAGCACTGCGGCACCGATGGAAGAAGTGTGTAGATCAAAGGGGAGACTATGTTAAAAAATAAACCACATTTGGTCAAATTTGACCACGATGACACCCCCCCGTATAATCATAATTCATAATAAATCATAATGGGGGGGGGGTGAGCTGTGGCACAGGTGTAGTGTGGCCGACTACTGATCGGCGGGTCAGGGGTTCGATTCCCGCTCTGTCTGCACTCTTCATGTCCAAGTGTCGTTGAGCAAGACACTGAACCCCCAGTTGCTCCTGGTAGGCCAGGCCAGCACCGGTGTATGGCAGCTCCACCCCTATCAGTGTGTGAATGTGTGGACAGCAGGATCTGTGAAGTGCTTTGGTCATCCACAGATGAGTAAAATGCGCTTTATATCATAGACCTCAGTTTGCTTAACACCAAAAAATGTATTGCACTATTGTGGAAAAAGACTCATAGACCAGATGTGACTCAGTGGTTAAAACAGATGTTAACAAACCTTCCACTAGAAAGAATAACATACATACTGAAATCAAAGGAAATTGTGTTTGAGAATATATGGAGACCTTTCATTGATTATGTAAAGAATTTAAACATAACTTTTGAAGAAGAAGGTGAATGATGTGTGTGGACCTTGTAAATTCCAAATTGGTGAATGTATAATATGTATACTTATGTAATGGATTGCCTAGACTAAACAGAGGAGCATTGTTGAAGACTTGTCTTTTAGTGGTTGTTGGTGTTTTTTTAGTATATTTTTTTTATTACTTTAGTGTTCGTGTTTGATTGTTTGTGTTATGTTATGTTTGTAAAAAAAAGATTCAATAAAAATATTGTGGAAAAAAAATGTGCTTTATAAGTGAACACCATTTACCATAATCTCGTATGATACGATGAATTTTTAGAACCTGATCTGTCAAAATGATAGATAACAAAAAAGTCTAGGTGCAACTGCCAATATATGCACACACACATTCACACACAGAGATTTGAGGATTTCAAAACTTCTAATTAATATCTGGAAAATGCACAATCTGGAGTTAGTTATTGTAGCTCTTCAGTCAGTAACGGTTCCAAAACCTTTAAAGTGGAAGTCAGCACATTTTTAAGTATTTCATCATACAATTTGTTAAGAACTGGCCCCAAAACAAATATTTCAGTGAATTGTGATTTTGCAGAAGGGAATCTCCACTACTGTGTTGGAACCACAAGGCCAAACTGATGCGCACTGGAGACAAAACGGCATTGCAACAGCGATATCAGGTGTACTAGGCTATATAGACAAAATCAGTATGTGGTTTACTTCTAGGCTGGGCTCCTTCCAAACAAAATAGCCACACAGCATTAGGCATATAATACCAAATACAATACAAGATGATTAGCATCATCATCACATCCAGCATGATGAAATTCAAATGTCTGAGCTGCTCTTGCATAAGAGCAACTTTAATGTCACACTGAGATGGTTAACAATAAGTTTACAGATTTAGCATTTTATCAAAATGACACAAAGTCCTTAGTTATGTTCTCAAAGGTGACACGTGAAACCTGAGTCATCTTACTAGTGTTTGTCTAAATAAAGTCTTTGCACAAGTAAGAACTTGTGGTGGAAGGGCATTTTAATCTACAGTCCTATTGTTACAACCACACAGCCTCATGTCTGTCTCGCTAGGTCTGATTTCTGTGAATGAAAACTTTAAAAAATGCTGCAGCCATTCCACTGAATGCAAACTCAGGAGCATTTTGTTACACTACACTCTTTAATGTTGCCAATTTTATGGAAAACAAACATAGGAAGAACAAGCCTGATTAAACCAACTTTAGAACCAAACAGTCACTAGCAGGGAGGACCAGTGCAGACCATGGAAATCTAAACCAAGACGTCTCGTTCCTGCTTTGTGTAACAACTATCTAACCAACCATGAATACCAATGATTTGCAGACCAAGTGTACACAAATGTCTACAGACTCAGATACAAATATCCATGCAGATGTCCGGAGCCATTTGGCTTACATGGAGTGTGATGAGGAGCATGTCCAAGGCTGTGGGTTCATCAGGGGATGAGATGGATTTCCGTTGAAGCTGCAGTTTACAAAGTGGCGTCCAGCGTACTCCGTCCGGGTTGGGACAAGCACTCATGTCTTTCAGGAGCACCAGCAGGGCATTACCATGCTTGTCTTTGATTGGCTCAAAATACACCTGACCAAGGTCCTGGGTTCCCAGCATTCCCTGGTGAAAGCAATCAGATCATACATACACTATGTAGCTGTTTAGGACATACAGTGGGGAAAAAAAGTATTTAGTCAGCCACCAATTGTGCAAGTTCTCCCACTTAAAAATATGAGAGAGGTCTCCAATTTTCATCATTGGTATACCTCAACTATGAGAGACAAAATGAGAAAAAAAAAATCCAGAAAATCACATTGAAGGATTTTTAATGAACTAATTGGTAAATTCCTCAGTAAAATAAGTATTTGGTCACCTACAAACAAGCAAGATTTCTGGCTCTCACAGACCTGTAACTTCTTCTTTAAGAGGCTCCTCTGTCCTCCACTTGTTACCTGTATTAATGGCACCTGTTTGAACTCTTTATCAGTATAAAAGACACCTGTCTACAACCTCAAACAGTCAGACTCCAAACTCCACTATGGCCAAGACCAAAGAGCTGTCAAAGGACACCAGAAACAAAATTGTAGACCTGCACCAGGCTGGGAAGACTGAATCTGCTATAGGTAAGCAGCTTGGTGTGAAGAAATCAACTGTGGGAGCAATTATTAGAAAATGGAAGACATACAAGACCACTGATAATCTCCCTCGATCTGGGGCTCCACGCAAGATCTCACCCCGTGGGGTCAAAATGATCACGAGAACGGTGAGCAAAAATCCCAGAACCACACAGGGGGACCTAGTGAATGACCTGCAGAGAGCTGGGACCAAAGTAACAAAGGCTACCATCAGTAACACACTACGCTGCCAGGGACTCAAATCCTGCAGTGCCAGACGTGTCCCCCTGCTTAAGACAGTACATGTCCAGGCCCGTCTGAAGTTTGCTAGAGAGCATTTGGATGATCCAGAAGAGGATTGGGAGAATGTCATATGGTCAGATGAAACCAAAATAGAACGTTAATGTAAAAACTCAACTTGTCGTGTTTGGAGGAGAAAGCACACCATATCTACTGTGAAGCATGGGGGTGGAAACATCATGCTTTGGGGCTATTTTTCTGCAAAGGGACCAGGACGACTGATCCGTGTAAAGGAAAGAATGAATGGGGCCATGTATCGTGAGATTCTGAGTGAAAACCTCCTTCCATCAGCAAGGGCATTGAAGATGAAACATGGCTGGGTCTTTCAGCATGACAATGATCCCAAACACACCGCCCGGGCAACCAAAGAGTGGCTTCGTAAGAAGCATTTGAAGGTCCTGGAGTGGCCTAGCCAGTCTCCAGATCTCAACCCCATAGAAAATCTTTGGAGGGAGTTGAAAGTCCGTGTTGCCCAGCGACAGCCCCAAAACATCATTGCTCTAGAGGAGATCTGCATGGAGGAATGGGCCAAAATACCAGCAACAGTGTGTGAAAACCTTGTGAATATTTACAGAAAACGTTTGACCTCTGTCATTGCCAACAAAGGGTATAACAAAGTATTGAGACGAACTTTTGTTATTGACCAAATACTTATTTTACTGAGGAATTTACCAATTAATTCATTAAAAATCCTTCAATGTGATTTTCTGGATTTTTTTTTCTCATTTTGTCTCTCATAGTTGAGGTATACCTATGATGAAAATTGGAGACCTCTCTCATCTTTTAAGTGGGAGAACTTGCACAATTGGTGGCTGACTAAATACTTTTTTGCCCCACTGTATATAGTAATTGTATAGTTTCCTTTTTCTGACTGAGGAGATTGAATAACAGTCAAAATAGTCTACCTGTAGATGAGAGACTGCCTGCAGCATCTTGAGACGCGTCTGCAGAGTACACGAACACGACGTCTGGGAAGGACTGACACACTGCTGCAGCCAGGAAATCTCCTCCCATAGATAGGACACCTGTTTAAAAGGACAAACAAAAAGGTGCAGTTATTTGTTCAGGCTGTTCCAGATTTAACAAACGCTCGTATGTCCTGCAAAAGTGTAAAACAGCCTGCATAAAAATGGTGAATTCCACCTGTGTGTGACCGTGCGTTCAAGAGGATTGAAGATTTGCACAACTGACGCTCTACAACTACCATATAAGGCCACACTTCCATAGCATTTGACCAGATGGCTCATTCACAAAAATGACTTCTTTTTAAAAGTCTAAAAAAAAAAAAAAAAAAACCCTTCTTGAGTGAAATTGGAGTTCTTCCGCCTGAGACACAAAAAGGAAAAATATAATTTAAGTAGTGTCAGCAGTGGAATCAAAGGACGGGCCAAAAGGAAATAATCCGTCAGATTATAGGAGACAGCGTGTGGTGTTACTGCAGAAGACGATGCTCTTAACAGCCACATGACCGGGCAGGTGTGCCACTCATCAGCACTGGACCACAACTGTGTCCCACTTGGCTGAGCAGCATGACACATTTCAACAATTTGGGCATAAAATGTGAGTGTTAAAAAATGGCAAATACTTAACTTTTATTAAATTTTCACAGTATAATGTTAGTCTATATGAAAGTACAGCCTGTTCTTTCCTCAGAATGACTTACCCTGCTGTGACCCCAACCGTGAGGCGAAGCCCACACTTCATGTGAAAGAAATAAAACTCAGAATGATGTCCATGTGAGCCTATGTGGTTTGCACTGTGACACTTAGCATTCAGCTAGCCATTAGCATCGTCTTGTGTGAGACACAACCCCACTGCACTGTTCTCTAGTATAACAGAATTATGCGTTGCCCCGGCAACAAAGGTTAGAATCTTTTATTTTGCATCTGATATGATTGGGACGTTGATGGAATGATACTGCTTTTAATTATTTTAATTTTAATTACAACTTGAATCAAAGTATAACATCTTGTCAACTAATTATTAAAGGTCCCATTCACTGCAAAATGGTGTGTGTTTGTAGGTTTTAACTTTCTGAAATGTGTCCACTGATCACAAGATTATTGCAAAAAAAATCAAAACACTTATTTCTCTTAAAAACACACAGCCTTTACATCAGTACTGTCTGTGAGGAGCCGTGTAACTCTTCTGGGTTTGCTAATACCCCCTTTACACAGGCCTGGAGATCGTTGTGAGATCCTCGAGTGATGACAAAATGGCCAGATATCTGAATGATCTTTCAATGATCTCTCAGCGATCACCAAGATCTCCTGGTGATCTCCTATTGATCTTCAGTGATCTCCACAGTCTTCAAGGTTTTGACTCATTCCAAAACAGTCTCCCAATAATCTCCAAAGGGAAGTGATCTCTCAATGACCTTTCAGTGATCTCTCAACGAGCTCATCAATCTCCCAATGAGCACTCAGCAGTCTTTCAATGAACTCTTTCGACGAGATCGCTGAGGGCTCCTTGAGCTGGCCGATTAAACAATCTCACTGATCTCCCAAAGATCTCTCAGCAATCTGTCAATGAATGCCAAATTTTTCCAGCCTGAAGGCAGAGATGGCCAAGAGATTAGTGAGGGATTGCTGAGTGTTTGATGAAAGGCCATTAGAGATTGTTGAGGAGATCGCTGAGAGATTAGGTCAATTTTTAGTCTCTCATTGGTCTCCCAACAATCTCTGTGCTGTGTAAAAGGGCCTTAAGGTTAGTCACTAGAAGGAAAACCCAGCCTTGATACTGCTGCTCTTTTATTGGCCAGCGTAAGTGATCCAATCCAGCCCCGTTTCCTGCACTCATGTTCTCTTGTTTCCAACACTAGGAAACACATTTCCACATTAGGTGCTGTCTGCAATCCTGTCGAGGAGATGCTGTTTATCAAAATACAGATACAGTATACTGTATGTTCTTGATGATGTGAAAATTTGAAATTAATCCACAAAAAAGGCAATAAATGGAATTTTATTTACGTTTATAGGGTCTGCACTCTTATACTTGATTCAGACAAAATATAGAGCCGTTAAGTGAAAGTTAAGATTAAATAACAGCAAGCTATTTATATAAAACTTTTACAACTGGTCTGCACCCACTCATAAATGTTGTTAGTACCTGTAATAAATTTCAAGACCCTAACAGATTGGTGAATCCCACAAGTATGTCACGCTTACGAACAAATCCGTTAGTATGAACGGTTCTTGCATGAGGCCCAGTGTTTGTTTCTCTCAGCTTCCTGTTGTTTGCATACCTTGGTAAACCAAAGAAAGTCCTGCATGAGTGAGCTGGAGTAGGAATCTTCAACCTCCACTATGGGTATCTGGTCCTCGGGAGTCACCAACATGTTGTCATCTTTATAGAGTATGGATGTCAGATACAGACCTCTGACAAATGACAGAGGATATATTATGCATTCTAGCAAAGACATTACATCACGCATTCATAGCACAGTACAGACATCAGCACATCTTGGTTTTTTTTGACACCATACTCCAGGGATAAATCATTTACCTCTTCAAGCTTTTCACAAATTTGCTGGTTGGTTGAAAGAGATGGCGCAGACTCTTGGATACAGAGTGCTTTCTGCTTTGTGGTGGAGCTTTGCACTGTTCTGTAACAGAAAGACAAAGAAACTACTGCAGTAAAGTTACACTACTTAAATAAAAAAACAGCAGGATATCCTCAATGCTTAAAACCATTGTTGCATTATCTGACATCTAGCCACGCTTCTAATTATTGCCTATTTTTTTCTTGAAAATTTCCTTCAGTTGCGTTGCTGACAAGAAACTCGGCACACCGATTGAAAATACACACATTTTTTTGACATTTCACGGTCTTCAGCGTTGGTGCCAGCACCGTTTGACAGCCATGCTACCTGCCAACAGCAGAAGGGAACCACGCGCTCTCAGGTCCTGCAGTAACTGCGCTGTGTGTTTACCTGCACACACTACAGCTGCAGGGAGCGCAGCACGCCATGAGCTATAGGCATGGAGTCAAGGAGCTGTCGCAATTTTTTATGTGTGTGTGTGTATGTCTGTATGTGTCTTAACCCTTTGCCGCTCACTGACAGGGAGGTCAGTTAGGTCTGCGGGGACATGTTTATTTTTAGTGGACCGGGAGGCGAGAGACGGAGGTGTGTTGAGTATATACGTAGATGTGTGTTTGTGAGGGTGCTTGTTGGTGAGATAACGCACCTCCCAGCTAATTAGGAACGGTGAGTCTCTGAGCAGATCCCCCCCCCCCCAACCAAACACACACACGAAAGTGAGGTAACACCAGCTCCAAGCCACTTAAAGTCAACAAATCCCTCCATTCAGGGCCCGAAAAGACCAAATTTTCTCTCCAGGTGGAAGAGTGAGAGTTGAGGTGCAGGAATGAGAAAAAAAAAAAAAACAGCACCCCTTCGACCCCTCTCACCTCCACTCGTGGCTCTGTTCAGCTCCAGTCCTCCCAGCCTCAGACCCTCTTTGACACTGAGTAAGACAGACAAGCAGGGCTGACTGCTGGGGTGCCTGTGTTAGTCAAGGCTTCTTTCACAGTTTAATTAATAGTGTTTGGACAGGAGGGAGCGAGCGGCGTGGGTTATGGGCCGGACTGCGATGGGCGTGTGCACATGGACATGTAGGGGAGTACAAACTGAAAGGGAGAGCATGGATGTGGATGTTTGTGTCTGTTCATGTGCATTTCTGTCTGTGTGTGAGCCTGTCTATCTTTATGTGCACAGACAGTAGACTGGTGGGCTGCTGGGGTGGGGGGTGGGGGGTGAGAGGGACAGGCGGCAGTAGTCAGCTTTAATTTATGCTCCGTCCAGACTCCAGCCCAAGACTCGTCTCTTACAGGAATAACAAATATGACCCCGGGACACTCCACCTTGACTGCTGTGTCCCAAACCCTCAATCTCAATCAGCCACCACCTGAAGAACCAAGAGCGACTCAATGCTGACTATTATATTGCACCTCGCCCTGTCGCAAGCACAGTCTGGCCACAGTGGACAATAGTAAGTGGGTGAGTGTGTCTGGGGCATGTGGGTGTAGGAGGAACTAAGTGCACCTCACCATCACGTAAAAGAGTCAGTGTGGACAGGTTTTGACACTTATGGGAGCAGCTTATGGCTACCAGTGTTTAGGGATATAAACAGCTTGAGTGCGAGAGACGCCAATCTGCATTTTGTCAGAGTGAGGGAGGGAGAAGTGTTCAGCTGAGGAACGGCTGAGTCATGGAAAGGCTCATAAGGGGGTGGGGGTGGGGGTTGTAAGATGGAGGGGAGGGTATTATTTTTGAGATGCCATACCATCTTAGTGTTTCTGGTCTCTGAAGTACTTGCCATGCCTGAGATTGTAAAGGGTGTGTGAAGGTGAGATGAGACACAGACGTGTCACACCAGCCGAACGCCACTGGTTCTCTTTAATACAGACGATCCAATGGGAATAAAAAAAGTTAAGTGGACTGTGAATGACACAAACGCCAGTAGGACTAGTTTGAAACTCTCACAGATTTTTATCAATTTAAAAGAGAAGCCAATCTGTCACTGCAGGCTTCAGAGGTTTGGGTTTCACACGGGGTCAGCCACGCAAACACTCAACGCTCTCGTATTACTCTTCAGCCTTTTAGGCAAGCATGCTCATAGAATCGATCAAAAACTTGTTGATACCATGGCAGACACAGTTGCGGTGAGCTTCTTTTATCTGCCCCAGTAGCTGGTCTAGCGCCTCCTTCTGGCCTCTCTGACGTGGAGCCCGCCCATCAATATCTCTCCAACCTGCAGCCAGATAGAAGACAGAAAGAATCAGACACTGTCCATTTACTTGTCATGTGTCTTATTGGTTCTCTTCAACTAAACTGTGTTTTTATGATGATTGGGGGTCTAAGATGACAAAATGAAGGTGAACATTTGATTCCTGTTTACCAAATGGTTGACGTTGTTTGACAATGTTTTGGTCTAATAGATTTGAAGTGTCACCTTTTTTTCCTGACATTTGGCGGACATATTGAATGCCACATCATGATCAATTGCAGCTTCATGCTAATTTGTTATTCTTGTAACTCATGAAATAGCATTTAGGAGAAAAAAAAAACATGAACTTCTTCAACCTCAGAGAACTAGACCTGATGAGAGTCTTTAGGAGCTTTGTGTTCGGGAGCATTTTCAAAACCTTACTATCACACAAACCACATGAATTCATGTCCTTTTAAAACAAGTAAAATCCTTTCCAAGATGCCTGGTTTTGACAAGTGAGGTTTTTTTTTTTTTTTTTTTTGCATGATACCTGGAACTCATGAGCAGATATCTCATTACAGTGCTGAGGGGGACAATAACCAGAACAAGTGTAAATATTGAGGGGGACACTATAAGTAACCAGTGTACAGGTGCATCTCACTAAATTAGAATGTCATCAAAAAGTTGATCTATTTCAATAATTCAATTCAAAAAGTGAAACTCATATATAGATTCATTACACACAGTGATATATTTCAAGTGTTTATTTCTTTTATTTTTGATGGCTATGGCTTGCAGCAAATGAAAACTCCAAATTCAGTTTCTCAAAAAATTAGAATATTATATAAAATTAATTTAAAAAAAAAAGATTTGAATAGAAATGTTGGCCGATTGAAAAGTATGTCCATGTACACACTCAATACTTGGTCAGGGCTCCTTTTGCATAATTACTGCATCAATGCAGCATGGCATGGAGGTGATCAGCCTGTTACTGCTGAGGTGTTATGGAAGCCCAGGTTGCTTTGATAGTGGCCTTCAGCTCGTCTGCATTATTGGGTTTGGTGTATTTCATCTTCCGCTTGACAATATACCATAGATTCTCTATGGGATTTAGGTCAGGAGAGTTTGCTGGCTAATCAAGCACAGTGATACCATCGTCATTAAACCAGGTATTTGTACTTTTGGCAGTGTGGGCAGGTGCCATGTCCTGCTGGAAAATGAAATCAGCATCTCCATAAAGCTTGTCAGCAGAGGGAAGCATGAAGTGCTCTAAAATTTCCTGTTAGATGGCTGCACTGACATTGGACTTGATTAAACATAGTGGAAAAACACCAGCAGATGGCATGGTTCCACATATCATCATTGACTGTGGAAACTTCACATTGGACCTCAAGCAACTTGGATTCCGTGCCTGTTCACTCTTCCTCCAGACTCTGGGACCTTGATTTCCAAGTGACAGGACTTGGCACCTGATTTGCGGAGCCATGTCATCTGCTGGTGTTAGTCTACTGTTTTATCAAGTCCAAAGTCAATGCAGCTGTCTACCAGGACATTTTAGAGCACTTCATGCTTCCCTCTGCTGACAAGGTTTTTGGAGATGCTGATTTCAATTTCCAGCAGGACTTGGCACCTGCCCACACTGCTGCCAAAAGTACCAAAGCCTGGTTTAATGACCATGGTATCACCATATTTTACTGGCCAGCAAACTCTCCTGACCTAAACCCCATACATAATCTATGAAGTATCATCAACAGGGAGATGAGAGACACCAGGCCCAACAATGTAGATGAGCTGAAGGCCGCTATCAAAGCAACCTGGGCCTTCATAACACCTCAGCAGTAACACAGGCTGATCACCTTCATGCCATGCCACAGTGATGCAGTATTAATTCATGCAAAAGGAGCCCCGGCCAAGTATTGAGTGTGTGCATGGAAATACTTTTAGTCGGCCAACATTTCTATTAAAAAAATAAATTTTTTTAAATTGATCTTATGTAATATTCTAATTTTTTGAGAAACTGATTTTCCGGTTTTCATGAGCTGCAAGCCATAACCATCAAAATTAAAAGAAATAAACACTTGAAATAAGTCACTCTGAATCTATATAAAATATGTTTCCTTTTTCATTTTATGAATTGAATTACTGAAATAAATCAACTTTTTGATGATATTCTAATTTAGTGAGATGTACCTGTAAGTAGCCAGGGCTGTTACAAGGTTTTGGAGGCCCTGTTCAAGATTGTGTTGGACAGCCATGTTCCTGTAACAGAGAAGAGATCAAATCCTCAAAAATGGAAAATAAATAAAATCTCTTGCCTTCCAACAAAAACATAAAAAAATAAAATTGGGTCTTTATGTAGATGAACAGAAAAAATTAAATCATTGTATAGAACCAAAAGTTAACCAGCAGCCATATGAATTTTGCAAATTTACAAGAAAAAAATCAGAAAATTTACAAAAAAAGAGGCAAATTTCTGATGGAAAAATGTAGTGAATTTACAAGGAAAAGTTCCAGATTTACAAGAAAAATTGCAACTTTACAAAAACAAAATGTTGCAAATTTAGGGGAAAAATGCAAATTTAAGAGCAAAGAATTGCAAATTGACAAGGGAAAAAACTACATTTAAGAGAAAAAGTTGCAAATTTACAAACAAAAAAACCCCAAACCCCAAAACATTTAGACTTAGCATTGGTGCTTCAGATTCATTCTATTCAATTATGTAACATGAAAGGTTTATGATGATTTCTTTTTTTTTCCAAGTTGGACATGTCCCCCCATGCCCCCTCTGATTTACACCGATGCTGGAACTACCAGCAGGTATCAGAATCTGTTGATGTACCTACCCATGAAGTTTTTGGATGGACTTTGATAATGAATCTTGTTGGTTGTTAATTGAACATTTTCTTGCACAGATGTTTTGATTTTTTTTTTTTTAAACCAAGGATCTATGAGCTGCGAGGGGGCGGCTGAAAAGTTCATAGTGACCAAATTTGACCAAATGTGGTTTATTTTTTCAACATAGTCTCCCCTTTGGTCCACACACTTCTTCCATTGGTGTTGCAGCGCTTGGATCCCTGCAGTTAAAAAATAAATCACATTTGGTCAAATTTGACCACTATGAACTTTTCAGCCACTTTTAATCACTTCTAACTTATCTTAATCTGACCTTAGAAATTAGCCTATGTTGGCATACACCCATGCATAGTAAGGGGTTCATTAAACCTGTCATGAACCTTGGTTTGGTGGTTCCAAACCCAGTTCTGACACTGGGGATATTTTGTCTCTTCTTATTGGCTATTTTCCATCAGGCACTTCACGGAGCTCTTTGGGTCCTCCGCTCCCTGACAGCTCGGCCACGCCCCCTCCTCCTGTCAGTGTCATCAGCTGTTTTTCATTGTCGGTGTCTCACACACATACACACATGCCTCATTCATTTCAATTCACATGCTCTGACACTCACTCATGCACACCTGGTTTCAATTGATCCAGCTCACGCTCTTCCACACCGGCGGTCTCTTCCCTCATTAGTATGATTATTACTTAAGCTCTTTTAGAGTAGGAAGAGATCGCCGGAGCATTGTGCTTCATTCACAGCAGCGTGTTCCTCTGTGTATGTTAGCCTTCACCCCCTACACTTACTTTCAGCCTGACTTTTGGTCTTCTCTAACACTACCAAACTGTTGCTGGTTATTTGGTGTTAGCGGCTGATTCTGCTTCACCCTCATCCACCGGACAGCACGGACCGCCCAGGATCACTCCAGCCCATAAGTCCATGTTTGCCTTTCTCTTTGTGCCAACAGCTGTTCAGTGGCACTAGGCATTCCCCTCCCTTGGGCTGCTGAGCGTCTGGGTAGCGTCCCTGTTTCTCTAGTAGCCTCCATTGCTATTATATCAACCTTCTGTTTATTACATGACTGTTTTACTAGATAAAGTTTGGGGTTTTGTTTAATAAAGTGCATGAATCTACTCCTGCTCGTGGGTTTTCATTTCTACCTCTGTGCGCTGCATTATGGCGCATGAGGGGTCATAACAAAACCAGAGTTTTTCAACCAGGGTGCCCTGGTACGTTCAGGTTTCTGTGGGAAATTATCTAATTTTATTCCTTAATTGGTCCAAATTGTGCATGGGTGCTTACAGAACCCTAGCACAACAACGGCAAATTATTTGCAATTTTTCGGACCAATTAAGAAGTGAAATTAGATAATTTCCCACAGAAACCTGGATGCACCAGGGCAGCCTGATTGAAAAACAATGCATTAAACCACCCTCACACTATCTTTTGACTAAAAATATATGCACTTTAGGTATGTCAAAGTACTCGTCTTAGAAGCAATTATAACACATTTAACATTGCTCAGGGGAAATTTGAACCCAACTGGGACATCCATTTTCATTCTGTTAATCCCTCTGTGTAAACATGGTTCATTCCAACAGTTTGCATTTGATAAAAGGGTTGTCCTGAAATTTAATATTTGTCTATGACTGACAAAGATTAAAGCTGGATTCACACTATAGCGTTTTGACCGACTTTTACAGACGTTTTGAAAAATCGGAGAAATTAGTCCAAACATCGCTGAAATTACGTTTGTGAGCAGGTTTTTTTTAAATCCAACACACACCAACTTTTATGAACTTTTAGAAACTTTTGCAAGCATTTCCAGCGTTGCATTCAGCATTGGCAAACTTTTGCCAACTTAGGCTAGTGTATATGTAGCTGTTGCCAACTTAGGTTAACTTAAGCAAATGAATACTCAGCACAGGTCAGCTGACATCAGCATCAGGCAACGCTGATATAAAGATCAGCATTTGTGGAGGCTTCCTGCCATTCTGGACAACAACGTTTGGACCAACTTTTACTGACGTTTGGCAAACGTCTGGCTCTGCTGGCAAAAGTTGATAAAAGTTAATGACTGATTGATTTTATTTATTTGAACATCAAGACAAAAAAATTAAAAACAAGGAATCAAAACCAAAAAATAAACATAAAAAAAATGTCCTTGTTCAAAAGGAGTGGGAAGCAGCCAACGCTTATATAGTTCCACCCCTTCTCCATACCCAATAAATTACAATATCATTCTAGTCACTATCCATCCCATAATTACATTCATTATACAATATCATAACATATAATGCATCTTATAATTAAATTATGCAATAGAAATAATACAACAATAATAGTTTATAATTACAATAATACCAACATCTAACAATAATTGTAATAATAATAAATAAATACTTCTGGTATGTTTAATATAATTATAGACGATATTATCATCATCATAATCACCATGGGCTGCACGGTGGCGCAGTGGTTAGCACTGCGGCAACACAGTTTACCCTTGGCCGGGGGATCGTGGGATCGTGGGTTCGATCCCAGCCCCCGACCAACAGTGATCTGTGTGGAGTTTGCATGTTCTCCCCGTGTATGCGTGGGTTTACCCCGGGATTTCTCCGGTTTCCTCTCACATGCCAAAAACATGCAGGTTAGGTTAATTGGAGACTCTAAAGTGGCCCTAGGTGTGAATGTGTGTGTGAATGGTTAAGGGATAGCGCCGTATCGTGGCTGCTTCATCCATCCAGGTGGTGGATGACCCTCAATTTCCCCTCTGGGGATAAATAAAGTATACTAAATCTAAAAAAAAATATATATATACTACCATATACCCCCACATGGCTTACAATACCTAGGCGCAATAAGTAACCATATAATAATAACCATAATAATAGGTAGCCATATAGTGGTTACAGTAACAATAATAATAATATTAATAATACCACTTGGCCTATATAATACTTTAAATAATTCCATCCTAGACAACAATCATAATACTATAATACTGTTGTTATATTCTAGTAATAATGATATGTGATTATAGGAAGAGTAAGTATACCAAAAATATTAAATATAAAAGAATAAGAACTGAAGAATCTATGTATTTACTGGCAAAGGAATTATTAATACAAGACTGGAAGATAGTTTGTGATGAAAATGATATAAATAAAGCATATGATGAATTTTTACAAATATTTCAATCATTGTACAACAAAAACTGTCCTATAAAACAATACAGTGACAGACAACAAAACAAAAATATTCCATGGGTCACCAAGGGGCTATTAAATGCATGTAAAAAGAAGAATACATTACATAAACAATTCATTAAGTGTAGAATGGTAGAGGCGGAGACCAAATATAAAAGATATAAAAACAAGCTAACTAATATGATAAGGACTTGTAAGAAAGAATACTACAACAGAATATTAGAGGATAATAAAAATAACTTAAGAGGAATATGGCAAGTGCTAAATGGGATTATTAGTAACTGATCAAAGAATGCTAATTATCCAGAATATTTTTATTGAAAATGACAATTTGATAGGTAATAAATTTTTTGTAAACACTGGTCCAGAATTAGCAAAAACAATAGTGACAACAGAAACAAACGATGGTGGGTCTGTAAATGAAATAGAAGATAGAAATCTAAACACAATCTTTTTGGGTGCAGTAACTGAAAAGGAAATTATCGAGACTGTAAGTAAATTTAAGAACAAAAAATCAACTGACTGGAATGAAATTGACATGACAATAGTGAAAAAAGTAATTGAAGGAATTGTTAAACCACTCACCCACATCTGTAACCTGTCATTCCAAATTGATAAACTTCCAAACAAAATGAAAATAGCAAAAGTAATACCACTGTACAAAACAGGAGACAGTCATCATTTCACAAATTACAGGCCGGTCTCTTTACTCTCACAATTCTCCAAAATACTTGAAAAAATTTTCACTAGAAGACTGGATAATTTCACTGAAAAACACAACCCCCTTACAGACAGTCAGTATGGTTTTAGAGTGGACAAATCTACGTCTTTGGCACTGATTGAACTCAAAGAAGAAATTACTAGTTGTATAGATAAAAAAAAAGTTTGCTGTAGGAGTATTCATAGATTTAAAGGGAGCTTTTGACACCATTGATCATAGAATTTTGGAAAGGTATGGGATAAGAGGGGTTGGACTGAGTTGGGTGGAAAGTTATTTAATTAACAGACAACAATTTGTACAAATAGGTGAGCACAAATCACCCTTCATAGACATCACTTGTGGTGTGCCCTAGGGGTCAGTTTTGGGACCCAAACTCTTTATCTTATATATAAATGACATATGCCAAGTATCAAAAATTCTGAAATTTATTTTGCTTGTGGACGACACAAACATCCTTTGCACTGGTGAGAATTTGCAACAGGTTTTAGAGGTGGTCACAACAGAAATGAAAAGGTTAATGCAGTGGTTCAACAAAAATAAATCATCACTCTATTAAAGCAAGAAATCTCTGTGTCTGTGTGTGTGTCATGTTTATAGGACATCATAGGACGGCCTATGATCTCTGCCTGATCATCACAGGACATACTATGAACTCAGGCATCATAGGACTTGCGATGCCATATGATGTCTATGTGACGGCACATAGACAAATGTGTCTTTATGATGTCATATAGACCATCACTCACGATGTCTAGACTAATGTGTTTTTATGATGTCATATGGCTCAAAATTGGCAAGGTGAATAAGTCACAGGGCCAGTCTTTACAGCGCGTTTGTGTTTTCTGCACAACAGATTTCTGCAGCCATGGCCAATTCTATGTTGCCACGAGCAGAGTTGCCAGATAAAGCAGTCTTCATGTTGTTGCTCATGTAACGGACTCGAACTAGTCAGCTACATTAAAATAACAAAATAAATCTTGGCCGATGCAGAGAAGTAGACGTCAGGCAGGGTCTCGATCAGTCAGTAGTCTGTTTATTTCTGAAACAGATTGGGGCAGACAATTTACACATGACACGGGAATGGGGACAAGTGCTGGCATTCCCCTTCCCAGGCTTCCAGCGTGTGAGACATAGCTTACAGCTACTTGGACTACATAACTTTAGATCGTATAGTTACAGTATACCACAAGCAAAGAAAAAGTTTAGCACCAAATACATGACAGCATTACATGACAGAGTTACATGACTGATCGTTTTTTCTATTTTTTACAACAGTACATTTAACATTTTAACATACCTGAAACAGATTGGGGCAGACAATTTACACATGACACGGGAATGGGGACAAGTGCTGGCATTCCTACAGAACAATGGACTCGTTAGCGCCTACTTAACTAGCCATCAATCATCGGTATTTATGACACTACTTTGAATATTTTACATCGGTATTGCAAACGAAAATGTAACAGAAAATCTTACAATCAAAATTAGTACAATAACTTAAAGAAAACTACAGTAAATCAATCACATTAATCAATTTCGTTCCCTGAGGAATTACACACAACTTACCCCTTCCCAGGCTTCCAGCGTGTGAGGAAGTTCCCAGATGTGTCACACTAATTATCGCCCCATCAGAAACACTTGACATATTTACAACACGGACATTTTGGGAAGTTCATTACTGCAGGAACATACAGTATTTATTCTTAAGACTACTACATACTCCCCTCTGAACTTCACCAAAATACCACTACAAGTCAACCACCAAAAAACCACTGGATAAGTATATCCCACAGTATACTGCAACATGTATGTCACCCAATTCAAAGGGAAAGCAACTACGGAGGGCTGCGCAGACCCTCCCCATAGTGTACTTGCTACAGGAGTGCCGTATACACTACCCATATCATACCAGACTAAATACCACCAGTTGACTTCACATGAATTGGAGAAAAGAAAATAAAGAGAAGAAAAAACAAAGAAAAAGAACAAATCTGTCATTCTTCAACTGGACAGAAGGCCTATGTGGTGAGTGTGTGTGTGTGTGTGTCTTCCCCTACGGCATCAGTGCCCTAGCCAAACTAAGAACTGAACTGTTTGAGCGTTGAGTATACTGTTGGGCCATGTTCTGAATCAGCCGATTCACTGGTTTAACTACCCTCCCTAACCTGGTTCTCACTGCGCCCACTGTACTACTAGGGGAACTCCCAATGCTGGAAGGCGGCATGGACACTTCAGATCTTTGGTCACCACAAAAACTGGCAGATAGACAGGGCATTTCTGAAAGATCATTGGTCAACTGAACAGTCTCCGCTGTGTTCAACTGCACGGGCAGGTCAAAATCTTGTGTGCATGAAGCCTCTTGTAGCTGATTGGAGGCAGAGGCCCCTGCCACCCAACTGGCTGTCCAAGCAGTCCTGTCGATCTCTGATGCAGCAACATGTGAATCAAGATCATCACCTGACTCATACGACTCACTCAGGGTCACTTCATGAGCAGCACTGTCCATTTCAATTGGCAGAAAGTTGACCAAGAGAAGCAGATTGCGGTGAACAACCCTTTCTTGCCCATTGGTTGTGTTCCTGACACGGTAAGTATGGCACCTAGGGTCGGCAGAGATGACGACATACGGGGTGGACCCCCACTTGTCTGCTAATTTCCTGCGCCCCCGTTCACCCTTGTTTGCCAACAAGACTCGATCACCTTCCACAATGTCACGTCCTTTAGTTCTCCTATTGTACAAGTCTGCTTGACGTTCCTGGCTTGAAAGAGCGTTGGCCTGAGCAGCTGACAGAGCCTCCTTCAGATCTTGTCTCATCCTAGCAACATACTGGTCATAGTCCACAGTGTCGCAGTCCCTTACAGCATTCTGAAACATGACATCCACCGGTAGACGTGGCACTCTGCCATACATTAAAAAGAATGGCGCGTAACCGGTGGATTCGTGTGCAGTGCAGTTGTAAGCAAACTGCCGAGGTCTCAGCTCCCCGCTAAGCCCTCTGGGGGGGGAGTGTATGGGGTACCCCCCCACAGCAGCCACGGACAAACACAGCGCTCGACTAGAGCAATTAACAGGACAGTGAGATGTGTGTGTTGAGATCAATAGGCAGCCTTCCTGTGCTTAGTTCAGGCACCAGCATCCTGTGGATATGTATGACGCAAATGCAAACATTCATGCTTCCTGCTCGCATTGTGGTACAAATGTCACATGTCTGAATGCATTTCCTTTGATGATAAAATGCCTTTGATGTATTGTCCGTTGCTGGGTATTTAAGTGGCTGAATTCATATGTTCACCCTCTGTTCTTCTTCTGACTGCTTCTGACTACAGCTCATGATGTAACTAACATTTACATGATGTAAATGAAGAAACTAAGCAAAAGCGTCACTTTCTCAGCAATGTCGTTTTTAAAGAGGTGCTGACAGTAAAAATGTGTAACCTTGAAGAATGCCAGTCTACACTAAAAATGTGTAAAATGCCAAGCAAAGCGCTGATTTTCTTCAGGTGTTCTGGTTTCTTGGTTTCTATGGGTATGCACGGGCCTTCTTGAACAGGGTCGAAAGCCACTTTTTGCTCAGATCTATTTTCATGATCTTGCCCATGAACTGGAATTACGATGTACCTATCCCTCAACCAGTAGTCTGAACGAAGAAGAAGAAGACCCACCAGATGGAGAACAATAGAATGAGGAGAACTGCTGCACGTCAGAAAAGATGTCATGAACATGAAACACCTCAGGTTCAAGCAGTACGCCACAGGCATGACTGTGAACAACACAGCCGTCTCAGACAGGAGGAGACCCTTCAGCAATGGGCATGCAGAAATACTTCGTCGTCGGCCTCCGTCGGTCTATGATGACCATGGAAGAGAATCCTAAACGTCTACTCTGCTGGAACAGCACCGCCTGTGGCTGAACAGGCCGATGCGCGAATGACAGTCCCTGTCACACAGGTCACACTTGTGGGTGGTCTCCGTGCTGCTGGGTCTGTGGCGGTTCTTCCTGCGGGTCCTTTTTTCATCTGCTGCAGCAGTCAGTCTCTCTTCACCCGCCTTGAGCTGTCTGGTCAGGGTGCCTCTCCATTTGGAGCGGTCCGTTGCAAGGTCCTCCCAGCGCTCTGTGTTGGTATCCAGGGCCTTCATGTCTCTCTTGCAGACGTCTCTAAAGCGCAGCTGTGGGCGGCCAACGTCTCTCCTGCCAGTTGCCAGTTCTCCATAGAGGACGTCTTTGGGGATTCTGCCATCCTCCATACGGTGAACGTGGCCTAGCCAGCGGAGCCTGCGCTGCCTGAGTAGAGTGAACATGGAGGGAAGGCCGGCGTGGGACAGAACTTCTGTGTTGGGCACTTTGTCCTGCCAGGATATGTCCAGGATGTGGCGAATGCAGCGCAAGTGAAAGGAGTTCAGTCTCTTTTCCTGCCGGGCGTATGTTGTCCACGTCTCACTCCCATAGAGCAGTGTGCTGATGACGCAGGTGTTGTACACTGCCATCTTCGTCTTGACAGAGAGTTTGGGATTCTCCCACACTCGTGTGGTGAGGCGAGCGAGTGTGAAGGCTGATTTTCCAATCCTCTTGTTGATCTCTGTATCAAGGGAGAGGTTGTTGCTGATCGTGGACCCCAGGTACGTGAACTGATTCACGACCTCCAGCTTGTAGTCATCAATGGTGATGGTTGGTGGTGCTTCCGTGCCTTGCGCCAAGACGTTAGTCTTCTTCAGGCTGATGGTAGGCCCGAAGTCCTTGCATGCCTGGGAGAAGCGGTCCATCAGGGTCTGAAGCTCCTGCTGTGTGTGGGTTGCGACTGCAGCGTCGTCTGCGAACAGCAGGTCTCTGATTAGAGCCTCGCGTACTTTGGTTCTGGCTTTCAGGCGGGCAAGGTTGAAAAGCCTGCCGTCAGATCTTGTGTGCAGGTAGATTCCCTCTGTTGCTGTGCTGAAGGCATGCCTCAGGAGCATAGCAAAGAAAATCCCAAAGAGGGTTGGCGCAAGTACACAGCCCTGTTTCACTCCGCTGCGTATGTTGAATGGCTCTGAGACGTTGCCATCATGCTGCACTATCCCCTGCATGTTGGTGTGAAACGATTCGATGAGGCTTTGCAACTTTGGTGGGCATCCTATCTTTGGCAGGATCTTGAAAAGGCCCTCTCTGCTGACCAGATCGAACGCTTTGGTGAGGTCGATGAAGGCGACGTACAGAGGCATGTTCTGTTCTCTGCATTTCTCCTGGAGTTGGCGGATGGAGAATATCATGTCTACCGTCGATCGCTCAGCGCGGAAGCCACACTGAGACTCGGGGTAGACACGTTCGGCAAGCTTCTGTAGACGAACGAGAACAACTCGTGCGTAGACTTTGCCAACAACGCTGAGGAGGGAAATGCCCCTGTAGTTGTTGCAGTCGCTTCTCTCCCCTTTGTTTTTGTAGAGGGTGATGATCTTGGCGTCCCTCATGTCCTGTGGTACGGCACCTTCCTTCCAGCACTGGCAGAGGACGTCATGCAATGGCAGCAGTAGGGCGGTCTTGCAGTGCTTGATCAGGTCAGGGGGTATGCCGTCGTTGCCGGGTGCCTTGCCAGCGGCCAAGCTATCAATGGCCTTACTGAGTTCGTCGATGGTTGGCTCGGCGTCAAGTTCGTCCATGGATGGCAGGCAGTCGATGGCATCAAGGGCTGACGGTGTCACGGTGTTCTGTCTAGAGTAGAGGTCGGAGTAGTGTTCCACCCATCTCTCCATCTGCTTGTTCTTCTCTGTGATCATCTCCCCAGTGGAAGATTTGAGGGGGGCCGTCTTGCTCTGAGCCGGACCAAGTGCTTTCTTGATGCCATCGTACATACCACGGATGTTCCCTGTTATGGCAGCGGTTTGAATGTCTTGGCTGAGCTGAGTCCAGTACTCGTTGGCACAGCGCCGAGCAGTCTGCTGAACTTTGCTTCTCGCAGCCCTGAGAATCTGGAGATTCTTCTCGTTTGGGTACTTCTTGTACTCAGCAAGTGCTGAGCGCTTGGCTTCAATGACGGGGGTCATCTCGGTCAACTTGGCATCAAACCAGTCCTGTGACTTCGAGGTCTTCCTCCCAAAGGTAGCCAAGGCTGTGCGGTAGATGGCGTTTCGCAGCTCTTCCCACTTCTGCTTTGCAGATTCTCCTCCTTGTGGTACACCAAGTTCCTTCTCAAAGGTGGAGGCAAACTGCTCAACAAGTTCTGGTTGGGCCATCTTGCTGGTGTCAATCCGTGCCTTTCCAGGCTGTCTAGCACGATGGAATTTCTTCAGCTGCAGCTTGACCTTGCAACACACCAATGAATGGTCTGTGTCGCAATCTGCACTCTGGAACGAACGGGTGATTAGCACGTTCTTCAGTGAGGTGCGCCTGGTCAGGATCAAGTCTAGCTGGTGCCAGTGCTTTGAGCGCGGATGTTGCCAGGAAACCTTGTGTTGGGGCTTGGTCTTGAAGAACGAGTTTGTGATGCACAGATCGTGATATGTGCAGAACTCGAGCAGCCGCTGTCCATTGTCGTTCATTCTGCCCACGCCAAAAGGTCCAAGACAGGAGGGCCAGGAGTCGTGGTCAGCACCCACTCTGGCATTGAAGTCTCCAAGGAGAATGAGTTGTTCAGAGTTGGGGATGATCCTGTCAGTTGTTGTGAGATTCTCGTAGAACTCGTCTTTTGCCTCTGGTGTGGCTGTCTGTGTTGGGGCATACACACTGACGAGGGTGACTGGGCCTTGAGTGGTGTTCAGGCGGAGGGTGAGGAGTCGTGCAGAGCCAGTGCTGCCTGGTTCCACCATCTTCAGCAAAGTGTTCTTCACTGCGAAGCCCACTCCGTGTTCCCTGTGTTCGTCACTGCCCTTTCCCTGCCAGTAGAACGTGTAGTCCTTCTCTCTCAGTGTGCCTGCATCAGCTAACCGTGTTTCCTGGAGAGTGGCGATATCCACTCCCAGTCTCTTCAGCTCATTATTGATGATGGCAGTCTTCCTGGTGTCGTTGATGTCCTTGAGGTTAGCAGCGAGTCCTGTCATCATAGTGCGGACGTTCCAAGTTCCCAGTTTTAGAGTTGGTCTCTTTTGTTTTATTGTCTTGCCTGGTGCGAAGGTTCTCAGCCTGCTGTTTGGATTTCTCCTTATCCCCATGCACCCAATGAGGAAAGCAAGCTGTGGTGGGACAACACCTTATTGGCTGGGGGCTGCCCAGCTTGAGGCGGGCGGTAGCTGTCCAGTGAGATCTGATGATCCCTCCCACCGTCGGGAACAACCCCTGGCGCCACGCTCTACGCCAATTGAGCAGTGGCTTTTAACCGGTAACTGTCATTCCCCGTGTTTTGTCTACGCCAAAGGCGAAGCTGGAGTGTCCTCTCCAGTGATCCGGTGTTCTACCTTCCAGCGTTGGGCGTTGGTAGGATTCAAGCCTGGGCAGGAAGATATGGAGGACAAGGTGTTGCCCATGCAGCATGTCCCCCCTCTCCACGTCACTGATGAATCCAAAGGAACAGCAGGGCTGCTACAGTTTGGCACCAGCGCCATTGCAGGAGCTGCCAGAACGATGTTGAGCACAACATAGAACTGCCTTAGGGGCTCCGACTCCGGATTTTTCCTCAGGGTTGACTCCCGAAGCCTTTCCCGTGACCGGGTATGCCGCAAGGCAGCAGAGGTTTGAAATCAGGGTTTACCTTCCCCTAGATGGGCTACCTTCCCAGGTTGACGAGCCACCATCTACCCGAAGCATCTGGTTTTAAGGCGCCAGAGATCCGCCCTCGCCCCTTCTCCTATTAGTAAAAGCAGTTCTGCCGGGCTTAGAGACTAAACCACACGGGCAGGCTAGGAGTTGGACTTAGTTGCCAGAGGCTTTTCGAGACGCACGCCATAAGGAGCATTTTATGAGCACTGGGAGCTTAACCCCAGTGCCGCTCCTGGCTATGACAACCTTGGAACCAAGAAATACAGAAATACAGAACCTAGAAATGCAGAAATACAGTACTTGCTTATACTTGGTTTCTACAGGTATGGACGGGTATGCACGGGTATGTGCTAGTTATCTCTAAATCTGAAAAAAAAAGATTATGTTGTTTGGAAATTATAAAATAAATCACGAAATCACTATAAATTCAAGAAATCTGTGTGTGTGTCTATCTGTGTGTGTGTGTCTGTCTGTCTGTCACAACCACACAGGACATCATAGGACGGCCTATGATGTGCCTATGATGTTTGCATCATAGGACAGCCTATGATGCTCCTATGATGTCCCTATGCCTTGATGTCTTTATGATGTCATATAGACCATCAGGACTCGCGATGCGGCCCCTCCGGGGGCCGTGGCGCTAAGATGTGTGAAGTGATGGTATAGAGTGAAATGACAATATACTGTAGAGTGAAGTACGAGGAGACGAAGAAGAGTGATGTCTGAAGATACAGTTGAGGTTTGACTGGACACAGCAATGATAACTGAAAGACTACAGCTCCTGTCCCGATAGAGTGATGATACAGAGTGACGTACGTGGCGGTAATGCACGTGTAAGCTGGTTGCCAATCGCCAATCAAATCTTAAAGAAGAAGAAGATGCCGTCATATAGACAAAAGGACCATGCCATCATATACACAATAGGACACAGCACTTTAAAGCACACCCATTCGAAGCAGTAAATCTGGAAATCTTACAAAATATCACTCTATAAATTCAAGAAATCTCTTGTCAGTTTCTGTGTAAATCTGGGAATCTTACTCATCACCCGATTAACAATAGGACACACTACTTTAAACCACACCCATTCGAAGCAGTACATCATGTCTGTGTGTCACGATCAGAGCACATCATAGGATGGCCTATGATGTCTGCATGTCCTATGATGATCCTATGATATCAGGCAACATAGGACTCGCGATGCCGTCATATACACAATAGGACTGGCTACGTATGATGTATGCATGAGGTCCTATGATGCCTGCCTTGATGTCTTTATGATGTCATATAGACCATCACTCACGATGCCTGCCTTCATGTCTTTATGATGTCATATTCACCATCACTCACCAAAGAAGAGATACTCATCACCCGATTACCAATAGGACACAGCACTTGAAACCGAATGGGAGTTGCCAGAAACAGGAAAGAAGAGATACTCATCACCCGATTAAGAACGGGTCACACTAATTTATACCAGGATCAAATGCAAGCATCATAGGACTAGCTATGCCATCATCAAAGATCATAGGACATAGGACAGCTTCCAAGATCAAACATAGGCATGACACGATCATATGACTCCCTATGACATCATCACAGATCATAGGACTCACTATGACACCATCAAAAATCAAAGGCAGGCATCACTGAATGAGTGCTGACATGCTTGCTTACACCCTTGCTTACACCTGCTTTCTACGGGTATGCAGAAATACTTGCTTATACTTGGTTTCTATGGGCATGCACAGCCATGCATGGGTATGCACTAGTAATGGTAATGATAGATGATATCAGAATTGAAATAGTACAGGAAAATAAGTTTCTGGGGGTGACGCTAGACAATAAAATCTGCTGGAAACCTCACATCAGTCACATCCCGGCCAAGTTGGCAAAATGTATAGGAATACTGGGGAAGACAAGATACATTTTGGACTATAAATCATTATTCTTACGGTACAATTCTCTGTTTTTACCACATCTTAACTACTGTGTAGAGGTCTGGGGAAACGCCTACAAAACCAACCTACAGCCAATATTCACATTACAAAAAAAAAGTTACAAGGATAATAAATAATGTAGGATATAGAGACCATACCAACTTGTTGTTTTTAAAGTCACATGCCATAAAGTTCATGGATTTAGTTAAATTTAAGACAGCACAAGTAATGTACAGGGCAATTAATAATCAACTCCCAACTAATATACAAAAAATATTCAAAAAAAGAGACAATGATTATAATTTGAGAGGAGACAAACTTTACAAAACCTAAGGTACGAACAACAAAGAAAAGTATGTGCATATCTGTCTGTGGGGTGGATTTGTGGAACAGTCTGGAGCTGGAACTGAAACTATGGACAAACAGAAATCAATTCAAAAAGAGGTATAAACATTATTTGCTAAAAGGATGTATGTTAGAGGTGTAGTATTAATATGTACAATGCACTAAGCTCACTCTGGGGCACTATGGTATGGTAGGTGGGACAGTACTGTGTATATATTTTTTTTTTTTAGATTTTAGTATACTTTATTGATCCCCAGAGGGGAAATTGAGGGTCATCCACCACCTGGATGGATGAAGCAGCCACGATACGGCGCTATCCCTTAACCATTCACACACATTCACACCTAGGGCCACTTTAGAGTCTCCAATTAACCTAACCTGCATGATATCTGTGTATATCTGTGTTGTTTGGGGCTGGATATAGATGTATGGACTGTATGTATGTAGGGATGGATGGGTGTCAATGTTGATATGTATAAAATATAGTTAATTGTCTACTTGGGGGTCTACTTGGGGTCACATTTCACTCTGCTCCTGATAGTCCTGATAGTCCTTCTTGTGCAATGGGATGATTCATGTGTTTATACGGGTCATCATATATTAAGCTATGATGTATATAGGTTCTATAGTCGTGTTAGTTTTTTTACTTTCCATGGGTAATCCCTTTGTCTGTCGTGTGTGTTTCTGTTGTTTGGCTGTCAACGGTCATGCTGCTGTTACACTGTAATTTCCCAGTTTGGGATCAATAAAGTACATCTATCTATCTATAATAGAGGTAATATGTATATATTTCACATGGGTTGTATTTAGGGAAAAGAGGAGTTGGAGTAAATACTAAGTGTTAACTTCTTCCTTCTCTCTTTCAAGTACTGTACACGGTCACTTTTATTGTACTTGTCATTTGTTTTGTTTTTTTTGCTTTTTTGTTCAAAATAAAGTATCTCTCATCTCTCTCATATCGATGATAATAGTACTCAGCATATATATTCAACAATAACTCGGCATATATATATATTCAACAATAAACCATAACAACCTTTCTTCATGAAAGATACATTGTAATATTACTGTCCTTTATTTTTATATTGTTCAAAAATCATTTCTTTATATGTTGATTTAAATATATGGATGTTTGGACATTGCCTGTTTCTCCCCCAACCCATTCCACAACTTTACCCCACACACAGACACACAAAAACTTTTCCTAGTAGAGCTTACTAGGTGCATTTTAAATTTTGTATTCCCCCGTAAATTGTATTCCCCTTCTCTCAGACTAAAAAGATTTTGTATATTGTGTGGCAGAAAGTTTTTACTGACTTTAAACATTGACTGTGCTGTATAATAAGACTGGTCAACACCAAATTTATTGTCTGTTTTTTTTAGCTGATTTAGGACAATTCTGATGTGCTGAATCCAAAAATCACGTTGGTTTTGCTCAATCAGGTCAACTTTTTGAACTATGGCCACATGTTTTTTTACGTTTTTATTTACATGTATGGGTATTTTCGCTTTATATGATGCAAAATTCTTTTTTATTTCTTGAAATTCTCTGAATTTTGAACAATGATGACATAACATTCAATTTACATGTACTTACCTTTATCAGTGTCTACTATTCAATTTACAATACAACTGTACAACTGCTTACAACTTAGCATAAAAACCTGACCTGATCGAGTGAAACGGATGTCATTTTCGGATTCAGCAGTGCAAAATTGTCTTAAATCAGTTGAAAAAACACAGACAACTTACAAAAATTTTTTTTATTATGTTGTGTAATCAACCAGATCCTGTAATTTCAATAATTTTGAATGTAAAAACAATAAATTAGTATGTTCAAGATACCCGACTTTGTGTATAACATGGACTGCCCTTTTTTGTAATATTAGCAATGAATTAAGTGTACTTTTATAATTGTTACCCCAGACCTATACAATACGTGAAGTATGGAAGTACTAATGAGCAATACAAGATATGAAGCGATTTGTAATCTAGGACTTGCTTAATTTTATTTATAATTGCAATATTTTTTGCCACTTTGTTTTGTATGTATCTGATGTGTGGTTTCCAACTAATTTTATCATCTAGTATTACACCCAAAAATTTGCTCTCCTTAACATTTTCAATAATTACATTATCTATATGAATATGTATATATTCTTTATTTTTACAATTACCAAATATCATTACCTTAGTTTTATCTATATTTAGTGATAATTTATTACTGTTCATCCATTTTTTTAGCTTATTTAAATTCATTATTTAGAGTATGGATTAGTTCCTTATAATTATTTCCAGAATAAAATATAGTAGTATCATCAGCAAATAATATTATTTTTAATCATTTAGAAACTTGAATATATCATTTATACATATGTTAAATAATTTGGGGCCCAATACTGACCCCTGGGAGACCCCACAGGCAATTCTCATACATCCAGACAGATACTCTCCCATCTTCACACACTGTTGTCTCTCAGATAAATAACTTATAACCCAATTCGGTGCCACTCCCCTAATACCATACAATTGCAATTTATCAAGAAGTACTGAATGATTTATTGTATCAAATGCTTTTCTAAAATCTATAAATATACCAACTGCATATTTTCCTTGATCTAATGCATTTATTATTTCCTCTGTTGCTTCCATTATTGCTAATGATGTTGTACTCTTTGCTCTAAATCCATATTAATTCTGATTAAGCAGATCATGTTTATTTAAAAAGTTTTCTAATCTGCTGTTGAAAAGTTTTTCCAGAATCTTTGAAAACTGTGGGAGGAGCGATACTGGTCTGTAGTTTGTGTAGTGGTGTTTATTTCCTTGCTTGAATAATGGTATTACTTTTGCTATTTTCATTTTCTGTGGGAATGAGCCAGTTTGAAATGATAGATTACAAATATATGTAAATAGTTTTAATACGCCATCAACAGTTCTTTTTACTAGTGTCATATCAATACCATCACAATCAGTAGATAATTTATTTTACACTTTTCAACAACAGATTTTACCTCTAGTTCATCCACCACTGAGAGAAAGACTGACCGAGGGTTATTTCCAATCAATGTTCCACTCACGGTGTCTCTTCCTTGGTTTGTAATTTTTGCTGCCAACTCTGGTCCAACATTTACAAAAAAATGTATTCATTCTATTTATTACTACATTCTTATCATAATTATCACCACAATTACCAGTAAAATACTCTGGATATATTGTTTTCTTAGTTCCATTTTTCCTTAATTTATTTAATATGTCCCAGACTCCTTTTATATCATTTTTATTTTCATTTAACATTTTTCGAAGTATAATTTTTTACTAGTTCATATTATTTCAGTTAATTTATTTTTATATGTTTTATATCTTTTTTTTCAGATTCTTTAGTTCTAATTTAATCAAACTTTTATAGAGATAATTTTTCTTTTTACGAGCATTTTGTAGCCCCCTGGTTAACCACGGGCAATTTTTGTATTTATATTTTTTATTAATTTCTTTAATTTAATTATTAATTTAATTTAATTGGACAGTTTTTATCATATAATGATTTAAAAATAGCAATAAATTTTCATATGCCATGTCCACTTCTTTCTCTCTATAGACAACATCCCAATTCTGTAACATTAAGTCATCTTTTAAAGCACTGATCTTATCTTCTGTTCATATTCTTTTATAAATAACCTTTTTACATTGTTTATTATTATTCTTACTCTCATTAACCCCATAATTAACATCTAAAGGAACAAAGACAGGCAGGTGGTCACTAATGTCATTTATTAGTATACCACTCACCATATTATATTCAATAATGCTGGTAAAAATGTTGTCTATCAAGGTAGCACAGTGTGTTGTTATTCTCGGAGGTTTTGTAATCTTTGGAAATAAGGTTAAGCTGTACATTGTATCTAAGAAATCTTCAGTTGGTTTATGTTGTTTTGTTTTCATTAAATCTATATTAAAGTCACCACAAATAAAGATATCTTTTTGTCTTATTTTTGTATACATCTTTTCCATACCATTTCTAAATTTTTCCATATCAGAACTTACTATTATGTTTTTTCTATTTTCCATCGTAATTTCAATTGTTAAATATTCCATAATTTCATTCACTGTTGATGTCATACTGTCCACTTTTTTACTTTTTAAATTTCTATCAATATACAGTGCTACCCCCCACCATTTTTACATTTCCTATTTTGTATATACATCTCATATCCATGTAATTCAAAATTTTGTTCATTAATCCATGTTTCAGTTATTGCTATAATCCTAAATGGGGTCTTAAATTGATTTAAAAACTCCTTAATACTATCAAAGTTGGCATACAGACTCCTACTATTAATATGTATTACTGTCAATGTCTGATCTGAGTTCATAATTCCATTTAATTGTTGTTCATCATAATAAGTACACTTATAGTTAATATGATTAACGTAGTTATTATCTGGATCAGTAGCACCTAAAATACCTTGTGGTTGCTGTTCAGTATTTACAAAGGTTTCAGCTTCAATCTGACCCAATACACTTCCATTATTAAATGAGGAAGGATGATTGGTTAAAGTGCTGATCATAAGTTGTGTCAACAATGTAGACCAAAAAGAAAAAAGAGAAAAAAAAAACAAAACAAGAATAAAACCCACAAAAATTTCCACTCATAATCTTACTGTGCTGTTACTGTATTCGTGCACAAAAGCTACGGTTTAAATTTGTCTAATTCCACCATATCTCTAATCATCATTACTTTAGCTTCTTCTGGAGTGCCAACCAGTTTTATCCACTTCTTACGTTCTTTGTCCATGTCGATTGTATTTTTCCCTGTTTTCTGAGAGCCCTGGCTTGTTTAGCTATTTCAGAGTTCTTTTTTGTTAAATGTTCGTTTACATAGACAGCCATTCCTCTCAGTTTTCTTGCTTGTTGCAGAACATCAGTTTTTGCTTTGCTTGACAAATCGGATGACAATCGCTGGTTTTCCTTTAATGTCTTTTCTAGGTAACGTGTGGCAAGCCAAAATAGTCTTATTGTCCACAACAATGTTTTTAGATTTGAAAAAAATTAATACCTGCTGCTCAAGAGTGTGTGATTCTCCCAGTGTCTCATCCTCCCCATCCTGATTATCAACTCCAGCTGTCACACGTGCATAGGAGTGGTGTCTGGTGTTAAGACCGCTCACAGTGACATCATCCATTCTTGTATATTGTTCTAATTCATCCACACATCGTTCTAAGAAATTAATTGTCTTGTCTTTTTCCATAATTTCAGCCTTTCATTCACGCACTTGTTCCGTAAGGCGAATAAGCAGAGTTTGTTGTTTTGCTATCTTAGATATTTCTTCAGACATAAAATTTAGTGAGAGTTTGATCTCCTGCAACTCCTCTCCATTTGTCTGATTCTTTTTCGGAGGCATAATAACTAGTCTGATTGGGATCAAAGGAGAGGCTCACCTGCTGGCTAGTACAGGAGCCGAAGTACGCTCGACGGCTAGTGGAGGCCGTCAGTTGGCTGATGGTTGTTGTTTGTTGGCAAATGCTGGCGAAGGTCATCTTCCTTGAAAATTTTCAGCATGCTGAAAATTTGCAGACATTTGGAAATAAATGCTGGTGAAAGTTGTGCTCAGTTTGTAAAAGTTCCTGAGCACTGGGCTAAGTTATGCAGAGTTCCCCCACCCCCCCCGGGCCTGAGACCGGCCCGCGCCCCTGGCACGAGCCCCCCCAGGTACCCCCACAGCGGGCCCACCCCCCAGTGCCACCGCCACACACCATAGGGACCCCCACGCCCAAAAAAGCCCCCCCTTCCCCCCGCCCAGGGGAGTCCAAGTAGCCAAAAGGCACTACCTCCCTCAAACCATCACCTCCTGACTTGCAGACACACCCATTCCCACACCTCACACCCTCATGCTCTCATACACACCCACATGCATTCACTCACTCTCCCTCACCCACTCCCCCACACAGTCCCACTCTCACACTCCTGGACCCACCCATTCTCTCTCACTCCGGTACCCGCTCAATCTCACTCCCACTTGCCCTCAGGGTCACCCACACTCACTCACATTCACCCATGCACGCACTCTCACTCACACTCCGACCTACTCACATCCATTCATGCTCCCCCCCTCACATTCACCCACCCTCATTCACCCTTATTTCTTAGGGCGACTGCAATGCAGATGCAGCAAGCCTGAACATGCACCAGTGTCTGGCAGTGGCTGGGGAGATGGCCGGCACAAACCAGCAGCCACCCCCCCGCCGATCCACCCCAGGGCAGCCGCGGCCACAGAAGCAGACCCCACCCCCAGCACCCACGCGAGCAACTGATCAGCAGACCACCACAGGCACCTCGAGATGCCACCCGACATGCAAAGCGCCACACAAAACCGACCCACCATCACCATCTCCATTCATCACTCCCTCACTCTCGCTTACTCTCTTGTTCAATCCCTCTCTCACTCCCTTGCTCGTATCTATTCATTCTGCAGCACCCAGGGATTTTGACATGACGGGTCCCAGGCTCCCCGCCAGGCCCCCAGGCCCCTGGCAGAAGGCGGGAAACTCTCCCCCTTGCACAAATCATGATCATTGTGTGTCAGTTGAATTATGTGATTGTGTGCAGGTGTGTGAACTACCATAGTGCAGTTAAAATTGGGGGGACGGTGGTTAGAGCACCACTAGCCACTACGATAGGAAGCGGGGCCCCCACGCCCTCAGTGTCTAAAATGCAATTAAAATTGAGGTGAGGGCAGCCCCACTGTGCAGCAGAGGTATCCCCTTTACCGACACAGTGCGGCACATCCATGCCCCAAAGCTCTAAGTGTATCCAAGAAGATGTATAGTCCACCCAAAATTGGGGGGGGGGGGGTTAAGACTGGGAGGGAGGCGGTCCAAAAGCAAGCCCATCCCCCCCAGAAGCCAGCTCACAAACTGGTTCAGGAGGCCACCCACTGTCCCCAAATCCCAACCCAGGGCGAGGGCCGCCAGGCCGAGAAGGCCAGGACCCACCAGCGTCATGCCCTGGCGCTCCCAGCACCACAAACATGATGGAGCAGCCACACCTATTCCCTCTCATCTTGCACACATGAACATGCACAACAACAATAATCACAATAGTGAACAATGGGCCGGACCCATACGGCGTCCCACACACCAAGCAACACCCCCGAGTGCCCATCACAAGCCCACCGACCACCCACCCCAGACACACACCGACAGCAGCAGGCCGCCCCGCAGCCACAGCCACCCCGGAGCAGCCCAACAGCAACATGGCCGCCAACCCGTGCCAACAGCTCCCTGACCACCCCCGAGCACCCACACACACCCGGTGCCAAAGACACCAGGGGCAATGCGAAAAAGCGCCCCACCCCGTGACACAGCGGCAGGGTGGCTGGGACAAGCAGACCCCAAATTGCCAACCCCCATGCCACTTGATGGTCCGCCCCACCCCCGCCACCCAATCAGGTTCCTCCACCCACACACACATCCTCCACCCCCACTCATCCACCCACAGGTATCCGTACACACACACACACACACACCCGCCCACCCTCACGTGCACACACACAGTCACCATCACACATGCCCACCTACACCCATACACAGCCCCACATGCCCACACACACACACACACGTGCACGCACACGCACACACACACGCACCCACTCACACCCACTCTCACACACATGCACGCACACACACATGCACACACAGCAGGCCCCGGAGGGCGATTTCCCAGGACGCAGGCACCTGTTCCAGAGCGCCGCCAGGGCCCCAGGTTGGGCACGACCCTGTTGCGCAAGGATGCGCTGGGGCCGGCCTGCACCACCGGTGCACACCTGACCCTGACCCAGAGGGGGAAGGCCCCCCCAGCACCAGGGGCCCAGACCCAGACCCAGACCCACCCGGGAGGCAAGACCAGACGGCCTGCCCCCCCCCCCCCCCGCACACACAGCCAACGGGTGGCAACCCTACTTGTGACAGCAAATAGAAGTTTGGATCAACTTTTACTGACGTTTTGGCAAATGTCTGGCTCTGCTGGCAAAAGTTGATAAAAGTTAATGATAGTTGGTGTTTGTTGGCAAATGCTAGCGAAAGTCATGTTCCTTGAAAATTTTCAGCATACTGAAAATTTGCCGACGTTTGGAAATAAACATTGGTGAAAGTTGTGCTTAGTTTGTAAAAGTTCCTGAGTGCTGGGCTAAGTTATGCAGAGTTTGCCTAAAGCCCAATTCATAGTTGCAAAACAGTGCTGGTACTCAAGCGAGCGCAGTGGACGCATTCGTGTGCAAACCCTACACAGAGAGTTTGTGCTGACCGAGCGCATGCAGGCCCCAAAAAGTGACCATGTGTACAAGAACGCAGTGGTCGCAGTGAACTGCACATGCGCCAGGGATGGTAGGACCTCAAAACCTCGAAATAAACAATGTGCATTCTTCTACTGTGGAGTGGCTCATCTGTCAACTTTTCACCCAGAACACCAAAACATTAAATTATGTATATTCCTGTTTCATTGCTTTGTATTTGTCCGTAGCTTGTGACTAGGGTTGCCACCTTCAATGCAGAAAAATAAAGGAGACAAGACCCCCCACCCCACCCCAAGGTGATGTTTGGGATGCTAGATGTGGTTTATCATAACTTACTCATTCTTTAACCTGTTGAACTCTGTGACTTCTGCGGGCGGTCACGTCTGTGCGTCTTAGTGCGTCTCAGTGCGCACTGAAAAAAAAAAGCTGTATTTCCGGTTTTCCAGTACAGACACAGCCCTAAACAGAAAGCCAAAGGAGTGTTTGATTGGTTTAGAATGAGATTGACATCTCATTCAACCAACAAGAGCCTTGATTTGGGGTTTTTAAACCTTGAATAACCAATGATCGTAAACCTAGCAAGAAGTATCTGCCCATCAACGACCGCGAATACAACGAGCCAATTGAAGCCGAGTAATCTGACGATGGACGTGTCGTTTAGCCAATCAATTTCTGACTTCAATGACATCCTACATGCCTAGTTCAGTGTTTATATTTCCGGTAAAATACCATGCGTTCTCATGCGTAAAATGTCTTTTGACTCCGCCGCTATGTGACGCGCAGTCCTTTGTGATACTGTGCAGAAGGGTCAGGGTAAGATTAGCCATTATTTTACTTGTTTTGAAAAATGGTTCACAAAATAAACCGAAAGGGCCTGCATGAAATCGTAGATGGCTTTGACCGGGTCTGGTGACTAGACGATGGATCAGTAAACAATGGAGGTTTCCATTGATCAACAGAATAGCAGACGATCGTCACACACCAGTGGACAATATCAGCGGCAGTGCGGTTGTGGACAGGTAAGTCTTATAATCTAAATTATCCTTTATCGATAAAATTAGTAATAAAAATAACTTTTGACCAATCGCGGTAATTACAAGAGTCCCGCATGGTGACGTTTTTGTGTGAGCCGTGGGGGGGGGGGGTTATTTGTTACTGTGCATATTGCAGAAAAATTTAATAATTCCATCCCTCTTCTTTGTAGGCTATTTTTTCCTGTAAAAAAAAAAAGGAACTGTGCTGTGTATGTCTGGGTTATTATGCCTTTGTTTTACTGTGTAAACGTGATCTGGTGAAATGGAGCCCTGACCATGTGAGCACACTATTGTGAGCACCCCAGGTGGACACTGGTATTCAATCTGTACATTTTCAATCCAGTGATTTACAAAGTGATTCATAATTTTCTAAAGCCTCATTCAGAACATTATAGTCCCACAGACTGGTTTTCATTTGGGGCAGCATTTATAAATCACTGGATGGAGAATGTACCTGTACATGTACAGATTGGATTCCATGGTCCACTTGGAGTGCCCACTTAGTCAGGGGTCCGCACTTGGTCAGGGGTCCAGTTGACCTGTATCTGTGTAAACTGGTGAGATAGTGAACTCCGGAAAAATTGGAGGGGGGAGTGGGTTGTTTTTGTGTAAATTTTAGTGAAATGTATTAATTTTTCGCATAATTTTTCTTACACTGTAGGCTATTTTTGCCTGTAAAAAAAACAAAACAGGAACTGTGCTGTGTATGTCTGGGTTGTTACCCCTTGGTTTTACTGTGCAAACTGCTGAGATAGTGAACTCTGGAACATAGCTTTCCAAACTGTGCCATTTGGCACAGTTTGGCACAGTTCAAGAATGCCTTGTTACAACCTGAGAAAAAAGCTGTGTAATATATTCATTTTTTGTGGTATTGTTACAAAATTTTGACCTGAGCTTGAAAACACTTGGTTCTACATTTCTGTTGTTTTCCAGCATGTTTCACACAGCTGTATGTTATTTGCAAGCATTTATATCTAAAAAAACACCCAGGCGAACTTTATTTTCTTCAAATTCAGTATGTTTAGATGATTGTTACTCAGTGGCAGGAGCACTTAGAGAGATTATGACTGTTTTGCCAAAAAATTCAGAGTGTTTTCTTTTAAATGAGACCAACCCCATGAAGATGCTGCAAAGGGTTGAAGAACAGCTTTTGATTTACTTTGGGCATGTTATTTTTAGGCGTTTTTAGGGAAATTGACCAGAGTTCAACAGGTTAAATAAAGTTTTAACATAGTACTTCTTTGACAATGTTTCTAACTTTCAACTTTGAAAGTCAAAATGTTCCTGTTCACTACAAATGAAAGAACCCCCTAAAAAATCTGGGTGTGTAAATAATTTATCTAACATTAGAACTGTACAACTTGTTTACCAATATTTTTTTCTAATTGTATAGAGTACAACTTTGCAGTTTGCCTTATACTCGTTGTCTTTGACAATGTCAGGCCAATCATTGAGTTCTTCCCACTCACATCAGTACTTTGACAAACTTTTACATTTGGCTGATGCATGGGGTGGCCTATCGGGACATGGTGCAGCCCTAGACATATGGGTCTGTGAGAAGTCGGCAAGCTGCTGCTGCTCCTGAGCCCACCCGGCTATCTCTCACCCAATTACTTGCAAGCGATGACTTCACATGCGGTGCGTAAAAGTAAACAAATCAACCAAGAACTATTGAATAGGAGGGCAACATGCAGAATGCAGATGAGATGATGCTGCATTATAAATACAGGACAAACCATGTCCTTTATTGATTCAATAGAGGACACATTATTTTAGTGTAAAAAATAGGACGATACTGTATTTTACAGGACAGGTGGAAACCTACTTGTGACAGCAGCTGCTACAGGTGTGGTTTGGGGCTGGGGAAAATTGTTTGTCACTTTATGGTAAATATATATCTAAGGTATTTAATCCACAGATTACTAAAAGATTAAAAATAAAGAAAAAACCTCCGCCACCAAGCTCTTCTTTTGTGCTTTGATTGCAGCTGTTAAAACGTTTATTTTAAAAACGTTTGAAACGTTAAAACGTTTAAGTTATTTTCACTGCGCATGCAAGAAATGGCTTAAAAACAACTCTGAATATTGCTGTGTATGCAAACGCAGTCTACAGAATGCAAACGTAAACGTACGCAAGTCAGCCTACGTTAAGTTCCGTTGGCAAACGTTGACTGAAATCCCGGTGGAAACAAATGGTTTTAGACCGAAACTCACTTCAGACATGCACGGACAAAAGAGAAATGGAGAGAAGGGGGAATTTTAAAAAAAGTAAAAAATACATAACACAACATTCATTCATTCATTCATTCATTCATCTTCTTCCGCTTAATCCTTTTCGGGTCGCGGGGGGGCTGGAGCCTATCCCAGCATCTTTGGGTGAGAGGCAGGGTACACCCTGGACAGATCGCCAGACCATCACAGGGCCAACACAGAGAGACAGACAACCATTCACTCTCACAGTCATACCTAAGGACAATTTAGAATCCCCAGTTTTTTTTGATGCCAATTAACCTAACTTGCATGTCTTTTGGCATGTGGGAGGAAACCGGAGAAATCCCAGAGTAAACCCACAACAAAACAAAAATAATTTTTTTTGTAAGTTGTCTGTGTTTTTTCAAATGATTTAAGACAATTTTGCACCGCTGAATCCGAAAATGACATCCATTTCTCTCAATCAGGTGAGGTTTTTATACGAAGTTGTAAGCAGTTGTACAGTAGTTGTACAGTTGTACTGTAAATTGAATATTAGACATTGATAAAGGTAAGTACAGTGGGGCAAAAAAGTATTTAGTCAGCCACCAATCGTGCAAGTTCTCCCACTTAAAAGATGAGAGAGGTCTCCAATTTTCATCATAGGTATACCTCAACTATGAGAGGCAAAATGAGAAAAAAAATCCAGAAAATCACAGTGAAGGATTTTTAATGAATTAATTGATTAATTCCTCGGTAAAATAAGTATTTGGTCACCTACAAACAAGCAAGATTTCTGGCTCTCACAGACCTGTAACTTCTTCTTTAAGAGGCTCCTCTGTCCTCCACTCATTACTTGTATTAATGGCACCTGTTTGAACTCGTTATCAGTATAAAAGACACCTGTCCACAACCTCAAACAGTCAGACTCCAAACTCCACTATGGCCAAGACCAAAGAGCTGTCAAAGGACACCAGAAACAAAATTGTAGACTTGCACCAGGCTGGGAAGACTGGATCTGCAATAGGTAAGCAGCTTGGTGTGAAGAAATCAACTGTGGGAGCAATTATTAGAAAATGGAAGACATACAAGACCACTGAAAATCTCCCTCGATCTGGGGCTCCACGCAAGATCTCACCCCGTGGGGTCAAAATGATCACAAGAACGGTGAGCAAAAATCCCAGAACCACACGGGGGGGACCTAGTGAATGACCTGCAGAGAGCCAGGACCAAAGTAACAAAGGCTACCATCAGTAGCACACTACACCGCCAGGGACTCAAATCCTGCAGTGCCAGACGTGTCCCCCTGCTTAAGCCAGTACATGTCCAGGCCCGTCTGAAGTTTGCTAGAGAGCATTTGGATGATCCAGAAGAGGATTGGGAGAATGTCATATGGTCAGATGAAACCAAAATAGAACTTTATTGTAAAATCTCAACTTGTCGTGTTTGGAGGAGAAAGAACACCATACCTACTGTGAAGCATGAGGGTGGAAACATCATGCTTTGGGGCTGTTTTTCTGCAAAGGGACCAGGACGACTGATCCGTGTAAAGGAAAGAATGAATGGGGCCATGTATCGTGAGATTTTGAGTGAAAACCTCCTTCCATCAGCAAGGGCATTGAAGATGAAACGTGGCTGGGTCTTTCAGCATGACAATGATCCCAAACACACCGCCCGGGCAACGAAGGAGTGGCTTCGTAAGAAGCATTTCAAGGTCCTGGAGTGGCCTAGCCAGTCTCCAGATCTCAACCCCATAGAAAATCTTTGGAGGGAGTTGAAAGTCTGTGCTGCCCAGCGACAGCCCCAAAACATCACTGCTCTAGAGGAGATCTGCATGGAGGAATGGGCCAAAATACCAGCAACAGTGTGTGAAAACCTTGTGAAGACTTACAGAAAACATTTGACCTCTGTCATTGCCAACAAAGGGTATATAACAAAGTATTGAGATGAACTTTTGTTATTGACCAAATACTTATTTTACCAAGGAATTTACCAATTAATTCATTAAAAATCCATCAATGTGATTTTCTGGATTTTTTTTTCTCATTTTGTCTCTCATAGTTGAGGCATACCTATGATGAAAATTGGAGACCTCTCTCATCTTTTAAGTGGGAGAACTTGCACAATTGGTGGCTGACTAAATACTTTTTTGCCCCACTGTACATGTAAATGGAATGTTACGTCATCATTGAGCGCGTTGGTGGAGTGGTTAGCACTGCGGCAGCACAGCAACTCACCCTTGGTGAGGGGATCCTGGGTTCGATCCCAGCCCCTGACCAACAGTGATCTGTGTGGAGTTTGCATGTTCTCCCCATGTCTGCGTGGGTTTACTCCGGGATTTCTCCGGTTTCCTCCTACATGCCAAAAACATGCAAGTTAGGTTAATTGGCATCAACTGGGGATTCTAAATTGTCCTTAGGTATGACTGTGAGAGTGAATGGTTGTCTGTCTCTCTGTGTTGGCCCTGCAATGGACTGGCGATCTGTCCAGGGTGTACCCTGCCTCTCGCCCAAAGATGCTGGGATAGGCTGCAGCCCCCCCGTGACCCAAAAAAAAGGATTAAGCAGAAGAAGATGGATGGATGGATGGATGGATGGATGGATAAAGTGAAAATACCCGTACATGTAAACAAAAACGTAAAAAACATGTGGCCATAGTTCAAAAAGTTGACCTGATTGAGCAAAACAAATGTGATTTTTGGATTCAGCACATCAAAATTGTCCTAAATCAGCTATAAACCTTAGACAATAAATTTGGTGTTGACCAGTGTAATCTCCCAAAAATGTGACACCTGAAAAGAAAAAAAAAATCTCCTCGAGAAATTTTTTGTTCTTTTTTTTTGTTCTTAATCATTCTCCAAGATTTATTGTTTCGGCCTCCATTGTGGGGAATCAAACAGCGCTGATGTGGTGTCAAAAAGGAAGTGACAGTTAACAGGATTTTATGTTATTTTAATGGAGAGAGTTGTAACAGTCAAAATATAATCACCCGTCATTTTATTTAAATGATGACACTGTGGGGATCCACTTCAGTATATTTACACTCAGACGTAAAAGACAAAAAGGAATTGTCATGGGGGGTTTGTGTGTGGATGTGGGGGTGGTGTGTTGGTGTGAACAGTGACAAAGACAATGGGAATTACAAAAGGCTTTGATGTTAAGGCAGCACACAGAGAAGGCTGACCGTTATTTAAGAGCAGAGGTGCCTGAGAGCTGTTACTCTTTGGTGGCTTGTGTTTCTAGAGAAATGGAGAGAGATAGTTGAATAAAGTCTGATATGATCTGGACCTCTCTGCCTGATTACTTCTCTCTCCACACTGGTGACCCTTGACGCACAATGGAACGCGAGGCAAACACCCCGGAGATGGCCCGGACGGGAAGTACCAGCAATGCGTGTGCCGTTTCGGTCAAACTCCCAGACTTTTGGCTACACGACGCAAAGTCTTGGTTCCTCCACACCGAGGCCCAGTTCGCACTCCGGGGAATAACGGCAGATGACACCAGATACTACTATGTTGTCGCAGCGCTGGATGCACGCACAACTCAGCAGGTGGCGAGCCTGCTGCAACAGCCCCCAGCCCGTGACAAATATGGCACTCTCAAAACCGCGCTGACCCAGCGCTACACGCTCTTGGACTGAGAGAGAGCGGAGAGGCTCCTGACGCGCTCCGAGTTAGGAGACGGGTCGGCGGTCGAATTGATGGAGAAGATGTTGGCGTTGATGGGCACAGATGACGGGCATTTCCTCTTTGCTCACCTTTTCCTCCGGAACCTCCCGATGGCGGCCAGAGCGGTCCTTGCCAATTCGCCGCTGCTGGCCGCAGGCAACTACCGGGCGCTAGCCCAGGAGGCAGATCGGCTTATCCTCACCACCAGAGCCCTCACAGTGATCACAGTGGCATCGGACCCCAGCGAGACGGCCAGCAGAGGCGAGGAGCCAGTGATGGTGACTGCAGCAGGGGCCAAGAAGCACCGGAGAGACACGCTCTGTGTCTACCACCGCCATTTTGGAGAGGACACACGCCAATGCGTGCCACCATGCCAATTCAAGCGTTCGGGAAACGCCAGGACCGGCAGTCGGTAGCAGCTGCAACCGCCGGTGAAGCAAGCAAGCTGCTCTATGTGACGGACTCACACTAGGGGAGACGGTTCCTCGTGGACTCCGGCTCCCAAAAGAGCCTCATCCTGCCATCCTACGCCGATCGGCTGGCGGGAGCTAGCGGCCCCGAGCTGACAGCTGCAAACGGCTCAGACATTAAGACTTTTGGAGGGAGGACATTGACTGTATCCTTGCACGGCCGTACATACCAATGGGCATTCATCATAGCGGCATGCAGCTTCCCCATCTTAGGCGCTGATTTTTTGTGTGCACACGGACTACTAGTTGATGTTGCTAACAGACGCCTGATTAACGCTATGTCTTTTGATTCTCTCCTCTGTACAGCTCGAGGAGCCGGGCCAACAACATTAGCCAACATCACAGCTCTCATCCAGTTCCCAGCACTCACAGTCCCAACATTTTCAGTGACCATCACTAAACATGGGGTGGAGCACTTCATTACCACCATGGGGCCACCCGCTTTCGCAAGACCTCGGCGTCTGGATGCAGCTAAACTGGCCATAGCGTGCGAGGAGTTTGCCATCTTGGAAAGGTTGGGCATCATCAGGTGCTCAAACAGCCCATGGGCATCCCCGCTACATATGGTTCCTAAAGCTGAGGGATCGTGGCGACCGTGCGGTGATTTCCACAGATTAAACAACGCCACAGCGCACGACCGCTACCCCATCCCTCATATTCAGGATTTTTCCGTTCACCTCACCGGGGCACGCATTTTTTCCAAGATAGACCTGGTCCGCGGTTACCACCAGGTCCCGGTGCGCGCTGAGGACATACCTAAAACAGCATTAATAACCCTGTTTGGCCTGTTGGAGTTTTTACACATGCCTTTCAGGTTAAAAGACGCGGTGCAGACATTCCAACGCAGGATGGATGCAGTGTTGCACAATCTGCCGTTTGTGTTCGTCTACCTGGACGACATCCTCGTGGCCAGCGTGTCCGAGGACGAACACATAACCCACCTTAGGACAGTTTTCCAGAGGTTGGAGGAGCACGGGTTAATAATCAACCCAGCGAAGTGCCAGTTCGGGGTGGCGGAGATCAATTTTTTGGGCTACCGCATCTCACCGGAGGGCGCAACACCCTTGCCGGACAAGGTGTGCGCCGTGGCGAATTTTCCCCCGCCACAGATGGTCAGGGTGCTGCAGGAGTTTTTGGGGATGGTTAACTTCTACAATCGTTTCCTCCCCCGCGCAGCCCAGCTCATGCAGCCGTTGTACACCGCGCATAAGAAACAGAAGCCGGTAGACAGAGTCGACTGGACTCCTGAGCGGGAGCAGGTGTTTTCCAAGGTTAAAACAGCTCTGGCAAACACCGCACTGCTGGCACACCCGGACCCGGTGGCTTGGATAGTGTTCATTACCGACGCCTCGGACATGGCCATAGGGGCCGTCATGGAGCAGCACGTCACCAGTTCTTGGCAGCCACTCGCCTTTTTTAGCAGGTCTTTGTGCGACAGTGAGCGTAAATACAGCGCGTTCGACAGAGTTACTGGCTCTCCACCTGGCCATACACCACTTCCAGTTCTGGCTGGAAGGGCGCACCTTCTGCGTTTGTAGACCACAAGCCGCTAACGTATGTGATGGCCAAGGTTTCGGAACCATGGTCGGGTTGGCAGCAGAGACAGCTGGCAGCGATCTCGGAGTTTACAACCGACATTCAGCATGTGGCCGGTAAACTCAACATGGTGGCAGACTGCCTCTCGCGCGTATTAGTGGCCCCAGTCTACGTGGGGATAGATTACTCGGCCATGGCCGCTGCGCAGAGCGGCGATGCGGACATTTGCGCGCTCCAGTCTGGACCAACAGGGTTAAGGCTGGAGAGCAGAGTACTGCAAGAAGGGGGGCCCCCCCCAATCTGTGATGTCTCCACAGGACGCTCACGCCCGGTGGTCCCACGCGCTTGGCGCCGCCGCGCTTTTGAGTCGGTTCACTCCCTGGTGCACCCGGGAGTCCGCGCGCCAGTCAAAATGGTAGGAGCGAAGTTCGTCTGGCTGAGCCTGCGCAAACAGGTGAAAGAGTGGGCTGCAGCCTGCATAGCATGCCAGCGAGCTAAAGTGCACAGGCACACAAAGGCCCCCTTGGAGCTGTTCCATATCCCGGCTAAGCAGTTTGACCACATTCACGTGGACCTCGTGGGCCCCCTCCCGCCATCGCAAGGGTTCACGCACTTCCTGACAGTTGTGGACCGCACCACGCGCTGGCCCGAAGTAGTCCCGCTAGCTTCCACCGCATCAGCAGAAGTTGCACGCGCTTTTTTGACAACATGGGTGGCACGTTTCGGCGCCCCTTCAGATATCACGTCCGATCGGGGCCCGCAATTTGTTTCCGACCTCTGGTCCACCATGGCCCGGAGCCTGGGCGTCTCATTTCATCGCACGACTGCGTACAACCCACAGGCCAATGGGTTATGCGAGTGTTTCCATAGATTGCTTAAAGCAGCGCTCAGGGCTTTGATTACGGATGCAAATTGGGTGGACCGGTTGCCGTGGGTTCTATTAGGGTTGCGTTCAGCACCGAAGGAGGATTTGGCAGCCTCCCAAGCAGAGCTGTTTTTTTCCCAGCCACTGCAGCTTCCAGGGGAATTTTTGCCGGACAGCCCCACGCCGAACACGATCCATCCCCGCTTTCACCGCGTAACGCAGTGGCAGGGACGGTACCCGGTCCAATCCACCACTGTTTTCCACGGGCTTTTGTGCCAAAGGCCTTGAAGGACGCGGCGTTCGTATTTGTCAGGCACGATGCCCACCGGACCCCCTTGCGCCCGCCATACGATGGCCCGTTTAGAGTGCTGGAACCCGGGGAGAAACATTTTGTGTTAGACTTGGGGAGACGCAGAGAAACAGTCTGTATAGACAGGCTTAAGCCCGCTTTCGTGTTATCAGACGAGCAAGTGGTGCTGGCCCGAACTCCTCAGCGCGGACGACCCCCACTGAGAACTCCCCAGGTAAATGACTCGTCAGATCAGTCACAAGGGCATGCTAATGATGTTTTCCCCCCTCCCAATGTCCCCCCACAGACGGATGCACCCCCAACCTCGAAGCCGCAGACCCCACGTTACAGCTGCTACGGACTTAAGCTGAAGCCCAAAGGACATGAGGGTCAAGGCTCAGTCTGAGTCTGGGGGGGGGGGGGGCGGTGTGGGGATCCACTTCAGTATATTTACACTCAGACGTAAAAGACAAAAAGGAATTGTCATGGGGGGTTTGTGTGTGGATGTGGGGGTGGTGTGTTGGTGTGAACAGTGACAAAGAGAATGGGAATTACAAAAGGGTTTGATGTTAAGGCAGCACACAGAGAAGGCTGACCAAGTGGTAGGATTTAAGAGCAGAGTTGCCTGCTGGGATGGTTTGCCGCTGAGTGTGAAGCGGCTGGGATGAGAATCAGCACCTCCAAGTCCGAGTCCATGGTCCTCAGCCGGAAAAAGGTGGATTGTCCTCTCCGGGTTGGGGACAGGCTCCTGCCCCAAGTGGAGGAGTTTAAGTATCTTGGGGTCTTGTTCACGAGTGAGGGGAGAATGGAGCGAGAGATCGACAGACGGATTGGAGCAGCATCTGCAGTGATGCGGACGTTGTACCGGTCTGTTGTGGTGAAGAGGGAGCTTAGTTCTAAGGCAAAGCTGTCGATTTACCAGTCAATCTACGTTCCTACTCTCACCTATGGTCACGAGCTTTGGGTAATGACCGAAAGAACTAGATCGCGGATACAAGCGGCTGAAATGAGCTTTCTCCGTAGGATTGCTGGACTCACCCTCAGAGATAGGGTGAGGAGCTCAGTCATCCGGGAGAGGCTCAGAGTAGAACCGCTGCTCCTCCACATTGAAAGGAGTCAGTTGAGGTGGTATGGGCATCTGATTAGGATGCCTCCTGGACGCCTCCCACTTGAGGTGTTTCAGGCACGTCCCACTGGGAGGAGACCCCGGGGCAGACCCAGGACTCGGTGGAGAGACTATGTCTCCCAGCTGGGCTGGGAACGCCTTGGTATCCCCTCCGAAGAGCTGGAGCAGGCGGCTGGGGAGAGGGAAATCTGGGCTTCTCTGCTTGAACTGCTGCCTCCGCGACCCGGACCTCCGGAAAAGCGGTAGAAGATGGATGGATGGATGGACGGTGCCTGAGAACTGTTACTCTTTTGTGGCTTGTGTTTCTAGAGAAATGGAGAGAGATAGTTGAATAAAGTCTGATATGATCTGGACCTCTCTGCCTGATTATTTCTCTCTCCACAATACACTGTTTTTTTTATTCCATCCACATTCATTAATTCATTAATTGCAGACTTAGTGTTGGAGTCTATACACATTATTTTTGATCGTTTTTGTAACCATACTGAGCTGTTTGAGTTCTCCAGTTAGCTTAGCAACTAGCTAGCAGCTACTGTATTTGTTTATGTCTGTGCCATTCCAAATATCACTGCATGGGCTGTAATAGACCTGTGTAATGGACATGTATTCTGCACAGTCTTTACACAAGCTCATTCACGTTCATTTGAGTCCACGCAATGTTACTAGGAGTGAGTCAAAGTTTATTACAAGAATAAATAACACACTAGCAACTGGAAGCTAACTACGTTAGTATCAATAACAGCAATGGTAACATCAATAACCAAGGGATTCGGCATATGCAAAATAATATTAAAAGAAATCAGGTAACAACTGGGATTCAGACATATGTTTCAGTGAGTTTCACAGGTCTATTACAGCCCATGCAGTGGTATTTGGAATGGCACAGACAAAAACAAACATGATAGCTGCTAGCCACTAAGCTAACTGGGGAACTATTAAATGGCTCAGTATGGTTCCAAAAATGATCAAAATGTGAAACAGGAATTTTATAAAGAAAAAACAATCCGCCCGCACACTATTTCCAGTATGTACAATGATAAGTGAAAGTGATAAAATTGATTTATTGATGAGGTTTTTCAATCTGGTTTCAAAGTTCTTCATAGCACAGAGACAGCGTTGTAAGAGTTTTTAATGACATCCTCTTAGCATGTGATTCAGGTGAATATGCTGTTCTTGTGTTGCTTGATTTAACTGCTGCCTCTGACACAGTGGGCCATCACATTTTAATTTCCTGTTTGCAGCACCTAGTGGGCATTTGTGGCACTGCTCTCAACTGGTTTAGGTCCCGTCTGGCAGACAGGAGTTTTAAAGTTAGCATCTCTGGGTTTGAATCCTCTTCTGCTCCTCTGCCATACGGTGTCCCACAGGGGTCAGTTCTAGGGCCCATGTTTTTTTTCTCTGTACATACTTCCGCTGTGTTCTATTTTTGAAAAGTATGGTATCTCCTTCCACCTGTATGCTGATGACTGCCAGATATATGTCCCTTTAAAACAAAAAGATGCCTCATCAGTATACCCACTTCTGTCATGCATTGAAGACATCAAGTCTTGGATCACCCTTAACTTTTTAAATTTTAATGATAAGGAGACAGAAGTGATGGTGTTTAGACCTAGTGGCCCTGTGAGTCCCTCCTGTAAACTTGGGCCCCCCTCACACCTTATGTGAAATCCACAGTCAAAAACCTTGGTTTTATCATGGACAGTGGTTTTAAATTAGACACTCAGATTTGTTCTGTGGTAAAATCCAGCTTCTTTCATCTAAGGCGTCCAGCAAAAGTAAAACACATTCTTTCTAGACCGCACCTGGAAACAGTAATCCATGCTTTTATTTCATCTCGGCTGGACTACTGTAACGCACTTTATGCTGGTGTCAGCCAGTCATCTCTTTCGCGTCTGCAGCTACAGTGGGGCAAAAAAGTATTTAGTCAGCCACCAATTGTGCAAGTTCTCCCACTTAAAAGATGAGAGAGGTCTCCAATTTTCATCATAGGTATACCTCAACTATGAGAGACAAAATGAGGAAAAAAAAAATCCAGAAAATCACATTGTCTGATTTTTAAAGAATTTATTTGCAAATTATGGTGGGAAATAAGTATTTGGCCAATAACAAAAGTTCATCTGAATAATTTGTTATATACCCTTTGTTGGCAATGACAGAGGTCAAACGTTTTCTGTAAGTCTTCACAAGGTTTTCACACACTGTTGCTGGTATTTTGGCCCATTCCTCCATGCAGATCTCCTCTAGAGCAGTGATGTTTTGGGGCTGTCGCTGGGCAACATGGACTTTCAACTCCCTCCAAAGATTTTCTATGGGGTTGAGATCTGGAGACTGGCTAGGCCACTCCAGGACCTTGAAATGCTTCTTACAAAGCCACTCCTTCGTTGCCCGGGCGGTGTGTTTGGGATCATTGTCATGCTGAAAGACCCAGCCACGTTTCATCTTCAATGCCCTTACTGATGGAAGGAGGTTTTCACTCAAAATCTCACGATACATGGCCCCATTCATTCTTTCCTTTACACGAATCAGTTGTCCTGGTCCCTTTGCAGAAAAACAGCCCCAAAGCATGGTGTTTCCACTCCCATGCTTCACAGTAGGTATGGTGTTCTTTGGATGCAACTCAGCATTCTTTCTCCTCCAAACACAACAAGTTGAGTTTTTACTAAAAAGTTCTATTTTGGTTTCATCTGACCATATGACATTCTCCCAATCCTCTTCTGGATCATCCAAATGCTCTCTAGCAAACTTCAGACGGGCCTGGACATGTACTGGCTTAAGCAGGGAGACACGTCTGGCACTGCAGGATTTGAGTCCCTGGCGGCGTAGTGTGTTACTGATAGTAGTCTTTGTTACTTTGGTCCCGGCTCTCTGCAGGTCATTCACTAGGTCCCCCCGTGTGGTTCTGGGATTTTTGCTCACCATTTTTTTTTATTTATCTTTTGTTCATATAAAAGACAAAGGCTGCAGTGCAGTTGAAACATGTAAAGAAGGTAAAGACATCTTTCTATTTTATTTTTTGTCTTTTATATGTACAAAAGATAAATAATTAAAAGAAGACAAAATGAACCTATTTGACGTTTTGCTCACCGTTCTCATGATCATTTTGACCCCACGGGGTGAGATCTTGCGTGGAGCCCCAGATCGAGGGAGATTATCAGTGGTGTTGTATGTCTTCCATTTTCTAATAATTGCTCCCACAGTTGATTTCTTCACACCAAGCTGCTTACCTATTGCAGATCCAGTCTTCCCAGCCTGGTGCAGGTCTACAATTTTGTTTCTGGTGTCCTTTGACAGCTCTTTGGTCTTGGCCATAGTGGAGTTTGGAGTCTGACTGTTTGAGGTTGTGGACAGGTGTCTTTTATACTGATAACGAGTTCAAACAGGTGCCATTAATACAGGTAATGAGTGGAGGACGGAGGAGCCTCTTAAAGAAGTTGCAGGTCTGTGAGAGCCAGAAATCTTGCTTGTTTGTAGGTGACCAAATACTTATTTTCCACCATAATTTGCAAATAAATTCTTTAAAAATCCTTCAATGTCATTTTCTGGATTTTTTTTCCCTCATTTTGTCTCTCATAGTTGAGGTATACCTATGATGAAAATTGGAGACCTCTCTCATTTTTTAAGTGGGAGAACTTGTACAGTTGGTGGCTGACTAAATACTTTTTTGCCCCACCGTAGTTCAAAACGCCACTGTTCGTCTTTTAACAGGTACTCGTAAAAGAGATCACATCACACCCATTTTAGCTTCACTCCACTGGCTGCCTGTGCACTTTAGAGTTTATTTTAAAATTCTTTTGTTTTTAAATCCTTGAATGGTCTTGCTCTGCCTTATCTCTCTGAGCTTCTGCATCACTATGCTCCCACTCGGTCCCTCAGGTCTGCTGAACAGCTGCTCCTGGGGGTGCCAAAGGCGAAGCGGAAGCTCGGAGGGGACAGAGCCTTTTTGATCATGGCACCCAGGTTATTGAACAATTTACCTCTGAACATTAGACAAGCACCTTCACTGTCCATTTTTAAAACCCGTCTTAAAACGTACTTTTACTCCCTGGCCTTCGACCCAGTGTGAGACATTAATTTTATTGAATGAAATGGATTTTTATTTATTTATTTACTTCTTTTACCTTTTATTTTATTGTTTCTATTGACTGTGGTTCTATATTGTTTTTGTGTTAGTGTCCTGCTTCTTGCTCTTATATTTATTTTCATGTGTGTTCTTGCTATACAGCACTTTGTGTAGCAAGTGTTGCTTTTTAAAGTGCTTTGTAAATAAAGTTGATTGATTGATTGAGAAAGCACCAGATAATGAGGAAATATAATGGAAGCAGAACAGGAAATGCGGGTGTATGTTACTCTGTGCAAGAGGTCCATTACACGTGCATACCATGGATATTGTATACATATCCATGGTATATAACATATATACACTACAAGTCAAAACACCTACACCTTCATTTTCAGTGGGTAGATGTGTCCAAACTTATGAGTGGTGACTATGCGATGTAACATATAGTCTTTGTTAGAAAAAATATTTTCTTTTCTATCAGACAGTGAAAAAGGTTGTTTTTACCTTAACATGTTTCAGCCACTTCTTGCAGCCTTCCTCAGAAGGGTCAGGTGATGTTGTTGTGACAATTAGCTGTTTCATCGGGTGTTTTATCCAGGTTTACCTATATCCTATACCCTGTCCCACACCTGGGATGCTGTCCTCCATAGGATACCAGACAGCAGGGGGCGTAGTCGTCCTCTGCTGTCTGGTAAACCTGGATAAAACAGCTGATGAAACAGCTGATTGTAAACAACATCACTTGACCCTTCTGAGGAAGGCTGCAACAAGTGGCCGAAACATGTTAAGGTAAAAACAACCTTTTTCACTCTCTTATAGAAAAGAAAATATTTTTATAATTATTTTAGAAGACAGTATGTACCCTCTTGGGTTATACAGTCTTTGTCTTCTATTATTTTGTTATTGTGTTCTAAGCATACACACATCATATACACATACATTGTCATCCATCATCCATAGATGACCAGCTCTTCACAGAATGATGGTTCGGCCTGTGCAGAGCACCAGAAGACGTGTCAATGACAGCCCACCCCCAACCACCGTCAACCCCAACCTACTCCACCACCACTGCCACCCCCTCTCCCAGAGCCCCCTGGAGGGTGCGTTGGGCTGAAACACGGTGAGCTCTATTCCCGGAAAGGTGCCTGTCCCGTCAAGACAAGCGGGCCCTTTAATGGGCATCCACAGCCTGATATAAGGCCCCCACTGTTGGGGCCGTGCTGTGCGCTGCAGCACAGACATGCAAATATTTCCAGTGGTAGGCCCAAATGGAAAACACAAACATGCAACATCTAAATTAGCTCTGAGAGAGAGCGGGAGGGAGGTGGGACATTAGAAAAAAAAATGAGGGGAAGCCTAGTTTTGCTAAATTGAGACACACACACATGCACACACAAATGTTCTGAAAAACACTGACATGTTCATGTGTTCCCCAGATGTGCCACGAGTGTGCCAATATGCCCATGATGCTAGTATAGATGCTTTCTCTTGTGGCTGATGTCCATCAAAATTTACAGAGTCATGAGCTCTGTAGTAATAGTGGTCACATCATCTAATAAACTAGCAACTTATTCACTTTTTAGAAAGCATAGACAGAGAAAATGAGAGAAAGGAACCAGACTGTCAATAATGGAGTCAGCCATTCTTATGTGAAGAACACACCCCAAGGACACCAGGACCTTTCGCTCGTGTTTATTGCCCAGACCAACCACAAGTTGAATGGCATATCATCATATCTTGTGACTTTTAACCTTGATCTTCAACTTAACAAGGATGCAGATTCTCCTGAAGATGACTGTGTGTGAGTTTGATGAGGATGCAGGCAATTGCCTTTTACGAAATCATAGAAATGCCCAGTTGTACTGGCCTTGACCACACTGAGTATGTGGACCTATTTGACAATTGTTATGTGTGAATTTGGTGACTATCTGGGCAGTTGCCTGTGAAGAGTAATGATTCTTCTGAAATATGTATGGACAGACAAACTGACATACAGACACGAGACGGACTGAGCATCATCGCACAAGTTCATTTTGACCTTGCTGGAATAAGCTAAAAAGAGCACCATAGATGCAGTGGTGAACACCTGAGCTCTTGCACATATCTTCTTGGTAAATTTTTTGCCTAAACCCAGGTAGTTTCACCTGCCAACTGAGCCTAAATAGTTGTTCAAAATTCAGAATCATGGCAAGCTTGATTCAATGTCCAAAACTCTATGTGACAGAACATGAGAATACTTTCACAGATTTCATTCTATCTGAAAGCCAATGCTAGCTAAGCAATGCCCGTCAAAATCCTTCAAGAGAATTTCTCGATTAGACACACTCCGAGTGTACAGTATTAATGTCCCAAAATGTGTACCCACAATGGACACTTACTGGAAGGAGCACAGCAGGACGGGGTGGAAACTTTGGAAGGTCCCCAACCCTTCATGTTGTAGGCTGACATCTGAACATAGTAATACATTCCCTGGAAGAAGATATGACATGTCAGTTATTATTTAGTTACATGGCACGACAACAAAAGTAAAATGCATGTGTACACGTGTATATGCATATACAGTAAGGAGTGACAGAATGTGCATCTATGTGTTTGTGTGTAGAGGGTGTAGTATCAATGTGAGTCTCCTTGCTTAGTGTGACAACAGTCTCTTCTTTCTCAGCAAGATCAATCAAACCAGCCGCCAACACTTACTGGCCTTCCCTTGACCCTAAGTCTTGTGACAAGATCGAGCTTTGGCTGGGGCCTTTTTGGGGGAGGGGCTCTTCCAACATACTAACAAACAAGCAGGGTGGCATGCCATTTGTCTACATGCCCACTTAGAAATGCCAACCATAAATCAGGTGGCAGGCTACCAAGCTGGCATTTTTTTTAAACTTTCAAGTCTGTCTTATAACGTTTGTCTTTGAATACTCTGTAGCCAACAAAAATCAAATAAACAGGAACATAACTATTTCAAATACATAATCTAATACTGGTGGAGACGGCTGATGTATTGATAAAGAGTCAGTTGGGAAATTACTTTAAATGTCTCCCCAAAAATCCTTCAAGGTTTTGTGTAATATTTTAAGAGACTCATTTGCTGGTCAGCCTCAACAGCTAGAAAAACTACAGCTTAATAGGCTTTTTTCTGCTTTAATTATTATAATCTTGCAATATCTGCTTCAGGAGTTTAGAAGAGAAACGTAACATGATCATGTGGAGTTTTGTGAGAGACTGCTTAAATCACACAGATATAGCTTTTATCCACAAATCCATGTGTCAAAAGTATACTTTTATAACCCAAAATGCACTCAGAGATGAAAACTCACACCTCTCCTCTGTATTCTTTTTTCTCTTTCAAAACATATGAGCAGCCACACATTATACTAGCATATGTATCAGTGACATACTGAATGTCCATGTTGATTGACCTTTCAACCTTTACTTTTTGACAACAACACTATAGCCACAGGTGACGTCCCATTGAAAAGCTGTGAACAAAGTTTGGCAACCCTAGCTTTATTTGTCCATAAGGGTGGGACAAAAGACCGATTTGGTGATGTATGGCAATACTTTACACTTGTGATGATGCACCGATCCTTAAATGCATATACTGATCTTTTATTAATTATATATATTTATGTAAATATTGCAAACTCCTGGGTATTAATCAACCAACTGCATTTTCAATCCACTGGATGGCGCAAAGTAAGTGTGCATTGTAAGGTGAAATCATAGCTTGTCTTGTGAGATTTGCAGCCAGTTGTACAAGTTAGGAAGCTGTTGGATGCGATGACTGGATGCGGGGCGGCACACTCCTCTTAGAGTAGTAACGGCTAAGCTAAAAAACCCTCTAGCATGAACAGAGCTGACCCCAGTGAACAATCAACTCCAGATGCCTCCCGAACAACAAAGCCACCTCCAAACTAAGAGCAACTCAAGTAAACAACATAGCCTACCAGAGACATGTATTTTGGGAAAATGAAGCCCCCTCGAATACGATAATGTGGGCAGCAGAAGGAACCACAACAGCACACCATCCTACGGAGGACTGAGAGCCTGCAGCCACCGAAACAAAAGCAACCGCGGTGAGTTGAAAAGAGTGAAAATGTACATGAAACAGATATTGACAGTTGTACTTTGGAGAGGAAATTTGATGTTGAAATGGGGGGGGATATATGGTATCGCAATACTTGAGAAATTGTAGTATCATGACACTATTGCATCGTGACCCAAGTATTGTGATGGGTATTGTATCGTGAAGTCCCTCACAATTTACACCCCTGTTGTGCAGGCGACCTTGACCTTTAACCATTTGACCCAAAAACCATAACCACGGGTGAAGGTCTCAGGGTTAATCTATGCACCAAGATTGGTGACTCTTGCCTAATTGGTTCTGGAGTTAAGAGTGAGGATGACCTGGTGACCTTGACCTTTTGACCCCAAAGCCATAGCCACAGATGAAGGTTCCAATTACAAACTGTTTACAAAGTTTGCTTTATTTTTTTTCTCAAGTTACAGAATGCATCATGACCTAGTGACTTCAACCTACTGACCCAAAAAGCAGTTCAGGTCAAGGGGACCTCAAGTTCAACCCCTGTACTAAGTTTGGTGATCTTTGCCCCTGTGATTTAGAAGATATTACTGCAGATACAAACAGACACAGCTGATAGCTACAACGCCACCCGACTTTGTCAGTATGAATAATGAATATTTTTATGTAGACTAAGATTTGAGCAGAACTTACAGAGGTCAGTCCAGTAATTTGGCACTGTAGCTGAGTGGTGTCCTCCACCACCATTTCACCAAGCAAAGGACTGAATGAAGGAGAACTGCTCCAACTCACTTCAAATACACACAAATACAAACAGGAGCTTCCAGTTAGAAAAGTCGCAATTGAGCAATTCAAGAATTCAGGTGACTTAATAAAGGACATAAATTATTTAGCAGATGCAAGTCATTACACTAATTTGATATGATAGCCGTACACATTGAAGCATGTAATACAAAGTGGTTTGTTCTAAATGAAGCAGAAGGACGGGTGTGATGACTGACCTTTGTACTTGGTAACCACAGCAGAGTTGACACAGAGAGGTTCCTGGAAGTCGACTTTTAGACTGGTGCTGCTGCTGACAGACAGGCAAACTGCACTGGGAGCATCTGGAGGGTCTGGGGAGGCAGAGAAACAGAAACATGGCCCAGGAAATAAGAAAGGGAAAAGATGGAGAATCCGACTGGGACACTATACAACAAATTATAGCAGTAACATATCATACTCAGCCAGAGGTGATGGGACCATTCACACTGCCGAGACTGTGCACAGCACACTAGTTTCAGGGGTGAAAGAGGTTTTATAAAAGACGGGATAAAATCAAAACAGTTTACTAAGACTACAACGACACCACATCTGCAATCCCAACTGATGTTAATTTTGAGTGGAAGCAAGGATACCATTGGTCAGTTGTAAATATAATTACATTAATTTTGACATGTGGTTTATTATGTTCACACAACTTGCCCATCAAATTACATGAGTCATGTGGAACTACAAAGCCAGGAAAGAACTATATTTTTTTACACACCAAAATGCAGATTGGCTGGGGCGGGGGGGGGGGGGGCGGCTACTCTGCCACTAAGTGTGTCACGAAATGCCTATAAAAAATTAAAGCAGGAACACAAGGCTGTTATGTTTACACACACACACACACACACATGCTCACACAGTTGTGTGTTACCAGTGTGGAAGCCATTAAGTCAGCCCAGACAGAATGCCAGCAGACAAAAAAGGGTGCAAAAATGAAAACCAAAGATGACTGCTGGACTGCAGGAATGATCTAAGCGGCAAACTTCCATCAGCTGTGAAAAAAAAAATCAAAATCATCGTGAAGCCTTACTGGCATGCTCAAAGCCTGTCTGCATGCGTCGGAAGAGCCGGAGCCTCCACTCCCAAGCTTTCAGCTGCCTCTCCCGGTCAGATCCCTCTCGCTCACCGGGACCTTCGTTCCGCACCTGGGCCTGGAGCTCCAGAACTCGCTGATCGGCCTCCTGCACCAGCGTGGCCAGATGCACGGCTCTCCCCTCCAGACTTACAACTAAGGGTGGCATGGGAGACGGCAGAGTCAAAGCATGAATCACACATTTACAAGACTGGCATGTACCAAAACTACAACAACCAGAACGCAGACAGATGATGAAAGGGTTAAGTCAGTGTTGGACTTGTCAAAAGTCAAAGTATAAATGAAAAATACAATTAACTAAGTGGACAAACACGCCTGAATCAGTCTTTCTACTGCACTTCTGGTGTTTTTTTTTCCCTTTCAACTGTCCACATGAAAAAGCTACTTGGCAATTTTTTCCCCACTTCAAATATTTCGTTTTGTTTTTCTGCAGCTGATAACTCCCAAACTGCACAGCTTCATAAAAACAAAACAGATGAATAAAAATAGCACTAGAGGCAAATTGTAAATGTAATTTTTGGACTATGTTGTATTTTCTCTGGTGCAGACATTTAAAACAAAAACAGAACTATTAAAAACATGCACATTTCTCCAGAACAAAATATGCATTCAATAAAAAGTGAGTTGCCTCAGCTTTCATTGGGTGAGTCAAAAACTGCACAATGATACTACAAGAAACCGGCCTGCAATGCTGTGAATTACTTCTGCAGCCCACGCTTTTTAATGTCTTTGTTTGTCAAAATACTGTGACAGATTCCACAATAAACTGCATTTAATGTAACTAAGCAGCCTCTCTTTAGTGATGACATCAGCTAGAAAATGACTGAAAATAGTGCAATGAAAGAGAGAGGGGTGAGCGAGGGAGGAGTATTTCTCACATGCGGTTATAAATGAACAGAAAATGGTGAGAACGTGCAGGGGCATCATTGTTATAAACAGGCATTGTAAAACTATTCTTTCGCACAACTTGTGGAAAAACTGATCTATTTATGTGATATACCGCAGCCTTCTACAGCCATCAGGTTTTTTTTTTTTTTACCCTCAGAGGAGGTAGGGCGTTTCCAAAATGCTGCGAATAATCATGTTTAAAATGTGCCGCTACAGTAGATGAGATGCAACACCCCATAAAAATATTCAAACCGCGTCCGAGCGGTCAGTGATTGTGAGTAGCGCCAAGATCAAAAGGGCTTCCAACACTCCCACTGCACCATGTCCACAGATCATTTTAAACAAAGGTAAAGGCCAAGAAATGCAAAGTTGTGATGGTCACAAAGGACAGTAGCACACTGTACTCCTTTTTTGGTGGCTGGTCATCTCTTGGAGCGTGCGGGACGGCTGTGTGTCTCTGTTTAGTCTGTGTGGTCTGTGTTTGCTCATTGTAGATTCCACTGTTGAGCGTTAGATTCCACTGTTGACAGTAAGTTTAAAGCTCCGTGTCAAAGTGTCCATCTGGGTGTTTAATTCTGTGGCTCCCTCTGTGTCTCCTCAGTGGCTCTCAGCCTTTTCTGTGTCTCTTCTGGGTGTCACGTTTGTTGTTCTTATAAGCCACTTCAGCGTGAAGACCTTCTGGCAGCTTGTTACTTTTTACAAGAGATACTGTGAGCATCTTAAGCTATAAGGGTAGCTGTAGTTTGACTTGTTCGGAGATATTTTTTGACCTTTGGGCTATTGGTTGGATAGGTTAGTAAAAATGTAGAACTTTTACCTGTTTGAGGTCTAGAAAGGGCCCCTTTACACAGACGGCGATTGTTGTGTGACCACTGAGAGAACAAAAATTGGCCAGATCTCTCAACGATCTCCTAAAACCTTGAGAAAGCTGTTTCTGTGTAAATGTTTCAATCAATTCAATTCAGTTCAAACAACTTTATTTATCCCTCAAGGGGCAATTGATTTAAAAAGCAACTTGTACATTGATGCACCAAGTTGTGCAAACACTAGAGACAATAGACAATACAGGAAGAAACTAAAAGTCATATCTAACCAACCATTAGAGAGAGTGCTATAATAAATAGTACTATGAAAAAATACAACAATAAGATAAGATTGGGGGTTACTAAAAGAATAAAAGAATGGTCATGATAAAAACAAAAACCTAAAACCTGTATGATAAATAATAATATATGTTAAAAAAAGTGTGACATTTAACAACCTTTGTTAAATGAAGCATTTAGTAGCTTTATCACTAAGGGAATAAAGGACTTGGCATACCAAGATGGAAGATGTTTGGAAGATGTTTCAACAACTTTCATGGCAATCTATAGAGATCTTTCAAAGATCCTTGAGAGATCACTGAGACACCAGGAGAGATCGCTCCTTGACCATTCCATGATCTCATCAATCTCCCAGTAATCTCTCAGCAATCTTTCAATGAATGCCAAATATTTCCACCTCCAAGGTAGAGATGCTGAGACATTACTGAGGGATCACTAAGCATTTGATGAAAGACCAATAGGGTTCATTAAAAGAAAACTGAGAGATCACTGAGAGATGTATGAGCACCTTGAGCACTCCTTGAGAGATCAATGAGAGATCACTTCCCTTTGGTAATCGCTGAGAGATTGTTTTGGACTGACTCAAAACCTTGGCTGAAGATCATTGAGAGATTGTTAAGAGATCTGGCCATTTTTTCATCACTCATCAATCTCTCAATCATCTCCACACCTGTGTAAAGGGGATATAATGTGCATGTGTGTCTTCATTTTTTTTCTTGTTTCATTTTAAAGAAACAGAATGTATGATTTTCACTTTAAAATAAAGTTTCCAAAATCGTTTTGATGATGCATCATCCTTGATCAGGTGAATGCAACATTCCTGTTCCTGGTAGAAACACTGAAAAGACAACATATGGTGTGTCTTATGACCTAAGTGCCAATAACCAATCACAGTGTTTTTTTATTTATCGGCTAAAGTCACACCCACATCCTGAAGGGGGATTATGTTATGGGTTAGTCCGTACGTCCCACATTTGTGAAATCAACTCCTTCTACAGTTTTGTTCCGATTGTTTTGAAACTTGTTACCATGGTTTGAGATACTCTGATGATGCGCATATTACAATTTCACTCTTATCAGATGACCTTGAGGTCAAAAGTCAGGCCAGATTTTTCTCTAAATCTTTTAAACACAATAACGACTGAAAGAAATAATGTAGGCTTTTCAAATTGATACAGGAGTTGTATCTAATGCACATCTTGGACGACTTACACCCTCACCTAACTATGGGTTTGGGGTCAAGGGGTCAAAGGTCAAAGTTCAAAGTTAACATTGCAGATGCACTATGGTAAATGCTACATTTACTGTAAAATGAGCAAAGCTAGGGCCACCAAACCTGATACACAGGCTCACCTTGGGATCCTGACCTCTGACTGGGTTTGGGGCCAAAAGGCCAAAGGCCAAGGTTAACATTCCCTATGCATCATTACTGTACAGTGAGTAAAGTTAGGGTCACCAAACTTGGTACACAGGTTCACCCTGTGACCCTAAAGTGTGACTATGGTTTTGGGATCACAAGGTCAAAGGTCAACATCAAAATGGCTTATAAATTATATCTTAACAACATGAAAGCTAGGGTCACCAAATTTACTACACAGGTTCACCTTGGGATCCTGACCTCTGACTATGTGTTTAGGATCAAAAGGTCAAGGTTGGCATTTCTTATGCCTTATTACTGTGCAACGAGTAAAGTTAGGGTCACCAAACTTGGTACACAGGTTCACCCTGTGACCTTGAAGTGTTACTGTGGTTTTGGGATCACAAGGTCAAAGGTCAACATCAAATTGCCTGATAAAGTACATCTCAACAACAAAGAAAGTGAAGGTCACCAAACCTGGTACACAGGTTCACTCTGAGACCATAACCTCTGACTACAGGTTTAGGGTCAAAAGGTCAAAGGTCAAGTTTGGCACTCCCTATGATCTCTTACTATAGAACGTGTAAAGCTCTCTCAGGTCACCATACTTGCTACACAGGTTCACTTTGGGATCCTGACCTCCAACTATGGCTTGTATACTTCGTTGTATATTTGTGGATGATAGGCTTATCATAATTTGGTTCTGCCACAGTAATTATATTGAAAAGTTGAAAGCTGCTCTCCGTCAGTAAGTATTGGGATCATCAAAGAAGAGATATTGCACTCGCTCCAGAGTGCTCTTGTTTAACAGATGAAGTGCATATTCTTAGGTAGTTAAGGTTAGGGTAATGTGTAGTTGTATGCACTTGTGGATGTGGATTAAGTTTAGAGAAATGGTTAGAGACAGAGTTAGGAAAAAGTGAGCGATTAGTTTATAGATTTACAGATTGCAAATACAACCGCACCACCACATACCATATAGAGGCTGCTAAATGTTAAAACCATCCACTGTGCATAAATATGGACAATGTGTCATAATTTACTTCCACTGTAGAAAAGTGAAGCTCCAGTTTCTGGATTTAGGGTGTTGGCATGTTGTGCTGATGATGACATTTGCAACTAGAAAAGCACTCAGAGAGCGCATACCTCCGCCAAGGCTCCTTCCGTACCTCATGGATCACCTCTAAAATGTAATGGGTTTGTTTTGGAGGATTCTTGCTAACACACTGTGAGAAAATAGGAGCCTTGGTGGAGGTATGCATTCTGGGATCATCACCAAAATGTTATGGGTTCCTCTCTAGCCCAAGGACCACCTCTGGTAAAAATTTCATCCAAATCCATCCAGTAGTTTTGGAGTATTCTTGCTAACACACTGTGAAAACTTAAGAGCCTTGGTGGAGGTATGTGTTCTCAGATCATCACCAAAATGTTATGGTTTCCTCTCTAGCCCAAGAACCACCTCTGGTGAAAATTTTATCCAAATCAATGCAGTGGTTTTTGTGTAATCCTGCTGCATAAATACAAACAAGGTCCTTGGTGGAGGTATGCACTCTCAGATCATCACCAAAATTTAATGGGTTCATCCTTGGCCCAAGGGCTACCTCTGGTGAAAATTTCATCAAAATCCATCCAGTAGTTTCTGCGTAATCCTGCTAAAAGATAGACAAACAAACAGACGGACAGACAAATAAACAGATAGACAAACCACCCCGATTACATAACCTCCTTGGCGGAGGTAACCAGAGTACACACAATCTACCAGGAAGTGGAACTGCTGTGCCTTGTTCCCTCCCATGCAGTCAGCCACTACAGTCTATGCAGCTCCCTCAAACACACCCAGTCAGGACCATGCTGAATCTCAACCCCACCCTGATTTACTGTATATTGTATCAAATACAGTATCTAATTAACACCAAACTGATCTGAGAAAACAAACAGCTGAATATGCGTCAGCATCTTAGGAACTATTTATGAGGAAAGCAGACATTTTTTGGGAAAAATTATCCAAAGAGCATTCTTTGTTTTTATTTTGATAAAGTGCTGCACACAATAATGGGGAGCGGTGGAGATTATTATCTTACTTCTACCTACCACCAGAGGGCAATCAAGATGCTCAACTTTTGGAAAGCTGCCATGTCATCCATATTTATATACAACCTATGGTCAAAATGTATCTACTGCCTTGCTGGTAACAATTATACAACAGTTAGTTCCAACCGAGCAATTTGATTGGACAATAGGGATTCCAGGAGTTACTATATTCCACAATAATTGCAACATTTCACTGGATATGTATCACTCTGCTTCAGAGGTGCTCTAGTAACCGTTAAGTACGAACAGTAATTTACTGCAAAGTCTGCAGACTTGCAGTACTGTGTTGAATACCTTAATTTCCACAGTGAGGCAGTGTTTGAAAAGAATTATACATCCCTGACCCGGAAGTCTCACTCTTTTGAAAAAAAAAAAAAAAAAAAACTTTATTGAAGTTACAAAGTCTGCCCTTGTATAAACATCATTAAGCTATTTCACTTCTGTTTAAAAAAATAAGCAATGCTAGAGTTGGATTTTTTTTGTCTCGATTAACAAACCACAATACCTTTGTCGTGATGGATGAAAATACCAAGAAAAAGTGAGCAAAGTGTGCCAAAGCCAAATCGCTAGCATGCTAACTAGCCACTGGCATTTGCCACTTTTTGATCTCGACCCTTCTGTGGTACCAACTCAACAGGTGACCGGTATGTATTATAAACACTGACTTTTGCACTTGACAATATTTAATTTGTTTACATGTGTGAAATGACAATAGACGTCTTCATGCTGATTGAGATGTTTAGCAACAGTTACTGGCTACATTTAGAAGAGACTCTCAGCTGTGCAAAATAACTGGTTAAACAAACAAATCATAATATTTTGTCCAGTATTACTGTCATTTAATAAATTGTGCTTGTGGAACTGTTGTATAAAAGCAATTCACACTCGAGGTCATACAGTATCAATGAATATAGTAACTGCGGGTGTGATACGTCATATGCCCGATGCATAGACGTATCATACCAGCAGTTACTATATTCACTGATACTGTTCAACCTTGAGCGTAATATTGCTTAATTATACACAGACTATTTTTCACTGGAGTAGAGTCTTGATTTATTATGAGAAGAAGAAGCTTCTGAGAAATGAATTTGTGTTTGTCTGCCCTTGTCTCTCTGAAAATAACACACTCCAAAGCAAAGCAAGAAAATATCAATAAGCATCAGAATAAATTCTTTACAATGCCTGCAGCATATGTAATACCATTTATCCTCAGATGGATTCTGATTATTACACCAAGAATTATTACGTGCCTGCTTTTCTCTGCCTTTCTTTCTTTGTCTCAGTCTTTTATACATGCACACATAACTCGGTGTCTCACGCATTATTTATCTGGAGGGCAAACACAATCAAAGAGCAAAGTTTAGCAAACGCCGCTCTGCATTCAAGTGTTTTCAATTTAATGACACCTTTATAAGACTGGCTCAGCTCTTGAAAATGTGTGTGCGTGTGCAATATGAGTACAAACACAAACAGCCGAGGAGCCTTGCTGGCGAGTTCTAATCATTAACAGAAGAAGGGAGCGGAGTCTCACCAGATCACAGACAATGAAAAGTGCTTATGAGGATGATTAATATTGCATTGTGGAGAAAGGATGCAGGCGAGGCAATGAGCTAGACGACACAGAAACTTTATTCTTTCTCCAACAACACATAACAGCAAACAGCGAACACTGCAACAGCGCTACAGCGCTGAAGCCTCAAGGTCTCCATGCATTCCCCTTTTTATATCTTTATTCCCATGCATGGAGACCAGGAGCTTTCGACCTTAATACACTGTTGTATGAACAAAGAGAAGTGTGTCATGTGCTGGCAAGCGCTCGCCCCCTCCTTCCTGCTCACCGGCTTCCTCATCAGACGCACCTGCTGACTCCTGCTGGTCCAGCGTTTATAAGGAAGCGCTCTTCAGTGATTCAACGCTGGCTCGTTTGGGTATACTGCTCCAGCAGACAGCGCTCTTGTAAGTGGCTGTGTTATTTATGACGTTGCCTTACACATCCTCTCTTCCACCTCTTCCAGGTTGCTGCAAACAAAGCGGTGCGTCTTCGGGGATTTGGTGCACTCACCAGCCTGTTGCTCCGCCTCAACTCAGCTCATCCTCTCCACCCGGTCAGACCTCACAACCATACCCAACCGACAGTTCTTACCTGCTGGTTCTTCTCCTTTGCTGGGTTCTGTGCCGGTCTCTCCTCATCTCCCACGTAAGTGGTATAATTTGACTACCATTATTTCTCCATTCCTCCCTAATCAGTCTCTTCTATCCTCCGCAGGGCTCCTGCTTATCTGGCGAGTGACTGACATTTTCTACAAATGTGCGATTTTGAAAATTCTAATAAAAGGTCAAACGTCTTTTGTGCATTCTCTTGGTAATTGCACTTCGCACTCAGGTTGCTTGTTCAGTCAATATGACAGAACGAGCCAGCCAGGGTCACAACCTGGCAAGTGCATTATCAACAGAGCACTCCGTGCTCCACTGCCTCGATGTAACAGCGAGGCAGGTGGCTGAACACACTCAGCTGCTGCAGGCAATTATGCAGCAGCTGAGTGTCATTACTGATCAACTGGGCCACACGGCTGTCCCGGACGCTCCACCTCCACCTGCTCATCCATCGTCTACTATCATTCGCCGAACCCTTTCCATTTCCACACCTGCTCCGTATGTGGGGGAGGTGGGGAAATGTAAAGATTTTTGTGTCAGATTCGACTTTATTTCGAGCAGGTGAAGGGGGCGTTCCCGGATGACACTTCCAAAATCCACCAGTTTACTCTTCTGCTTCGGGGAAGCGCTCTTAGTTGGGCGCAATCTGTTATCGATAGTCAGAGAGCTTCGCCACCCACGTTTGACCAATTTGTATCCGAGTTTTCCCGCACCTTTGACCGTTCCGAGAGTGAAGGGAATATTATGAGTCACCTGATGTCACTCCGCCAGGGCAGTCGGTCCATGGCCAACTTTTTGGTGGAGTTTCGGGTCGAGGCAGCAGATTTGGGGTGGAACAAGGTTGCTCTGCGCAGCGTGTTCCTCCATGAACTGAATCCTCGGCTTCGCGATGACCTGGCAGTTCATGCTGTTCCTGCCACCTTGGATGGTCTGATAGATCTTGCGGTCGGGCTAGATAATCGGTACCGCGAACGCGCTCGGGAGCGCAGTGCCTCCTCTTGCCCGCTCACCACACACACACTCTCGGCGCCTACTGACCTTGGTGAGTCCGACTCCGCCCCTGAGCCTATGGAACTCAGCTCTGCTCGCCTTCTGTGGGCAGAGGTTGAGCAGCGGCGGCAGATCAGGGCGTGTGGCTACTGTGGTTCGCTGAAGCACAAGTTGGACACATGCCATCTACGGCCGAAAAGAATCGGCCCGTCAGTAGCTGCGGGGGTCTGGTGGGCGGGACTCAATCGGATCCCCCTGGTAATTTTTCTATTTCGGCCCTGGTTCAGCTACCGGGGGTCGAGAGGAGGGTCTCCGCCCTAATTGATTCCGGGGCAGATTTAATTTTATCTCCTCTAAGCTGGTGCACAAGATGGGGATTCCGACGGTTAAACTGCTGGCTCCCCGTTCCATGCAAACCCTTTCTGGCCAGACAGTGGCATCCGTTACCCACTGCACGGTGCAGTTATCCGTCTTGTTGTCCGGTAACCACCGGGAGAGGATGACTTTTTACGTGTTTCCACGGGCCTCCCACTCGGTGGTACGTGGTTATCCATGGCTCCGGAAGCAAAATCCAATTATTAATTGGGCACAAAATTCCATCACCTCCTGGAGTCCCAATTGTTTGGCTATGTGTCTAAACTCGGCCGAGTGTTCACCGTCTCTCCCCATCTCCTCGCCTCAGGTTGAGCCGCCGGATCTCAGCCTCATGCCCAAGGTCTATCATGAACTCTGGGAGGTCTTTAGCAAGTCACGAGCGTTAGCGCTTCCTCCGCATCGCTCGTATGACTGTGCCATCGACCTCCTTCCGGGTGCGAGGCTGCCGTCCAGCAAACTCTATAGTATTTCTGGGCCTGAGAGAGAGGCGATGGAGAGGTACATTAATGACTCATTGAACACCGGCCTCATTCGGCCATCCTCGGCTCCCCTTGGGGCGGGGGTTTTCTTTGTGGGCAAGAAGGACAGGTCTCTGCGTCCGTGCATTGACTACCGGGAACTTAACGCCATCACAGTCAAAGATAAATACCCTTTACCCCGATGAACTCTGCTTTTGAGCTCCTGCAGCATTCACGTATATTCTCTAAGCTCGACCTACGTAATGCATACCATCTAATTAGAATACGAGAGGAGGACGAGTGGAAAACAGTGTTTAAAACACACTTGGGGCAATTTGAGTACTTGGTTATGCCTTTTGGATTAACCAACGCCCCCGCTGTTTTCCAACGTTTAATTAATGACGTCCTCCGTGATATGCTTAATCGGTTTGTTTTCGTCTATTTAGACGACATCCTGATTTTTTTCTCACATGCCAGAGGAGCACGAGACTCATGTTAGAGCCGTGTTACAGCGGCTCTTAGAGAACCAACTCTATGTCAAGGCTGAGAAGTGTGAATTTTCCACATCTTCCACTTCGTTCCTTGGCTTTATTATAGCGGAGGGAGAGCTGAGGGCTGACCTGGCCAAGGTGAAGGCTGTGCTAGATTGGCCAACACCCCACTCCTGCAAGGAGCTGCAACGCTTCTCGGGGTTTGCAAATTTCTATTGCAGATTTATTCAAAACTATAGTGGGACAGCACAGCCTTTAACACAGCTGACCTCAGTTAAGGTACCATTTTTATAGAACGAGGTAGCTGAGCAGGCCTTTACCAAATTAAAGGGCCTGTTCGCTGACAAATCCATCTTGGCTCAGGTCGACCCTCAGCTCCAATTCACCCTGGAGATGGACACTTCAGAAACGGGGGTGGGCGCTGCTTTGTCCCAGTGCTCTCCCCCAGACTTGAAGCTCCGCCCGTGTGCATATTTCTTTCAGCGGCTCACCCCAGCTGAGGGGAATTACGACATCGGGGATCGCAAGCTGTTGGCCATTAAGTTGGCATTTGAGGAATGGAGACACTGGCTGGAGGGAGCCGCTCACCTGGTAGTCGTGTGGACCGACCACAAGAACTTGGAGTATCTGCGGTTGGCCCGCCGGCTTAACCCCTTGACGCCTATTGTCGCAAATTCGCATCAGTCCAAAAAACGAAAAACAAAAAAACAACGATTTTCAATTATGAAAAAAATAAACAAAAAAAAAAAAATTTTGTTAACACTTGGAAATAAATTCAGGCGTCAAGGGGTTAATCCTAGGCAGGCTCACTGGGCCCTATTTTTACAGCGTTTTAATTTTACTGTCACCTATAGGCCCGGCTCCCGTAACAGGAAGCTTGATGCTCTCTCCAGGCAGTTTAGTCAGGACTTGGCTAACCCCCCTTCCTGCTCCCAGCCCATTCTGCCTTTGTGCGTCCTGGGAACCCTTATCTGGGAGATCGAGAATAGAGTCCGCCAGGCCCAGTCCTTAGAGCCCGAACCAGCGGGATGTCCCCCCAACCACCTGTACGTTCCTGCCGCCCTCCACAGCAAAGTAATCCAGTGGGGGCACACTTGGACATTTCGCCTGCCACCCGGGGGTGGTGCGGACTATCGACATCATCAGATGAGCGTTTTGGTGGCCCACATTGCAGCAGGACGTGCAGGAGTATGTGAAGGCCTGCCAGACGTGTGCCCGGAATAAGTCATCCTCCACCCCTCCCGCTGGTCTTCTTCACCCCCTCTCCATCCCCAGCTGGCCTTGGTCCCATATCGCTATGGATTTTGTCACTGGTCTTCCCCCTTCCCACGGCAATACAGTGATCCTGACCATCGTTGACAGATTCTCTAAGGCCGTACACCTGGTTCCCCTCCCCAAGCTGCCATCTACTTCCAAAACGGCAGACCTCCTATCCTACCACATTGTCAGGCTGCATGGGATTCCAATGGACATTGTGTCTGACCGTGGTCCTTAGCTCACATCACGGGTTTGGAAGTCATTCTGCCACTGCCTTGGCGCCACCGTCAGCCTCACCTCCGGCTATCATCCTCAGAGCAATGGGCAGGCTGAGCATGCCAACCAGTCCCTGGAGGCTGCCCTTCATTGTGTGGCAGCTGACGACCCCGCTTCATGGAGCTCCCATCTGACCTGGGTGGAATATTCACTGAATTCCACAGTCTCTTCAGCCATGGGCCGATCACCATTTGAGGCGTCTGTGGGCTACAACCCCCCCTGCTCTCTATGGTGGAAAGAGAGGTAGCAGTGCTGTCCGTGGTGGCCCATTTTCATCGTTGCCGCAGGGCCTGGAGATCCACCAGAGCGGCTCTCCTCCGCTCCACCGAGCGTAATCAGCGCTACGCTGACCGCAAGAGGGTCCTGGCGTCGAACTACAAGACTGGACAGCAGGTCTGGGTGGCCACAGATCAGGTCCCACTGAAGGCTGAGTCTTGGAAGTTCGGTCCCTGTTTCGTGGGTCCCTTCCACGTCACCAGTAACATCGGTGACTCTGCTGTCCGGCTCCAGCTCCCATGGGCGCTCCGCGTGCACCCTACCTTCCACGTCTCTAAGCCTCTCTCTTCCAGCCCTCTCTGCCCTCCCCCGAAGCCGCCTCCTCCTCCCAGGGTCTTTGACGGACACGTCACACATACCGTGAAGTAGATCCTGGATGTACGTCGTTGGGGCCGGGGGTTCAATTCAATTCAATTCAATTCAACTTTATTTATATAGCGCCATTTCACAACAACAGTCATCTCATAGCACTATCAACTGAAGGGGGGACCCCCACAGTTACAGAAAGACCCCAGCAATCAGGCGATTGCTGGGATAATAATAATAATGGATTAGATTTATATGGCACTTAACATGTCAAGTGACATCTCAAAGTGCTTACAGTAGCTATATTTACAAGCGCAAAATTTCTTCAATCCGATTACAGTTGAAATCAGAACTTTACTGTTTACATGAACCCTGAAAAAGTTGATCCGATTATGACGTGCGTTTACATGCGTCACATGTTTGGACGGACCAAATCATTTTGACATGTGCAGAATTGTCTGACATTCCGGAAATAGTAGAAGAAGCAACTTCCAATGTAAACAAATCTGCTTCATGTGTCTTTCTCTTTTTGAAATGGACCTGTATTGTGTTATTCAGACTGTACTTTTGCTTCTGCTGGCCTCCGTAATGAAGCTACAAGTCCAGCAGTACATCAAATTGAATCAAATCAAACTTTATTGTCATATTGCTGTACATACAACTGTAGTGCAGGCAAGATGAAATTGCGTTTCTCTCGGCATCCATATAAATAGAAGCTGCATGATTTAAGACACACTCACACATAGCTTCACCCCCCACCCCTACCCCCCCATCCATTCACACATCCCTGAGACATACTTGGGGAAAAAAAAACTAACTATAATATACAAATAATATACAAAATGTCCGTAGGTGCAGTAGTGTGTATGAGAGATTCCGGGTCAACTGTTCAGCATCCTGACAGCTTGTGGAAGGAAGCTGTTGATCAGTCTGGTGGTTCTGCCTCTGATGCTCCGGAATGGTTTACCAGATGGAAGAAGTTCCAAGTGTTTATGCAGAGGGTGAGAACGGTCCTTGACAATGTTCAGTGCCCTGCTCCTACAACGGTTCTGAAAAAGTTCTTGGACAGAGGGGAGGGAGACTCCAATTACCCTCTCAGCCCCCTTGACTATCCTCTGCAGGGCTTTTTTGTCTGACATACTGCAGCTGGAGTACCATGTAGCAATGCAGTACGTCAGAACACTCTCCACCACACCTCTGTAGAAGGTCCTGAGGATGCAGATGGGGAGAGAGGCCTGTTTGAGTTTCTCAAGAAGTGCAGTCTCTGCTGAGCCCGCTTCCTGATCCCCAAGGAATTCTTGCTCCAGGTCAGGTCCTGCGAGATCTGCACTCCGAGGAACTTGATGTTCTCCACTCTCTCCACTAAACGGCCGCCGATGCTGAGGGGGACGTGCTCAGGCTGTGACCACCGGAAGTCGATAATCATCTCCTTCGTTTTGTCCACGTTGAGCACCAGATTGTTCTCCCTGCACCAGCCCTCCAGGTCTCTCACTTCTTCCCTGTACACTGATTCCTCATCCCTCTGAATAAGTCCCACCACCGTGGTGTCGTCTGCAAACTTAATAATCTGGTTCCCCTCGTGTCTGGATACACAGTCATGTGTTAGAAGTGTAAACAACAGTGGACTGAGTACACAGCCTTGAGGGGATCCGGTGCTCAGCGTGACAGAGTTGGAGATGTTGTTTCCAACCCGGACAGACTGAGGTCTCTCAGTCAGGAAATCCAGGATAAGATAAGATAAGCCTTTATTAGTCCCACAATGGGGAAATTCCAGGATTGCAACAGCACAGGGATAGCAACATTCAGAGGCAGAAGGCAAGAAAAAACAACAGCAGCTAGTATACATATGTACATATTAATATAAATATATATATATATAGACACACAGTGCGGAGCATTGTGGTTGGTGGATGTGCAGCAGAAAGTCTAAGCTCTCTCTCCGCGGATGGGGCGGGCCAGCTGGATGTCTTTGGGCATGATGGTGACCCTCTTGGCGTGGATGGCGCACAGGTTGGTGTCCTCGAGGAGACCCACCAGGTAGGCCTCGCTGGCCTCCTGCAGAGCCATGACGGCGGAGCTCTGGAAGCGCAGGTCGGTCTTGAAGTCCTGAGCGATCTCCCTCACCAGGCGCTGGAAGGGCAGCTTACGGATGAGCAGCTCCGTGGATTTCTGGCAGTGACGGACCTCTCTCAGAGCCACGGTACCGGGCCTGTAACGGTGAGGCTTCTTCACTCTGCCGGTGGCCGGAGCGCTTTTCCGAGCAGCCTTGGTGGCCAGCTGCTTCCTGGGAGCTTTTTCCTCCAGTAGATTTACGGGCGGTCTGCTTGGTTCTTGCCATTGCTCTTTATTTTTCTGTCTTACATCTCTTGCACGCCGCCTAAACTCCAGCCCGGCACCCGTGTCGTTTTCGCTTCAGTTCCCCAGTATGTCGAGTTTCTCCATTAGCACTGGGAGGCGGTTGAGTGCTAGCTAGCTCTTCCCTGCTGTATCGTCTCCTGCTGTAAACAGAGGCTCCGTCCGCCGACTCGGGAGACCTTTGGGGCGATCTGTGTGTCCGTGATATATGTGAAAGGTGAGTGTAAGTGTGAGTGTAAGTGTGAGTGTAAGTGTGAGTGAAAGGTGTGCCGGATCAGAAAGTTATCACCGGATCAGAAAGAAGAAGGAAGATAAAAAGACTCAGAATTGAGCCGCTGTTGCAAAAGGCAGCCAACTCGTGTGGCGCCGATGTAGGATGAAGGATCCAGAGACATGTGGCGGTGTTCAGACCGAGAAGGAGTAATTTCTCCATCAGTCTCTGGGGAATAATGGTGTTGAATGCTGAACTGAAATCAATGTACAGGAGTCTGGCGTAGGTGTCTTTCTGGTCCAGGTGGGTGATGACAGAGTGTAGGGTGGTGACTATAGCATCCTCCGTGGAGCGGTTTGAACGATATGCAAACCGGAGCGGGTCGTGTGATGCAGGGAGGCAGGCTGTAATGTGTGGTTTGACAAGCCATTCAAAACACTTCATCACAATTGGTGTCAGTGCAACAGGACGATAGTCATTCAAACAGGACACAACTGGTTTCTTTGCCACCGGTACAATGATAGAGGTCTTGAAGCATCTGGGAACGATGGCCTGACTCAGGGAGATGTTATAAATGTCAGTCAGGACATCCGCCAACTCGCTCGCACAGTCTCGGAGCACACGTCCCGGAATGTTGTCCGGACCTGCAGCTTTGGGTGGGTTGACTATGGTTAGGGTCCTCCGTGAGTCCGCTGTGTTGATGGTAAAAGCTGGTCCGACCGATGGTGGGGGTGGGCCAGTATCTGGTCAACTGGGAGGGCTATGGTCTGGAGCATCGGTCATAGGTCCCTTGGTCTGGGTTCCACGACAAAGGGATGGTCCGGGCTTACCATTGAGCCCACCCAGAGAAGCCTGGGCGACCGCCAGGAGGCATTCCTTGGCGGGGGGGGGGGGCACTGTCATGTGCTGGCAAGCGCTCGCTCCTTCCTTCCTGCTCACCGTCTTCCTCATCAGACGCACCTGCTGACTCCTGCTGGGCCAGCGTTTATAAGGAAGCGCTCTTCAGTGATTCAGCACTTGCTCATTTGGGTATACTGCTCCAGCAGACAGCTCTCTTGTAAGTGGCTGTGTTATTTATGACGTTGCCTTACACATCCTCTCTTCCACCTCTTCCAGGTTGCTGCAAACGAAGCGGTGCGTCTTCGGAGATTTGGTGCGCTTGCCAGCCTGTTGCTCTGCCTCAACTCAGCTCATCCTCTCCACCTGGTCAGACCTCACAACTATACCCAACCGACAGTTCTTACCTGCTGGTTCTTCTCCTTCGCTGGGTTATGTGCCGGTCTCTCCTCATCTCCCAAGTAAGTGGTATAATTTGACTACCATTATTTCTCCATTCCTCTCTAGTCAGTCTCATCTATCCTCCACAGGGCTCCTGCTTATCTGGCGAGTGACTGACGTTTTCTGCAAATGTGCGATTTTGAAAATTATAATAACAGGTCAAACGTCTTTTGTGTGTTCTCTTGGTAATTGCACTTTGCACTCAGGTTGCTTGTCCAGTCAATATGACAAAGTGTGGCACATTAACATAACATTACGCCAGCGCCACTATTACACACTTCTCTTCAGCAGCACCAGCAGCTTTTACTCTTCCCAGGGGGAGCATAGACTCAACAGTCCTGTCTGATGCCCCCCGGTGACACTTCCTCCTTCAATCCATTATTCTCCCCTTTCCCCTGCCTTCTGGGTGTGAGAAGACCAACACCGTGCCCCCACACAGCCACCCCCCCAAACACCCAGAATGGGCCTTAACCCCCCCGTCCTTTGGGCTTGAACTGGTGCCCATTGTAGCTGTAGCAGGGTGTCACCGATCCAGTCAAACTGTCCTGCTGGCGGGGTGTATGGGAGGGCACGTCAGTCTGTGGAGGGAAAGCGGGGGGGGGGTACACCTTATGCTTCATCCCAGGTTCCAGCACGTTGAACGGTCCGTTGTACAGTGGGTACAGCGGGGTCCGGTGCACATCGTGCCTGACGGAAACAAAACTGGCATTCTATAGACTTTTTGGGACGAAGGTGCGGGGAAAGCAATGGTGGGCCGGCCCGGTACGATAAAAGCCTCTGGGCCGTGCAAAAATTGTGTGGGTGGATCAGCCTCGGGTGTGGGATTTTCCGGTCAAAAACTCTCCGGGGCTCCGCAGCGGCTGAGAAAAAACAAGTTCTGCCAAATCCTCCTTAGGTGTGGAGCGCAGCCCTAAAAGGAGCTCTGGACAGGCGGTCGTCCCAATTTGTGTCCATGAGTGAAATGTCTTGATGGTGGATCTGTTGGTGGCCGTCAAATCCTCCTGAGGTGCAGAGCGCAGCCCTAAAAGGACCCGTGGAAGGCGGTCGGCCCAATTCCCTGAACAAATGTCCTGATGGTGGATCCGTTGTCGGCTGTCAAATCCTCCTTAAGTGTGGAGCGCAGCCCTAAAAGGAACTCTGGACAGGCCGTCAACCCAATTTGTGTCCGTGAGCGGAATGTCCTGATGATGATGATCCGTTTCCAGCACAGTGCGCGGTAGTCCCTAGTCACCTGCAACGGCAAGTTGGCCAGATTCGCTCTCGCTGCAGCCGGTCGGTTCCTGAAGCAGGCTTGTTGCCTGTTGCATGGTGCGCGTGTCCGGCGCAGCGACCACATAGCAGTATTTTGTGTCATCCTTCGTTAACCTGGGCTTCTATGTGCTGAAACTCCGCTGTTGGGTTGTGAAGCCAGAGTCCGGGAGCTTGACTGAACCAGCGCATGCGGCACTGGTGCTTTCTCTCCAGGTAGTCGCCGGGGCTGTGCTCAGCTCGCTCTCCATGGTGCGTCTTGGGTCAAGACCAAGACGCACCATGGAGTGCATCTTGGGTCACCAGTGTGGCTCGCTCTCCATGGCCGTTAGGGTCACCAGTGTGGAGAAAGGAATAGGCACTCCATGGCACGTCAGGGTCACCAGTGTGGAGAAAGGATGCAGGCGAGGCAACAAACTGGACGACACAGTAACTTTATTCTTTCTCCAACAACACATAACAGCAAACAGTGAACACCGCAGCAGCACTACAGTGCTGAAGCCTCAAGGTCTCCGTGCATTCCCCTTTTTATATCTTTATTCTCATGCATGGAGACCAGGAGCTTCCGACCTTAACACATTGTTGTATGAACAAAGAGAAGTGTGGCACATTAACATAACATTACGCTGTCGCCGCTATTACACACTTCTTCTCTTCAGTGGCACCCGCAGCTTTTACTCTCTCCGGAGGGCGTATAGACTCAACAGTCCCGTCTGATGCCCCCCGGTGACACTTCCTCCTTCAGTCCATTATTCTCCCCTTCCCCCTGCCTTCTGGGTGTGAGAAAACCAACACCATGCCCCCACAGCATCACAGTTACTACGCCTCTATGATTTTAATGTTTTCCAGGAAAAAGCAGAATGAGATGCATAAGAATAATGCAAAGTAATAATAAAACTTGTCTCCATTTCCTCCGCAAACTGAGGAGAGCACAAGTCCCAACCCCATCATGTGCTCATTCTACCGGGGCACCACTGAGAGCATCCTCACCAGCTGCATCACTGTGTGGTATGGAAACTGCACTGCCTCCTGCCGAAAGACACTACAACACACAGTGAAAGCAGCCAGCAAGATCATCGGTGCCCCTCTGCCCCCCTTCTCGGACATCTACCTCACCCGCAGAGTCATCAACATTGCAGGCGACACCTCCCACCCCTCACACTCCCTCTTAAGCCCCCTGCCCTCGGGAAAAGGTACCGGAGCCTCCGGGCCCGCTCCACAAGACTGTTAAACAGCTTTGTTCACCAGACCATCACTCTGAACTCTGTCCACCCCCGCCCCCCCCACCGGACCATAATGCACTCACCCACACAATAACTACCTCAGCTGCTGGCACAGAAACACTGGCACACCAACAGTAATGCAGTTGCTGCTATACAGTGCATCCGGAAAGTATTCACGGCGGTTTACTTTTTCCACATTTTTTTATGTTACAGCCTTATTCCAAAATGGATTAAGTTCATTTTCCCCTAAAAATTCTACACACAATACCCCATAATGACAACATAAAAAAAGTTTTTTTTGAGATTTTTGCAAATTTATTAAAAATAAAAAACTAAGAAATCACATGTACATAAGTATTCACAGCCTTTGCCCAATACTTTGTTGATGCACCTTTGGCAGCAATTACAGCCTCAAGTCTTTTTGAATATGATGCCACAAGCTTGGCACACCTGTCTTTGGGCAGTTTAGCCCATTCACTCTTTGCAGCACCTCTTAAGCTCCATTAAGTTGGATAGGAAGCATCAGTGCACAGCCATTTTCAGATCTCCAGAGATGTTCAATTGGATTCAAGTCTAGGCTCTGGCTGGGCCACTCAAGGACATTCACAAAGTTGTCCTGAAGCCCCTCCTTTGATATCTTGGCTGTGTGCTTAGGGTCATTGTCCTGCTGAAAGACGAACCGTCGCCTCAGTCTGAGGTCAAGAGCACTCTGAAGCAGGTTTTCATCCAGGATGTCTCTGTATATTGCTGCATTCATCTTTCCCTCTATCCTGACTAGTCTCCCAGTTCCTGACACTGAAAAACATCCCCACAGCATCATACTGCTACCACCATGCTTCACTGTAGGGATGGTATTGGCCTGGTGATAAGCGGTGCCTGGTTTCCTCTAAACATGACACCTGGCATTCATGCCAAAGAGTTCAATCTTATTTTATGCGCCTCTACCTCATTCAAGAGTGTCTTCAACTCACAGTCCGTGAAATTCCATTAAATTCATTATTTTTGATTGTGGATACAGGAGAATTAAGTGTGCAGGCCTTGTATATATCTATTTGCATGTAATTGCATATTTCAGTGGAGGTGTGTCAAGGGAGGAGTCCGGCATTTCCTCATGTGCGTTCAATTTCAAGTAGATTGGGATGTACAAAGGAAATGTGCTTGGATTCCTGCGTATGCACTGTTTTATACATCTGGATTTTTTTTTGCTTATGGCGTTTTCTTGATTTAAACGTACATCATCTTTCAGTAGGAAATCCATGCAAGTCTTTGTACATGAGGCCCCAGATGTCCTAACCTTTGACCTTAACATTGACCTTGAACTCCACTTGGATGCAGACAAACCTGATGACCACTGCGTGTGAATTTGTTTAGGGCAATTGACTAGAAAGAATAACAATTTTTCATTAAATCATATAAGCGCAGAGAGCTCCTGAATGTTGACCCTTACCCTTGAGCACAACCTTGATGCAGACCCACCGGATTATCATTGTGCATGAATTTGTCGAGAATTAGGGCAATTGTCTAGGAGTACTATTGATTTTTCTGAAATTACATAAGTGCTCCGATCTCATGACCTTTGACCTTGACCTGGAGCACAAGCTGGATGCAGACCCACCTGAGGATCCTTGTGTTTGAGTTTGGGGGCCATCGTGTCAAATTCCTAGGAAGAATAGTGATTCCTGTGAAATGTGTATGTATGTATGTATGTATGGATGGATGGATGGATGGATGGATGGATGAACGGACGGATGGACAGGCGGCCACACGGACAGACAGCACGTCATCACATTAGCTCCTTTCATCATCACCGGAATGAGGTATAAAAAAATCAAGCATTTTTAAAAAAAAAACCAAAACAACATAACAGTTTAATTTGGTCAATAAATTTTAAAAAAAGAAAACTAAAAACACACTTCCCTGGAGAATGAGAGAAGAAGATGGAGAGTGTGAACAAGAGGAGAGTATAAGGTGTATAAGGTGCAGGAGATCATCATGGCTGTAGCTTCAAAGACCAAAACAAATCTGTGACAATGGCAGCACTGGAGTGTGACAGCAGAGAGCCACAACTAAACTTCTATTCTAGAACAAAAGTAATGCATCCACGAGAAGTCGTATGCATGAAGCAAAAAAAAAAAAAAAAAAAAACCTACAGTCAGTGTTGCCAGATCTTGTAAGACTAACAAGTCACTCTGGAGAAACACAAACAGATAAGGGACAACAACTAAGGAGGAAAAGAAAAAATTGGGATTACCCAGAAAAAAATTAACAAAAATAGAGAGTGGGCTCAAATACTGTTAACAAGCCTGACTTTTAAAATCAAGTTAATGCAGTAATAAGTGTCTCATTGTCATAAAAAGACATTAATCTACAACTTCAAGTTTGCAACATTAGAGTATGATTTACAAGAAATAAAATAAATAAAAGAAGTTTTGATAATAAGTTAATATATATAAGAAAACTACTGCACACACCAGAAATTTGTAAGCTTACCTGCAGCAGATTAAATCCTGGTCTGCTCACAATTTGAAAGTGGCTTAAATGTGCAACTGATGATAATAGATAAGATAAGATAAGATAAGATAAGATAAGATAAGATAAGCCTTTATTAGTCCCACAATGGGGAAATTCCAGGATTGCAACAGCACAGGGATAGCAACACTCAGAGCAATACTTAAGGACATAAGAAAATAAGAGCAGTGAATATACATATGTACACATAAATATATAAATATATATACACAGTGCGGAGCATTGTAGCTAGATGGAATAAACAGCATAACCATCTATTTAGTTACCCTGCATGGTATGAATATGTACCCATACACACTGTCACCCTCCGTAGCGACTGATATTGTCCTAGTTGTATGCTGGAGGGGACCATTTGTGTAAGTCTGTTGCCTCTATTTGCACAATGGGCTGAAAACACTGTGGAGCCTCCCTTTTATAATAATTTAAAGCTTATAAAATATATTTAACTATAGTAATCAATTAATTAATGTTCTTCCATTCAACATCTGCATAATCTTAAACTAGCTCGTTCTTTACTCACAGTGGGGGCTTTCCTTGGCACCGGCTGTAAGTAGAAGCTTGGCCATGGGCACGTTATTGGTCATGATGGCGATATCAAGGGGAAGGAGGCCTTCACTGTTGGGAGTGTTCAGGTCCAGTTCCTCTAGACTATACTGCGACAGAAGCAGCTGCACCAAATCCAACTCTTGATGCTCCACTGCTTCAAACAATGCTTCATTACTCTGGAACTGTGGCACAGAGAAAGTTCACAGGGACTGAATATGATAAAGAAAAAAATGCTCATGTTCTGATATTTCAGCTCATATAAGTGAGTTTTGGCAATTCCCAGCTTCTTTCATACTTTGTCTTGCAATCCAATAGTTACAGAGGCAGACGTATCACTGCCCAAGGGTCTTTCTCACTATCCCAAGTCTGCGTGTTTTCCTGACTATTTTTAGACTATTTTGTTTCTGGGCTTATTATTTTTTCCTTACTCTGCTCTCCCTGGCATACCATGGTGGTTTTGCATAGCCTCTCCTTGTCTCCTCCTCGTCCCGACAACACACTGTCCTCGAGAGCAGGGGGGTTGGTTCCCACACGGAACTTTCCAGACAAATTGCGGTACAGGCGGCGAGCTGCACTTGGTGAGGACAAGCTAGCAGACTTGCGTGCTGAAACCGCCTGGTGGGCCTGGTCCCCTCTCATGGGCTGCGTCATCTTGACTGAGTCAGCCCTAAAAGAGGAAAAGGAGAGAAGGAGACCTTAGTTACAGGTGAGAGAAAAGAGTGACGTATGACATCTGGTTGAATACTTTGTAATTAGGAGGAAAAAAGGAGACAAAAAAAGATGAAACATGACTACTCTTCATGTTTAATATGAGTTTATCAGAGATCATTGCACTGAGTGGTTCCTAAACAAGGCTGGCCTTTAGTGGTTTTGGAAACAGTGACATAAAGAAATATGGCGGAGAGGTACAGTTGTAATGTTAGACCCTCAGCTTTTTCTAACTCTAATCTTAACAATTTCCCAAACTTTAACAAGTTATTTTATTTAATGCCTAAAAGAAGTTAATCATCAAGCCGGAAATCCTGTAAGGCACGAATGACAAAATGAAAATAAACACGGAGGACAGTGGCAAAAATTCAAGACTGGGGTGTGAACTCAAGACTCCATGGTGATGGTGACATAATTTTTAGCATTGTCCACCATTCCCCACCAGCCTCTGTACTTGGATTTGAGTTATGGAACAAGAAAACCCAGTGACAGAAGGTGATATCGCTGTCTTTGAGACTATACATATGGTGGTATTCAGAGATGAGCAACTTAGGATCTATTTTTACACATTAGTTGGAGGACGTGTTGTCCTAAACTGAATAAAGACCACATAGTAATACCTCTCATCTTTAGAGCTTTCCAAGTTTCTCTATCAAACAAATGTATTTGTCTAATAAACTAGAAAAAAAATATGCTACAAAACAGAGGTGCAGTGGCTAGAATTAGGGATACAGGATAATATCAGCATGGCATCAGTATCGGTCGATAAAGCATTTAAAATTATTTATCTGCATCGGCACTTACTATTTACAGCTAATAAAATATAACAGTGGACAGTCAGGAGTGACACTGTAACATTAAGCTTTTCTCTTAGCATGAAGGAATGACGTCACCACCTTAGGCAAGCTTATCAGAACAAACATGTCTGCCCCCAAACAGCCACATGAGGAGGAGCACAATCACAGACACTGGGGAATCCACAGAGCACAAACAACAGAGACACAATGGTGAAGACAAAAGAATTTCAGCAGCAGCCTCCTCCACAGTGCCTAAAAACAAAAAACACCACCACCCAGACACCCATGGAGTCCATCGCTCCTGAAAACCAGCCACCTCCAGTTGCTGAAGACATTGGCAGACTCACATACTCCACTGACTTCCACCACACGATGCCCAGTCACAGGTAATTTTTAGATTTGGTCTTATCTCACCTTCAAGTTGTAATTTTTAACAACTTCAGGACGATATTGAAGTGGTTCTACAGCGCTGTAGAAAACTATTTCCCCCAGACCTGATTTCTTACATTTTTGCATATTTGTCACACTTAAATGTTTCAGATTATCAAACCAATTTTATTATAAGATAAAGATAACCCAAGTAAACACAAAATGCAGTTTTACTAAATGATGATTACATTTATTCAGGGAAAAAAGCTATCTAAACCTACAGTATCTCACAAAAGTGAGTACATCCCTCACATTTTTGTAAATATATCTTTTCATGAGACAACACTGAAGATATGACACTTTCATACAAAGTAAAGTAGTCAGTGTACAGCTTGTATAACAGTGTAAATTTGTTGTCCCCTCAAAATAACTCAACACACAGCCATTAATGTCTAAACTGCTGGCAACAAAAGTGAGTACACCCCTAAGTGAAAATGTCTAAATTGTGTCCAAAGTGTCAATATTTTGTGTGGCCATCATTATTTTCCAGCACTGCCTTAACTCTCTTGGGCATGACGTTTACTAGAGCTTCACAGGTTGCCACTGGAATCCTCTTCCACTCCTCCATGACGACATCACAGAGCTGGTGGATGTTAGAGACTTTGAGCTCCTCCACCTTCTGTTTGAGAATGCCCCACAGATGCTCAATAGGGTTTAGGCCTGGAGACATGCTTGGCCAGTCCATCACCTTTACCCTCAGTTTCTTTAGCAAGGCAGTGGTCATCTTGGAGGTGTGTTTGGGGTCATTATTATGTTGGAATACTGCCCTGCGGATCATGCTCTGCTTCAGTATGTCACAGTACATGTTGGCATTCATGGTTCCCTCAATGAACTGTAGCTCCCCAGTGCCAGCAGCACTCATGCAGCCCCAAACCATGACACTCTCACCACCATGCTTGACTGTAGGCAAGACACACGTGTCTTTGTACTCCTCACCTGGTTGCCGCCACACACGCTTGACACCGTCTGAACCAAATACGTTTATCTTGGTCTCATCAGACCACAAGACATGGTTCCAGTAATTAATGTCCTTAGTCTGCTTGTCTTCAGCAAACTGTTTGTGGGCTTTCTTGTGCATCATGTTTAAAAGGGGTTTCCGTCTGGGACGACAGTCATGCAGACCAATTTGATGCAGTGTGCGATGTATGGTCTGAGCACTCACAGGCTGACCCCCCCACTCCTTCAACCTCTGCAGCAATGCTGGCAGCACTCAAATGTCTATTTTCAAAAGACAACCTCTGGATATGACGCTGAGCACATGCACCCAACTTCTTTGGTTGACCATTGCGAAGCCTGTTCTGAATGAAACCTGTCCTGTTAAACCACTGTATGGTCTTGGCCACCGTGCTGCAGCTCAGTTTCAGGGTGTTGACAATCTTCTTATAACCTAGGCCATCTTTATGTAGAGCAACAGTTCTTTTTTTCAGAGTTCTTTGCCATGACGTGCCATGTTGAACTTCCAGTGACCAGTATGAGAGAGTGTGAGAGTGATAACACCAAATTTAAAACGCCTGCTCCCCATTCACACCTGAGACCCTGTAACACTAACGAGTCACATAACACTGGGGAGGGAAAATGGCTAATTGGGCACAATTTGGACATTTTCACTTAGGGGTGTACTCACTTTTGTTGCCAGTTGTTTAGACATTAATGGCTGTGTGTTGACTTATTTTGAGGAGACAGCAAATTTACACTTTTATACAAGCTGTACACTGACTACATTGTATCAAAGTGTCATATCGTCAGTGCTTTCCCATGAAAAGATATAATATTTACAAAAATATGACAGGTGTACTCACTTTTGTGAGATACTGTACCTGGCCCTACCTAATAACTGGTTGTGCCACCCTCAGTGGAAACAACTGCAATCAAGCACTTCCAATCACTGATAATAAGTCTTTTACATCACTGTTAAGGAATTTTGGCCCACTCTTCTCTGCAGAATTGTTTTAATTCAGCCACATTGGAGGGCTTGAGCTTGAGGTCTCAAAGTGATGGCTGGACATTCTCATTCAGGATTTTCTGGTGGAGAGCAGAATTCATGGTTCCATCAATTACAGCAAGTCGTCCAGGTCCCAAAGCAGCCCCAGACCATCACACTACCACCACCATGTTTGACTGTTGATATGATGTTCTTTTTATGAAATGCTGTGTTAGTTTTATGCCAGATGTAATGGGACGCACACCTTCCAGATAGGCCTTCTTTTATCTCATTAGTCCATAGAATATTTTTCCAAAAGTCGTGAGGATCAAGATGTTTTTTGTCAAATGTGAGATGAGCCTTTGTGTTTGGTCAGCAGTGGTTTATGCCTTGGAACTCTCTCATGGATGACATTTGTGCTCCGTCTTTTTCTTATTGTTTAATCATGGACCAGTGTCCAAAGTGAGGCAAGTGAAGCATGCAGTTCGTTAGATGTTGTTCTGGGTTTTTGTTTCTCATCTGTTCTTGAATTTCTTTAGCTCATGGCATGATGTGTTGCTTTTTGAAATCTTTTAGCCTACTTCACTTTGACAGACAGGTTCTATTTAACTTATTTCTTGATTCAGCAGGTCTGGCAGTAATCAGGCCTGGGTGTGTCTAATAAAATTGAACCCAGCTTTTCAAAAAATGTGGTTTATTACAGTTAATTCATGATATAACAGGGGAAGATTATTTTTTCACAAAGGTTTGGATAGTGTTTTTCCATTCAAAAACTGCATTTTGTATTTATTCAGGTTATCTTTGTCTAATTGTTTGATGATCTGAAACATTTAAGTGTGACAAATGTGCAAAAATATAACAAATCAGGAAGGGAACAAATACTTTATCACAGCACTGTAACTTACTGCTTGAAAAAGATGCTGCTTAGTTGGCTCTTATCTTGAAGTGATTTATTTGATCCAAGTCTGTAAAGCACAGGCAGCCTGATTTGTGCTTCTTTATTCAGTAGTGTAAAAAATATTACACTGACTGTTTATGTTGGTGCACATTGTTTTTGTTACTGTACAGCTGTACAGTGAATGCACTTCATTTTCACATGATCCCTGTGGACAGACTGCATTTATTTACATGCTTCCTCTTGCCAAGGTTGTGGCTGTTCTATGGACTTTGACAGGAACAGTACCCTTCAAGCCTGTTAAAAGGAGGAAGTTTAGAGTTCTTTGGAACATGTTACTAAAAAATTAAAAAATATATATATATTTATTGTCCTATTAAGGTGAGGTAGTTGTGTTATTTTCCTTGGGGAATGTGTGTTTATATGCCATTGAATCATCACTGTAAGACAAAGGAGATGTAAATAGGTGTGGAAAATATGTACAATTTCTGTAATTTCCCAGGTTGGCATCAATGAAGTATATATCTCTCTATCTATCTATCTATCTATCTGTCTATTGGTATCGGCATCAGCAAAAACTATTTTCCCAAAATATCGGCATATCGGTTATTGGAAAAATAAATCATGCATCACTAAACCTTGGCTTGAAGTTTGAACAAAAAGAGGAGGAGAAAAAGTCTGACTCCAGAAACCAAATGCAAATCAGGTATGCAGCCCCAAAACATCAAGATGTAACTCACAATGTGAAATGTACAACATGCTCTTTTTGCAACTTGATCTCATGAATCCAAATAATGTCAACTCAAGACCCACTTTCACAAGACACAAATGTGGAATAATGAACAACTAAACTGTTATTGATTTGTTTTAATTGAAAAAAGAAAAGGAATGGAAATTAATTGTTGTATTAGCCCATGGGAGATGGTTTCAAATCATCAATGATCTATGGCATGGTGATAAATGACACTGGTCTGCCAGATGGGCACCAGGCTGGTATTATCAGCACTTAGTCACGGGGGCCTCATGAGTCATGGTGAACTGTCATGGTGAACTGCCAGCCTGGTGGCCAGTCAATTCCACTGATGCTCTGCAATGTCACCTTTCTTCAAAAAGATCACCATCCCTTCTCACTGCTTTCTTGGTATCACTGGTATGACAATTATATTCTCCATCCTACCATGGGAACTATGTAAGCAACATCATTTTTCTAGAGTCAGTCTGGTACATGGTGTTCACACACTCTCAACTGCTGAAGGAAATGTCATCAGGGCTCTAGAGGAGACTGTGATAAACTCCGTATCAGGTCCCAGCAAACAGAAGCAGAGAGATAAATGAATTCCTCAAGGACACATTTTCAACAACTTGTGCTTCCATGTGGTCTGCCTCTCCTGAACCTGATTCTTTTCTAATCTAATCAGCTCTTCCAGTCCCTTCATTTATACTCTTAACTACTTCTTTATTATTTCTTCAAAACATCTCACACGATTACTCTTTTCTTTATATAACTCTTCACTTCTTTTAATTCCACTGCGGTGTAATTATTATCAAAGAAAAGCATTCAGGACTGCATACCTCTGTCAAGGCTGAGCCTGTGGCAACAATGTTTCATTTAGAAGAAATGGAGCATAAAGGGATCTTTAAATAAAAGTAACTGACAGCATATTGAGGCGTGGTGTCCCGGAGTGTCATTAGAGATAATAATGTGATCTTGACTGACTCAAAAATGTAATCACTTCTAAAAGCAAGCTGCCTCAGTGGAAAAGATTTCAGGCGAACCTGACTGTTGATTTTTATGTAATCCTGTTATCAGGGCAGCGCGGTGGTGGAGTGGTTAGCACTGCGGCAGCACAGTAACTCACCCTTGGCTGGGGGATCCTGGGTTTGATCCCAGCCCCTGACCAACAGTGATCTGTGTGGAGTTTGCATGTTCTCCCCGTGTCTGCATGGGTTTACTCCGGGATTTCTCCGGTTTCCTCCCACATGCCACAAACATGCAAGTTAGGTTAATTGCCATCAAACTGGGGATTCTAAATTGTCCTTAGGTATAACTGAGAGTGAATGGTTGTCTGTCTCTCTGTGTTGGCCCTGTGATGGACTGGTGATCTGTCCGGGGTGTACCCTGCCTCGCGCCCAAAGATGCTGGGATAGGCTCCAGCCCCCCCGTGACCCGAAAAGGATTAAGTGGAAAAAGATGGATGGATGGATGGATGGAAGGATGTTATCAGGTAGAAAGACAAACCAGACCCATTACTTTACTTCTTTTTACTGTTAGAGTATATAATTAGAAAAGCACTCAGAGAGTGCATACCTCCACCAAGGCTCCTTCCGTCCTCATGGATCACCTCCAAAATGTAATGGGTTTGTGTGTAGGCAACAAACCAGTTCTCGTGAAACTTGCATCAAAGTCTGTCCAGTAGTTTTGGAGGATTCTTGCGAACACACTGTGAGAAGAAATGAGCCTTGGTGGAGGATCATTGCCAAAATGTTATGGGTTCCTCTCTAGGCCAATTACCACCTCTGGTGAAAATTTCATCCAAATCCATCCAGTAGTTTTTGTGTAATCCTGCTGGACAAATACAAACAAGGTCCTTGGTGGAGGAATGCACTCTCAGATCATCACCAAAATTTAATGGCTTCATCCTTGGCACAAGCACTACCTCTGGTGAAATTTTCACCAAAATCTGTCTAGCAGTTTTTCCACAATCCTGCTAAAAATCAGACAGACAGACAGACAAACCACTCTGATTACATTACCTCCTTGGCGGAGGTAATAATTTGGATATTACCATTCTGATATTACAACTTAGTATAAAAAGTATACAAAGTTTAGTATAAATGTACATGATTAAAAATAAACTAATTGTGCAACGTCAGTTTAACAAACTGCTTTATAAAGATAACTGACAAATTTGTAAACGCACAATAACTTGCAGCAAATAATAAATGGCCTCCTCTGGAACAGAAACTCTACAGTTCCCTAAACTGTCAACTGAGGTTGTTTGATTGCCAAGTTAAATTGTGAAATGTCATAACAAAAATGCAATTAATCTGGCTCCAGTCTAGACAAAAGTATTTTTGTCATGGATCTGGGTGGGCGCTGCACTATCATGTCTACTTCTTTATTCAGGAGTTCAGGACATTAAGTGGCAGCAGGTGTGCGATCATCCTCACCTACTGGTGATCACAGTCCTGGAGCTACCTAAAGCTTCAGTCTGGGAGTTCACTGATGCAGGACTGTCACATTGGTAAACCTTCTCCTTGTGACCACCACGACTGTAAGCTGTACTTGCCTTAGTAGTCTGAACCCTGCTAACCAAACTGCTCCAAGTCAAACCTTATCTGCCAGTCTACCTGCTGCCAACCCTCCTCAGCTCTGGTGCACTCAACCTATGAACTGCCCGGTAACTACATCTCTCTCCCACTGGACTTATACTACTCTCGAAAGGACTCCAGTAAAGAACCCTAAATGTTCATTCAGACTACTAATCCTCCTCACCTAGAACCTTCAATTACTCACTCCCCTCTCCTGGAGACCTCTGCTCAAACTCAAGCCTCCTCCCTGCAATGAGAAGGACTCATACCTACCTGAACATTAAACACTGGCTCCTACCTCAAGACCCTCTTTGACTCCTGACTGACTGGTTGGAGACCTCTTTCTGTAAAGCACTGCTGGTGGCCTAGTTGATAGAGCATCCGCCCCACAACTGGGAGGTCGGGGTTCAAGTCCTGGCCGGGTCATACCAAAGACCATATAAAAATGGTACTTCCTGCCTTCTAGCTTGGTGATCAGCATAATAGAATGGGGGAAGGAGAAGTTGTTTGTGGTGGCACCTTGCATGGCCCACACCTGCAATATCTATCATTATTACCACAACTGAGCTCTTGTCACTTACTCACCTCCCTTTTCGGTCCCCCCTATAAGAGTTTATCTTCCCACACTCTGGACCAGCAGCCTAAGTGTACAGTTGCAGTCAAAATCATTCAACCTCCACTGCAAATTAGGTTTATTGGCAAAATGCACAAAATAGCAGTTTGCAATAAACGAATCATCCATCTTTTACTGTTTTTCCAGAGGTCCGGCTCACAGAGGCAGCAGTTCAAGCAGAGAAGCCTAGACTTCCCTCTCCCCAGCCACTTGCTCAAGCTCTTCAGAAAGGACACCAAGGCATTCCCAGACCAGCTGGGAGACGTAGTGTCTCCAACGAGTCCTGGGTCTGCCCTGGGGTCTCCTCTCAGTGGGACATGCCCGAAACACCTCAAGTGGGAGGCGTCCAGGAGGCATCCTGATCAGATGCCCATACAACCTCAACTGGCTTCTTTTTTTTTTTTTTTTTAATTACTTATTTTGTACCCGTAGGTAGATTTTGTTTTGCAGTCTGGTGACAAGCCACCAGCTGCCGGTCGCTGCGCGCGCAAGCACCCCTTATCCCTAACCTCCCTTTCAATGTGGAGGAGCAGCGGTTCTACTCTGAGCCTCTCCCGGATGACTGAGCTCCTCACCCTATCTACAATCCTACAAAGGAGGCTCATTTCAGCAGCTTGTATCTGCGATCTCATCTCATTCTTTCGGTCATTACTCAAAGCTCATGACCATAGGTGAGGGTAGGAACGTAGCTTGACTGGTAAATCGACAGCTTTGCCTTAGAGCTTAGCGCCCTCTTCACTACAACAGACTGGTACAACGTCCGCATCACTGCAGATGCTGCGCCGATCCGTCTGTCAAGCTCTCGCTCCAGTCTCCCCTCACTTGTGAATAAGACCCCGAGATACTTAAACTCCTCCATTTTGGGCAGGAGCCTGTGCCCAACCCAGAGAGGACAATCCACCTTTTTCCGGCTGAGGACCATGGACTCGGACTTGGAGGTGCTGATTCTCATCCCAGCTGCTTCACACTGAGCGGTAAACTGTCCCAGTAAGACCTGTAGGTCATTGCTGGATGAAGCCAACAGGACAACATCGTCTGTAAACAACAGAGATGAGATCCTGTGGTCACCAAGCATGACACCCTTCATTCCCTGGCTGCGCCTAGAAATCCTGTCCCTAAAAATTATGAACAGGATCGGTGACAAAGGGCAGCCCTGGTAGAGTCCAACTCTCACTGGGAATTAATCTGACCGAGTGTTGGCAATACGAACTAAATTCTCACAACGGTCGTATAGAGACCGGATAGCTCATAATAACAAGCCTGATACCCCATACTCCCGAAGCACCCCCCCACAAAACCACGAGGGACGCGGTTGAATGCCTTGTCCACAAAATGTACACAAAACACATGTAAACTGGTTGGGCAAACTCCCACGAATCCTCGAGGATTCTCAAGAGGGTAAAGAGTTGGTCCGATGTGCCACGGCCAGGACGAAAACCACATTGCTCCTCCTGAATCTGAGGTTAGACCAACGGCCGGACTCTCCTCTCCAGTACCTTGGCATAGATCTTCTCAGGGATGCTGAGGAGTGTGGTCCCTCTAAAGTTGGAGCACACCCTCTGGTCTCCCTTTTTAAAGAGGGGAACCACCACCCCCGGTTTGCCATGCCAAAGGCACTGTCCCCAACCTCCACGCAATGTTGCAGAGGCGTGTCAACCATGACAGCCCTACAACATCCAGGGCCTTGAGGTACTCAGGGCGAATCTCACCCACCCCCCGGGGCCCAGCCACCAAAGAGATTTTTAACCACCTTGGCGACCTCTGCCCCTGTGATAAGCAAGTCGTCCCCTTCATCCACAAGCCCTGCTTCCTCTGTGGAAGGCGTGTCAGTGGGATTGAGGAGATCCTTGAAGTATTCCTTCCCCAGTCGAAGTCAATAGCGCCCCATCCGCACCATACACAGTGTGGACAGGGAGCTGCTTCCCCCTCCTGAGCCGCTGGACAGTTTACCAGAATCTTTTCGATGCTGACCGAAAGTCTTGTTCCATGGCCTCACCGAAGTCCTCCCACACCCGAGTTTTTGCTTCAGCAACCACCCAAACAACACTCCGCTTGGCCTGCCGGTACACCTCAGCTGCTTCGGGAGTCCCACAAGCCAACCAAGCTTGATAGGACTCCTCCTTCAGCTTAATGGCTCCCCTCACCACTGGTGTCCACCACTTGGTTCGGGAGTTGCCACCACGTGATGCACCGCCAGCCTTGCGGCCACAGCTTTGAGCAGCCGCTTCAACAATGGAGGTGGAGAACATGGCCCATTCAGACTCCATGTCTCCAGACTCCTTCGGAATGGGGTTGAAGTTCTTCCGGAGGTGGGAGTTGAAGACCTCCCGGACAGGGGCCTCAGCCAGACATTCCCAGCACACCCTCACTATACGTTTGGGTCTACAAGATCTGAATGGTGTCCTCCCCTGGCATCGGATCCAACTCACCACCAGGTGGTGATCAGTTGACAGTTCTGCACCTCTCTTTACCTGAGTGTCCAAGATATATGGTCACAGTTCTGATGACACGATAACAAAATTGATCATCGACCTATGACCTAGAGTGTCCTGGTGCCAGGTGCAGATGTTGACACCCTTATGCTTGAACATGGTGTTCATTATGGACAAACTGTGGTTAGCACAGAAGTGCAATAACTGAACACCACTCCAGGTTTCACTGTCATTGCCCATGTGTGCATAGAAGTCCCCCAGTAGGACAATGGCATCTCCAAGAGGAGCACCCTCCAGCACCCCAGTCAGAGACTCCAAAAAGGGTGGGTACTCTGAACCATCATTTGATGCATAGGCACAAATGATGGTCAGGACCTGTTCGGGTTGGGAAATGGGTCCTGAAAGAAAAACAAGCCTTTCATCCACCGGGGGAAACTCCAATATAGAGGCCGCAAGATGGGGGGATACAAGAATACCCACCCCTGCTTGCCTCCTCTCGCCCGGGACAACTCCAGAGTAGGCCAAGCTCCAGCTCCTCTCCAGGAGACTGGTTCTGGAACCGGAGCTGTGTGTTGAGGTGAGGCTGACTATATCTAGCTGGTATCTCTCAACCTTATGCACCAGCTCAGACTCCTTCCCCACCAGCGAGGTGACATTCCACGTCCCAAAAGCCAGTTTAGGAAGCTTGGGATCAGACCACCAAGTTCTCCACCTTCGACTGCCACCTGATCCACATAACACTGGACCCCATGGTTCCTCCTGCAAGTGGTGAGCCCACTGGAGGGCAGACCCATGTAACTCCTTCGGGCTGAGCCTGGCCATGTCCCATGGGCAGAAACCCGGCCACCAGGTGCTAGCCATCGAGCCCCTCTCCCAGGCCTGGCTCCAGGGTGGCTCCAGGGGACCCACCCTGGAGACCCTGGAGACCCTGGAGACCCCATACCGGGCGGGGTACACTGAATCCTTGTTTTAGCATTCATCATGAGAGTCACGTCTGACTCTCTAGTCAGACTAGTCTGGCCCTTCACTCAGGACCAGTTTACGTTGGGTGACCCTACCAGGCAAATTGCCCCGGACAACATAGCTCCTGGGATCACTAGGGCATGCAAACCCCCCACCACTATAAGGGGACGATCCATGAGAGGATAAACGAATCAAACAGGAACAATTTCAGTAGCACAACACAACTAATATTACATGTGGTTTCTCCAAATTCTACACAAAATGCCACTTTTAATGACCTCTGCAGTCTCAGAATTATTCAACCCCTACATGACAAGTATCTTTCGTACAGCACCCATCTGCTGTTATGACCTGCTGTCAACGTGATGTATAGCCAGACACCAACTTCTGGCAGTGTTCCTGAGGAATCTTAGCCCATTCCTCATAGGCAAAGACCTCCAGTTCACTAATATTCTTGGGTTTGTGTGCTGCAACCACCTCTTTTAAATCCCACCACAGATTTTCAATGGGGTTCAAATCAGGCGACTGTGATGGCCACTCTAGCATCTTCCAAGGAAAACAAGGAAAAGTGCTCCGGGGGAAGCTGTTTGCCCCGCTGGAACGGCTCCAGTGGGCTATCTATGTGACACAGGTATTTGGAAAATGCTGTGTCTCTCTAATCTCTCTATCGAAGATATTGAAGATTTGTTTATCTTCGTAATCTTGGTGATTGGGATAATTCTGATTGGGACGGGAATTGTCTTGGTTTACCGCAAATTGCTGAAGATGGATTCAACCTATCAAAATGCTGGCCAGGCGAGGTGCATCCAACAAATTGAGAAACTGGAGAAGACCCTGATAGCGACTACTGGAGAACTGTCTCGTAAGGTGGATTACATCATGGGTTCGCTCAGGTCTTTCCACGACGAGTTCAAAGCTGCGCAATGAAGGATTAATGTACTGAATCTACGGAAGAAATACAAGTCTTCTCTGTGATCAGTCCTATTTGGCATTATTATTCCCCATGAAAATTCCTCCTGGCTGTCTGCAGACTGTGTTTTTTTTTTTTTTTTTTTTTTTTTTTTTTTTTTTTCAAAATCATGAGCACAAGGCCTTGGACAGCCAGCTGCAGCGCCAGATAAGACTGGGCGCCAGACAGACAAAACATCTTCTGCCAAGGGTCCTTGGGTCTCTCTTATTATCATCAACACTGCTCAACACCGCACACACATTGATTCATGAACTGATTAAAGATATACTGTACACTGCTCTCTTGTGTCTCGTGAATTCTGAGTTGTTGCTCTGTGCTATTGAGAGATTTTTTTTTCATTGTAATCACAATCTGCTTAAAAATAAGCTGTATTTTGATAACGAAGTTTTTTTTCTCCTCCCCCCTTGTGTCGTTCCCTCCCTTCCCCTCCCTTTCTTATCTATCTCTGTTTGATGAGGCGCCTTTATGGCTGCCGTGTCGTTGTGTCGCGCGCATGCGCACCAATGTCAAGTCAAGTTCCTCGTGTGTTTTTTTACATGCTTGGCAATAAAGTTTATTCTGATTCTGATTCTGATTCTGATTCCAAGACTTCTTCTGAAACCAAACCTTGGTGGACTTTGAGGTATGCCTCGGGTCATTGTTCTGTTTGAAGGTCCAGTGACACCCAAGCTTCAGCTTCCTCACAGATGTCATGATATTTTCTCCAAGGACTTCCTGATACTTGATTGAATCCATCTTGCATTCCCCACGCTGCAGTTTTCCAGTGCCAGAGGAAGTGAAGCAGCCCCAGATCATCACTGAGCCACCATCATGCTTCACTGTAGACAGGGTGTTCTTTTCAACAGATGCTTCATTCTTCCTCTTCCAGACAAACCGCTGATTCATAGACCCCAAAAAATTCCAGTTTTGTTTCATTGCTCCATAGAACAGAATCCCCAAACCTCTTTGGCTTATTTATATAGTTCTGAGCAAACTGAAGCAGACTTTTCTTGAGCTTTTGGGTCAGAAGTGGAGTTCGGGCATAGAGCCCTTCAGCGCTTAGTATACACCATACTGTGGAAACTGAAACTTCTGTGCCTGCTGCCACCAAGTCTTGCTGAAGGTCTTTTGTAGTCAGTCATGGGTTTTTGACCACCTGCCTTCTCAGAACTCTGGTGGCAGCCACTGATAGTTTCCTCTTTCTGCCATGTCCAGGTAGTGTAGCCACTGCTTCTTTAATTTTAAACTTCCAACTGTATCTCTAGGAACATTCGGTGCCTTTGCTCTCTTTTTGTATACTTTTCCTTGTTTGTGCAAGGCAATGATCTCTTTGCTGAAGTATCTGGACAATTCTAACATGTCATCAAAGATCACTGTCAACATTCCAGGTATTTGAGGTGTTCTAGCTCAAGCACACCCGATGCAATGAATGAAGCCCTTGATTGGTTGCATCAGGTGTACTTGAGACCACACTTACTTTGCAAATGTATGCTCTTATGAGGAATTCTCTTCAGGGGGTTGAATAATTTTGAAACTGCACCAGTCACTGAAAGTAGGATTTAGTGTTGAATTTGGATAAAATCATTGTATTAGTTTTATTTAACTATTAAAACTGTTCTTGTGCAATTTGTTTATTGCAAACCCCTGAAAATGTTTAAATTTTGCCAATAAGCCTAAAATGCAATGGGGATTGAATAATATTGATTCATCATTCACTTGCTCAACTCTTGTCTCATGTGGTTGCGATCTGCTCTGGGTCTGCACCTAGTGCAGTCCTGACAGTCTTGCAGAGATATAGAGAACAAATGCTGTGTGTTATTCCATTCATTTTCTTAACCGCTTAATCTTTTCGGGTCATGGGGAGGACTGGAGTCTACCCCAGCTCCTTCGAGCCAGAGACTGGGTACAACCTGGACAACCTGACACCCATGGGTTACTTAGCACTAATTACACTTATTACTCAGCACTTCACTCTCCTCTCAAAATATGGTTATTTCTGGCTTCAAAATAAGAAAGATGCAGACAGCCATAAAGCCAAAAAAAAGAATTCACAAACCAACTGGCGATTCACGGTGGCCATGTTCATCTTTATACAGGGTTTAATCTCAAATCTTTTCCCCACACCAATCAGCATGTTTGTCTTTAGCCATCTCTCATGTTCTATTTCTATAAAAAATGCTTGCCTACTGTGAGGTACTTTGGAATTGATCATCTGTTACACAATAAAAAGGTAATTACTTCTTTTAAAGCAGTCGTTTCATAATGGCAGCAAGGAACTGAGGAAGCTACTGTGTATAAAGCTGTAAGTTTGGGCCATCGCGCCACATGCCAAGAAATATCACACAGGTCGAGAACAGATTTGTCAAGGTGAGAACATCTGTAGGAAAAATGTTATTTATATACCCGCTCCACAATGGACGTGTGAGCCCTCATGAGCATGCACGCACGCACACACACACAGCTTCCCCTAACACATGCAGTTCGTACAACAGCTGACAGCGGCCTACATTTTAGACTTTAAAGCAGCTCCAAGCCCCCGCAACAAGGTCTTTTTCATATGGCCAATACACCTAAAATACCCCCGATCCCCATCCCTTCCCGCTCCATCCCATCCATCTCCACTCCATCCCGTAATAGAGGCCTTATTTTAGACATCCTCGTGTTCCCGGCTGGGCCTAACCGATTCCAGGGTTCCAGATAAAGCACGGCAGGTATTTGGAATAATTTTTCCATGGGCCTGGCCCGGAAGATAAAACAAGAGATATATTTGTAATGTGTGTGCCGGTATCCCATTTCAAAGAGAAAGCTCATTGGAATCCAGCACTAGGCTTATTGTTATTTGCCTGAGATGGAACAGATGACTTTTTTCTGTTGGCAGAATAGTGCCCCATCACTCTCTGACGACATTAACGTGAGTGCGAGTGTGCTGGAAATGTGGCGTGGGTATGTCTGAGCTTTCTGAAAGATGCCATTTCCTACACTGCAATGTCATTTCCCAATGACATGCCCCGGCACTTAAGAAAGATGATAGATGGTACACAATAAACTAGGGTATTAAAAGCAATTCAAACTCTTCACAGTTTGCAGTCCTGCTTCTCAGAAACAGGATAAGATAAGATATGATAAGATGATAAGATAAGCCTTTATTAGTCCCACAATGGGGAAATTCCAGGATTACAGCAGCAAAGGGAATGAGCATTATGCTGAATGTGCTTTACAATCTTGCAGTGCACAGTTCTGGAATAGAAACTAATCTGCTCAAACCACTGCGAAGGAACAACAAAAAAAAAGTCAAATTTCTTAAAACATGCACATTAGCAACACCTCTGTCATCTGTAGGACAAACAAAATAAAATAGGAGACTTCTTTTCTACCAAGACAGCACAACTGGTAACTAGCAGATACTGAAAACTCAGACTGATAGAAACACACAAAAAGCCACACTTGGAGTCATTTCAACTTTGAAAAAGGCAAAGTTTATAGCAAACTACTTTTTACAGTTTTAACATTTTTGAAAAACAAGAAGCAGTTGTTCTGGAAAGCTCACGTTAAAAAAAAAAAGCTGGGCTTACATCAAATCCACAAAGTCTGATAAAGTGAGGCTGTATAATTACCATAAGACAATCGACATCCCAAACTGCAAAAATAGCATACACACAGCAAACAATTTATCAGTTGCAGTATATCAGCATTTTTGCAAGACTAGGTCAGCAAGTCACATGTAAAATAAAAGGCACAAAAAAGAGATAGAGTCTAGGCATTTAAATAAAAGTCAATTAATCTAAACAAATAAGGAATAATTGTTGGTTTATCCATTTTTTGTTATTTTCTGTGCAACCTAAAAAGCAGCCACAAGTATATGTGAAACAGCAGAGAAGCAGCAATGATGTTCTGAATGAAATTTCAGACACATTTTGGAATGCAGAAAACGACTGCAACTTATGAATAACACTCAAACATAATTAATCTAACCTTTTAATATAATTTATAATGCCCAGTACTATAGCACTGAGAAACAGTTACAAATAGCAACACAGGTTTATTATTAGTATAGGAAGGGTTGGCACAAAAGGGGACCTGATTGTAAAAAGGGAAAAAAAAATATTCTGTATTTTAAAAATGAGATTGACAAAAACTGCAGATTCTTGAATGGCCGCATGGGACTCTCAAAAAGCAAATCAGTATTTATAGTCACGACTGATTAACTGTCAAACTTCAGAGCAGAAATAATCATGTTAAAACCCTATCTAGAAAACAGTTTTAGCCTATATACAGTATATCATGTTTCCCATCATAAGAACTGTTTATTTATAAGAGGCCTTCACAAAAATTAAAAATTTTCCATACATTAATGGGGCAGTGTGGGGTGCTGGTGTGTGCACTTGGGGGTAAATTAACATAAAAGTGCCAGAACATCACAGGGACCCAAACTGGATACAGCTGCACAAAGATACGAGACACAGACAACATAATTAAGGTGAAGCAAAGATGCCTCATATTTACAACTACAAAATAATGGGTCTCATGCAAGAACATGTTGGCATTAGTATGAGTAAATCACGTGAATTTTGATAGTAAGATGCGTTAGTACTAACTACTGCATGCTCGTTGAAAGCAAGACTTCTTGTCTGAAAACAGGTAGGCCAATTAGGCTTTACAGGCCCAAATGTAGGCTGTGTTTCAAAGTGGAATCCAAAGAGGTGTAGCCTATAGGATGCAGGCAATCCCACGTTAGACTTTGACAAATATAAAACAGGCTGAACATTAAGATTTATTACCTCCGCCAAGGGAGGAGGTAATGTTTTTGCCAGTGGTGGTTTGTTTGTTGGTTTTTTGTTTTTTTTTTTTGTTTTTTTTTGTCTGTTAGCAACATCACTCCAAAAGTTATGAACAGATATTGATTAAATTTTCAGAAAATGTGTGTAATGCCATGGGGAACAGCTGTTTAGATTTTGGTGGCGAGCTGGATCATGATCTGGATCCAGGAGTTTTTTGAAAATTATTTTATATATTAATATTGAGCTTTTCATGTACTTCCTCTTTAAGACATGTTCCCGCAGTTACGTGCACGGCCACACACCTCCGTACCCTGGAAACACTGCAGAAAAAGTAAAACGGCTTGGAACGAAAGACATGTGGTCTTCATCCACATAGCATGTGATGATTAACATTATTTCATTTGAAGACACCAAGAAAAAACAAGCAAAGTGTGCAGTTTAAGATGGGGTTTGGAGTGCCTGTGGAGGTTACTCCGGCAGACAAGATGAGGATGTTGTTGCGAGCCACATCACCCACACTGTATGTAATGCCATTACCAACATCCATCACAAACGCAGTTATCGGAAACAAACCAAGGAGGTTATGTAATCGGGGTGGTTTGTCTGTTTGTTTGTCTGTCTGTTAGCAGGATTACGCAAAAACTACTGGATGGATTTTGATGAAAATTTCACCAGAGGTAGCTCTTGGGCCAAGGATGAACCCATTAAATTTTGGTGATGATCTGAGAGTGCATACCTCCACCAAGGACCATGTTTGTATTTGTGCAGCAGGATTACACAAAACTACAGCATGGATTTGGATGAAATTTTTACCAGAGGTGGTCCTTGGCCTAGAAAAGAACCCATAACATTTTGGTGATGATCCGAGAACACAAACCTCCACCAAGGCTCTTATTTTCTCACAGTGTTAGCAAGAATCCTCCAAAACAACTGGATGGATGTGGATGAAATTTTCACCAGAGGTGGTCCTTGGGCTAGAGAGGAACCCATGACATTTTGGTGATGATCTGAGAATGCTTACCTCCACCAAGTCTCTTATCTTCTCACAGTGTGTTAGCAAGAATCCTCCAAAATTACTGGATAGACTTTGATGCAATTTTTACCAGAACTGGCTCATGGCCTACACATGAATCCATTACATTTTGGAGGTGATCCATGAGGGACGGAAGGAGCCTTGGCAGGTATGCACTTTCTGAGTTCTACTCTAGTTTCTTGTGTGTTGGGTGAAATGCACTGCTTCGTTGCCAAAATGGGTTTCAGCTGATGTGTAGAGTGATTTGTGTTCATAACAGGAAAGAGCCCTGATGACACATTTTAACAATCTGGGCTTAAAACATGTTCTTAAAAAAACAATAAAAATAGACTTTTATTAATTTTCATAATATAATGTTAGTTTATCAAATTACAGGCAAGTAGTTTCTACAGTACATTCAGTGCTGTGCGTCCTTCCTGATTTCTTATATTTCTGCATATTTGTCACACTTAAATGTTTCAGATCACCAAACAAATTTTAATATTAGACAAAGATAACACAAGTTAACACGAAATGCAGTTTTTAAATGATTTCCTTTATTAAGGGAAAAAGCTATCTAAACCTACCCGGCCCTGTGTGAAAAAGTAATTGCCCCCTCTTGTTATATCATGAATTAACTGTGATTAATTACATTTTTGGAAAGCTGAATTCAATTTCACGAGCCACATTCAGACCTGTTGAATCAAGAAATCACTTAAATAGAACCTGTCTTACCAAATGAAGTGGGCTAAAAGAGCTCAAAAAGCAACACATCATACCGCGATCTAAAGGAATTCAAGAACAGATGAGAAACAAAAACCCAGAACAACATCTAAAGAACTGCAGGCCTCACTTGCCTCAGTTTGAACACTGGTCCATGATTCAACAATAAGAAAGAGATGGGGCAAAAATGGCATCGATGGGAGAGTTCCAAGGTGAAAAACATGGCTGACCAAAGGGTACACAAATGCTCGTCTCACATTTGAAAAAATTTGAGAAAATATTCTGTGGACTGACAAGACAAAAGTTGAACAGTTAGGAAGGCGTGTGTCCTGTCCCAGTAGCACAATAATCAGGAGGCAGACAGTGGATTAACAGTATTTTGACTTTTTATTTATATCATCCAATAGTTGCAGTAACCATTGCACTGTTGAATGCACACCACAGGTCTGACCAACATCACAGACAGATGTGAAACGGCACCTTTTATACTGTGTCACCAAGCCTCTCTCTAGACAAAACCATATATGGGGTAATTCACATTGCTATACTAAAGTAAAATAAATATAAATGATAACTGCAATTTAAATATACATACAATGATATTTATCACTACTGCTTACTACAAAACCCAAAACAAGAAACCCAATATTAATATATACAAAATATAAACATTCAGACTACTATACCAAACACCCCCTTCCTATCCTACCCTTTTAGTCCCTCCCAGAACCTTTATTAGGGCAATTGTGTTGCCAGGTGAATCTTTTGACTGGACACCCTGGAGCAGACAAAAGGACAGGACAGGTAAGTCCTTTTGCAAACAACTCAAATTGCAAACTAAACTAATGCACCAAACCTACCCATAATAGTTCTACATAAGTTTTGTAGCTCAGAGAAACGGTTGCCTATTTTGTTCTTCAACTATCAATTAACTGAGCTCATTTGCACCTCTCTTTTAGGTGGAGCAGATCAATCAAAACTACCTGCTGGAAATAGCACAACCAAGCCACAATCAACAAACCAAATGTGCAAACTGGCAAATATAAAAGAAAGTCATAAGTAATGAAGTTATCTTCATTACACATCTGGAGCTTCATAAAAAGAACATCATACCAACAGTCAAGCATGGTGGTGGTAGTGTGATGGTCTGGGGCTCTTTTGCTGCTTCAGGACCTGGACAACTTGTCGTAACTGATGGAACCAAGAATTCTGCTCTCTCCCAGAAAATCCTGAATGAGAATATCTGGCCATCAATCCATGACTTCAAGCTCAAGCCCTCCAATGTGGCTAAATTAAAACAATTCTACAAAGAAAAGTGGGCCAAAATTCCTCAGTAGTGATGTAAAAGACTCATTGCCAGTTACTTGCCTTTCTTGCGGCATGGTGGGCAGCGCGGTGGCAGAGTGATTAGCACTGTGGCAGCACAGCAACTCACCCTTGGCCGGGGAATCCTGGGTTCAATCCCAGCCCCCGACCAACAGTGATCTGTGTGGAGTTTGTATGTTCTCCCCGTGTCTGCGTGGGTTTACTCCGGGATTTCTCCGGTTTCCTCCCACATGCCCAAAACATGCAAGGTAGGTTAATTGGCATAAAAAAACTGGGGATTCTAAATTGTCCTTAGGTATGACTGTGAGAGTGAATGGTTGTCTGTCTCTCTGTGTTGGCCCTGCGATGGACTGGCGATCTGTCTAGGGTGTACCCTGCCTCTCGCCCAAAGATGCTGGGATAGGCTCCAGCCCCCCCGCAACCCGAAAAAGATTAAGCGGAAGAAGATGGATGGATGGATGGGTGGGTGGCATGGTGATACTGTCGGTCACAGTTGACAGCGTATGCTAGAAAATGACCGCGCCATTCACGCCTGTCTTGTGAGTGGAATGTTTTCTCCGTTCTGTCACCAATCAGTCACAAATTAGTTTCATAGGTCCCCAACTCCTCATAACTTTTCTCTCACTTTCTGACTCATGGAAACTAAATTGAAAAGGGTTTGAGATGGGTTCTAGTTGGGTTTGAGACACCCACGATGACAGTGACTATTTTAAGAGAAAATTTGTTGCACAAAATTTTTGAACATGTTCCAAGATTCCTGCGACCCGAGAGTGAGGAACAACGACTCACGACAGGAAATTGCAAACTCCGCAAACATCTGGAGAGATTTTTGAAAATCCCTCACAAATGCTGTTCTCTAACAAGTTGCGATCCACCGCAGCCCAGTACGATACGGGCTATACATATCAACTGAAATGTATTACATCGAATGTCTGTACAGATGAAGTTGTAAAATAAAAGCATAGAAGAACTAAAGGTAGGTGGATAGATAGAAAGATGCATAAAAGGCAAAAAAGGGGCAGTGCTCAGTAAAAACATTGATTTTTTTTTGGGGGGGGGGTCAGAAGGGTAGCAAGAGGAGCAAAAGTTGCATAAACTCTCACATGGACACACGCACTGAGACACACACACAGAGAACGCTGGCTGCTCTAAATGTGGCTTGTAGAAGGAAATTCTGAAATCTGAGTCTTGGCACCAGACAGACTGGAAGCAGCCAGGCTGCAAGAGCAAGAGTGAGAGAGAGCAAGAGAGAGTTAGGTGGGAAGGGAGGAGGGATGGGGGGGGGGGGGGGCAGTGTTGCGAGAATTGCCTTGGCTCTTATCAGCTTATAGGCGACATGAGGCCATGCTAACACTGTGACCTGCAGCTCATCATGCATGCTGGCATGGTGGCACAACTAATGGAGATGCATAAACTCATGCTCACTGACACACTAAGGTCACAATACGAGTGCAGCTTTGTGCAGAGTGCCTGTGGGATTTTATGTAAACCACAGAAATGAATGAAAATGCTTTTTAAGGGTCATTTAATGAAAGAGATGCCAGTGAAGGGTGTATCGGGTGTGGAAAAATTGATCAGTTTCACACTAATTACCAAGGTGCAGCATCCATCCATATGAAAAAGGGAGAACTATGGATGAACCAGATGTGAAATGTAAAATGTGTTTGACTGCTCTGTCAGACCATTAACAAGAACAGTGGGTCTGCAGTGTCAGTAGGTAGAGTAGTAGTAGATTAGTTTATTTGACAGGAACAGTGCAATAAACATAGACAATTAATCAAAGACAATCAATCTGATGTGTTGCACATAGAGTGTATAGCTATTAGCTAATTTGCAACTCTTGTCCCTGGATGGGCTTTAGAAAAAAGAATCAAGATAAAAAATATACACAATAATTGCAGGTACTTTTACTGCAAACAGATTTCACAGTTACAGCACAAATACAGTATAACCCAACCTGTTTAGTAAAAGGACAAACCCAAGGATTTTATCGTTTACGTTAGTTGCACTTCTTTCCCCCGCGGAGCGACAGCAGCTTGTCTTTCTGCAAAGCCTGACAGTATTCATCTCTGGTCACAAACTGCCTTTTTATTTGCTATTCTTCACTTTGAGTCGGGCCACTCTTGCATGATCAAGCGAGGCAAAATCTGGGGAAGGAAAATTAAAATGAAAACAATTCAAGTTTTGCATTTCTACAGAGATGACTCACTTCTATTTGGGAGCTATATGCATGTTTGGCAGTGCAAGGTTAATTTTTTCATCTCTTCTTTTAAATCCTCTTCTTCTCACTTTCTCTTGCCCTCCCTTGGGAGAATGGCGGCGAGCGAGTGAACAGCCTGCTGTATGTTTAACCTTTGAAGTGGGCCTGCTGTGCGGAGCGAGGCCTGCCACCTGTTGGGTCTGTGTGCGCATGCAGAGGTAAATCTCTCTAATTTTGATGAGCAGAGACAACGGAGGAGTCACCGCAGGGATGTGGTGGCGGGCAGTTGCTGACGTTCTCAGGAAGGGGGGGGGGGGGTTCCAAGGTGGGATCGCCCATACACACGCACACACACACAACCCCTCCTCTGTCAGAGGCTCGGTGACACCATGTCTCCCTCTGCGATCGCGGGTCCAGCCTGGGTGGCTCCAGGCCTTCTGCGTGTCCCTCAGTGTGTGTGTGTTGTCACACCAATGGGGTCCCTGCCTGGGCCACCATATGCCACCCACCCAGCCAGGGATAGGAGAGGGGCGACCCCTGGCCACTGGAGCCACCAGTTGGCTCATTCTTTCAGTCACACGCCGGCCGGGCGCCATGTTTAAAGTCTGGGATGGAGATAGAGGGAGGGAGGTTGGGTGGGTGGGGTGACTTTTGTTCTTCACTCTGATAGATACATAAATGATAACATGCATCCTCTCACACATGAAGTCTATATGAGAGCTTGAAAAAGTTGCACTTTAATGAGTATTTCCAACGCGGAGCCCTTAAGTTGCTTTTTAAAACTGAATTATTTTTAAATGATTCGTTGTTTTTAACAGACTCTACAGGTCAACAGCAATATCATGTTTGAAGTGCCGTACTGTAGATTAGATGAAAGGTTGTTGCCATATGCAAAGAGAGACTTGTGAGATACATTTACAGTGGTGTGAAAAAGTCTTTGCCCCCTTCCTGATTTCTGATTATTTGTATGTTTGTCACACTTAAATGTTTCAGATTATCAAACAAATTTAAATACTGGACAAAGATAACACAAGTAAACACAAAATGCAGTTTTCAAATGAAGGTGTTAGATGTTTAGATGTTGGATTTTTTTCCCTTAATAATATTGGTGATAAACCCCAACCAACAGGTCCCGGGCACCAACCTCCCAAGGAGACAGTGGTCTACACTCAATCGCTTCAGGACTGGACATGGCCCCTGCTTGGCCAGCCTTCACAGATGGGGCAGTAGCCCTAGCCCACTGTGCGCATGTGGAGAGGAGCAAACTATGGAACACATCATAGAGGCTTGCCCGCTCCAAAGACTGGAAGGAGGATTACACACCCTCCATACAGCAAACCAGGAGGCAACTGCTTGGCTTAAGGACTTTGCATTCGCTAAATAAATGTGACTTACAAGACATATTAAGAGCAAAATCAGTCCCAAATCCCAAGTAATAATAATAATAGTGAATTAGATTTATATGGCGCTTTACATGTCAAGTGACATCTCACTTGACATGTAACATTCAGGAAAGCTAGCGGTAGTTGAGGCATGCACTGAGATCATGGTTCCACGGTGGTGGGCAAGCGCACCAGACCGACAGCCCCCAAGTGGAACTGCCGAGAGGCAGCTCGCATTGGTGGAGGTTGGCGGCGGATGGGGCGCTGCGTCCGCCGGCTTGCCTCCTTCACTCCCACATGGGAGAGACTTAGACAGCGAGCCGGGGACAGCCTTGGCGAGTGGGTAACCATTGACCGGTGGGGAGCCCTCCAGCCTCCACACGGGGCCGGGCAGCGACTCTTTGCTCCACCAAGAATGATCCTTCCACAGGTTCACCTACAGAAACCTTATTATGACTTTTACTTTCTCTAGATAGTCAAGTTGGATCGCCTACTTGGAGCCTTGTACAATATCCTCTTCTTCCTGCTCTTCTTGTGAGCTGCTCTTGGGTTCAAACATGTACGGCTGAATCACTCCGATGTTTTGACGAGCCATTGTTTAGCGAGGCAGTCTTTGGTATTCTCAGGTCACAGGACAGTGGAGCTCTGGCCTTTCAGCATCCGCTCCTGGTGGGCGGGAGTATGGATGGAGCTTATTAGAATATTCATAGATCTGTGTATACTTAAGTAGGTGGAAGATGTAAATGTACTTTATTGATCCCAAACTGGGAAATTACAGCAAAAGGCTCAGAAAAAATAAAAGCTCTTTCCAAGCAATTCTAAGGCAATGAAAGTTTTTTTGTGTATAAAAAGACACAATATACTATTTTGGGCAACACACATTTGTTTTTGAGGTGGTTTTAGAGCTGCCGGAGTGCATCTTTAAAAAAAAAATATATCTATTATTTCCCTCACCCCTAGGGACATGTAAAGGCTATGGAGGTAAACCCAAACAGAAAATCAAGATTGGAACAGCTGGATGTGAAGTGAAAATATTATTTCTCACTTTAAGTTTACTCAAATTAATATAATATAATAAGTTTTGTTAAATTATAAAGTCTAATTTCAACTAAATATAGTAAAGTTTTTTAACTTAGATTTTTAGAGGTAATCAGTTCCTGCATACAGTCAGCTTTGATTATTGTGAACTTGGTTTGCAGTGGAAGCACCCACGCCCAGCTAGTCTAGGGACAATACAGGTGTATCAAAGACAGGCTTTAGAAGAGATCAGGCAAATTTTTAATCTCTCAGGTCACCCAACGATCTCCATGCTATGGAAAGGGGCAGTACGTGATTCTAACAGGGACATTCACACATACATTCTAGACAGTATTTATTAGGGGTGTTGGAAAAAATCGATTCACATAAGAATCTAGATTCTCATTTTACAAGATCTAGAACCGATTCACAAAAAATTAAGAACCAAGTTTTGTTATTATTATTTTATTTTATTTTTATTGCGGTGGTGCCAGGGTCCCGTCACGTGACACGTATTGGTGCTTTGTGATACGCAATTACACACTGACGCTGCCGACGCAGGAGAACCATATGGAGTAGCTTACTAAGCTAGCAGCCGGATGAAACAGTCGGAATAAAGTAAAAATGGAGCAGCAAGAAATTCAAGACAGGTCCGTCTGCAGCTTGCAGAGTCTGTCAACACCCCTTCAACTAGTTATGCTCCCTCAGCAAGTTACGCCTCCACATTATGTCACTCCACAAAATGGCTGGCCGTAGCTGACCGTGCAGTAGGTGTTGTAGCCTTCTAGACGGGCCAATGGTGGCCACACATTTCGAAGGATGAATGTAAAAGAATCTAAAAATGAGAGTTTAGTCCATAGACAGTAAAAAAAAGTTTATGGTCTAGTCTTTGGATGATGTTTGCATGACCACGTACTATCCCGTTGCCCAGCAACCCTGACAGCTGCAGTTGAAGGTTTTTATTTTTAGCATTTTTTGACAGCGATGGAAGCAGTGTTCTTTTCATTGAATAAAAAAACAAATCTTGTTATTGACTAAAAGTAGACAAAAACTACTGACAATGAACAGACTAAAATAAAAATATAAAAATAAAATCATCACAATAAATCTGGACTCAAATTAGGTGTCAAAAGTAAAATACATAAATGGTAATTTTAGTTTAATTTCTAGTTTTAATTGATGAACAACATAAATATAGTTTTAGTTGATGAATTTAACACTGGATGGAAGTTTATTTTTGTTTGCTTGTTTGTTTTAAATTATTGCATTTACTTTATCTTTTGCTGGAGAAGCTTCACCAGGCAAAGGATCATGACCAGATAATCACCCAGAGTTGAAAGAAGTGGAAAAAGTTCCAAGTGCTCCTGCTGAGCAACACACACTGCACCACTTTAACAAACTCCCAGCAAATTCTGAACGGGCAAAAAAAAAATTAAATAAATAAATAAATCACAAAAACTTGAAACAGCACTTTATTTTGTTTTATAACTTTAATTTGTTTTTTAAGTCTCCGAAGAATTTCGATACCTAAGTCTATATTTGTGCAGGTTTAAAATTAATGCTACTTATCTTATGCATGAATTGCATTCAGTTCTTATTGAATTTGTTAATTGCATTGTTACTGTATATGTAACTCTATAATGACTGCATACAGTCAGGTAGCACTACTATTTAAATGGATGTTCAAAGTATTTGTGATACAATTTACTTTTGTTTTTAAATGAATAGCCTATATTTCTAGAATGCTGGAGGGCGGCCAACCCTACACACTGTGCAAAAGCTGTTAGGAATTGTGATATGCTGAAAAGGAAAATTTTCAAAATTTCTCTCACTTGTATACAATTTCATTTTTGAAACACAAGTTTTCAATAAATAAAAAAGCAGTTACTAACATAAACCTACTTTTTTCATTTAACAGTATTCTATTGCAAATCAGTTGATGTAATTTTTAAGAAAAAAATATAACCCCCAAAAACATCAAAACACACTGTGTCACGAGCCAAGCCGGTGTGGCTTTCCCCGGCTCGGTCTCGATCTCTCTGGGGGTTCTGGTTTACTGGTTATGTGCATTTTTGGTGTATTTGTACAATACTTCCACATCCGTAGCTACTGCCTGACTGGCAGCTGTTAGTCAGCATTGTGACATACTTTCTCCCACGCTACTGACAGTCTGTCGGTGTGCCCCCCCCCCTTCCCGCTCTCCCTTGACTCCATCAGCTGTTTCCTACCCTGGTAATCATCTTCCCCGCGTCTCGCCCAGGTGTTCCTTATTCGCTGCATCAGCGCCGTTTGTTCATAAGCAGCTCATTACTGGACAAACGTTGCTGGTTTATTGTATGTGCTGGATGGCCTTGCTCCGCCGTCTAGCCATCATGTCGCTAAGGACTGAATCCATGTGTGCTCATTGACATCGCTGTAACTGCTCGGACTGCCCCCGCACTGTGAGTAACTGCCTGTGTTCTGGCTCGCCACTGTACTCCTCCAGTGTGTGTGTTGGGCGTCCTAGAGGACTCTAAGTGTATTCGAACTGTCTGGTGTCTGTATGTGTAATTTTGTGTTAATAAATGTGTGTGTGGTGTAACCCAGTGCTTAATCCCTTGAACTCTGTGAATTCCGCGGGCAGTCACGTCTCTGCATCTTAGTGCGTCTCAGTGCGCACTGAAAAAAAAAAGCTATATTTCCGGTCTTCCAGTACAGACACAGCCTTGTTACAACCTGAGAAAAAAGCTGTGTAATATATTCATTTTTTGTGGAATTTTTACAAAATTTTGACCTGAGCTTGAAAACACTTGGTTCTACATTTCTGTTGTGTTTTCCAGCCAGTATCTGACAGCTGTATGTTATTTGCAAGCATTTGGATCTAAAAAAAAACACCCAGGCGAACTTTCTTGTTACTCAGTGGCAGGAGCACTTAGAGAGATTATGACTGTTTTGCCAAAAAATTCAGAGTGTTTTCTTTTAAATGAGACTAACCCCATGAAGATGCTGCAAAGGGTTGAAGAACAGCTTTTGATTTACTTTGGGTATGCTATTTTTAGGCGTTTTTAGGGAAGTTGAACAGAGTTCCACAGGTTAAATCCATTCGTCCTTTTTCTCCTTCTCCGTGTGCTGTAAAGAAGCGCACGGAGAGTTTATGACAGAATGAACCAGCCAGTTAAAAGGATTTAGCGAGTTCACCCACACACCATTTTCCCTTTTATCACTAACTGTTCCTTTGTTTTGGACTAACCCGTGTTGGAGTTCGTTATGCCCCAGTTCCGCAGGAGAAAGGGAGCGGCAGCAGGGCCTCCGAGTGAGGAGGAGTTGGCAGCTGTCTACATCCGGAGTTACATGGATGAGTTTCTTGCTGCCAGCAGACCCGAGAGGGATTGGTGGTGCGTCCGCGGAACGGTGAGGATTCTGGAAGAATACCCCGGGCTATGGATCTACCCGCAGTACGCCGACTTGCTCTCCCCAGTCTGCTCGCTCCAGCACTCCTTTCCGGGTCTGGCATTTCCCACAACGCCAGAACGGAGGCCCGCTTACCTGCAAACTGGCAGCCTTCGTGGCGAGTTGCTCGACCCGCCACTTACTCCAGCATGGTTGATTTGGCCACATAAGGGACAGTGTCGTCCCGCAGGGGGACGCCGGGAGAATCCCTCCTCTTCTCCAGTGGCCATCATTGCTTCAGCCGCCGAGAGATCCGCTGGATTCACCCAGGCTACGTCTACCTCCGTCGTCAGGGAGACGGCTCCTCCAATAGCCTGCGGAGGGGTCAAAGCCTTTGGATGATCCTGCCCAGGAGCCCGCACATAGGCGTTCCCCCGCAACTACACTGACGGACGAGGAGTGGGCAGATCTGTTTGCCATGCTCAACCGCCGGGTCAAGGAGGAACGCCGAGAGAGGGAGGTCCACAGACACGCTTCACCGGCGGTGAGGGTCTCATCTCCTACACCTACGCTGACCCTGAATGCACCATCTGACAAGGAGTGTGCGAACCTGCTTGCCACAGTCAACCACTGGGTCGAGGAGGAGTGTCGTAGGACCAGGACTGTCAAGACCAACCCGCCAGTTGGGAGACACCGGGAGAACTCCTCTTCGCCTTCGGCAGCCCTCTACCCTCCAGCTGCTGTGAGGTCCGCCGAGTCTACCCCGGTAACACCCTCCCCCGTCGTCGTGGAGACAGCTCCTCCGCAAGCATCCGATGGGGCCCATGTCACTATAGACACGGAGAGGGAGGATTGTCTCCTGCCTGCAGCTGGGAACGATGATGACCGGGAGGGCAGGCAAGTATTTCTTCATTGTTTACCAGCTAATGACACAGAATCTTGCCTGTCTCCCGGGGGAGGGGCCCAGTATAAGCAGTCCGCTGGGTCCTCTCCTCCAGCTGCACGCACTAACCCATTTTTTCCCCTCTCCGTGTCTCCTCCAACTCACCCCGAGGACCTGTCAGCCCAGGGTCAGGGCCAACCGACAGTGGAGGAGCCTGTGGCCTCGGATGATTCCTTCCCGGAGCCAGAACGGAGAGGGCCCCCTGCAGCCTCGCCGGAGGAATCCTCAGTGTTGGAGCTGCTGCAGGTGGACAATAGGACTGCAACCACCATCATGCCTGCTGCAGGGACCGCTGCAGCAGAGCCACCCCTAGAACTGACCCCCAGCCGACGGGATCCGGACCGTCACTGTCGACAGCGTCGAAGTCCTGGACGACGGTGGAGCTCGAGCACAGGCAAGTTATCTCTCCTGTAGTTCATTTATCAATGATTGAGAGATCTTGTCTGGCTCTTGGGGAGGAGAGCCGGGTGCGGCTCTCGGCCACGCCTGGACTCCCCTTACCGGGCTCTGCCGCTGCCAGCGACCCTAACCTTTTCTCCTCTCCTATTCCTGTCGAGCCCCTCATTAGGGTCGCCGGAGAGGAGCTGCCATCACCGAGGTTGCCAACCGACGACGAGAGGTTGGCGGCCCTAGAGGAGGTCGGCGGGGGCACAGCACCGAGCACAACGATGGAGGCTACGCACCCCAAATTGCCAGAGTCCTGGATGGCGGTAGAGCCCGAGTTCAGGCAAGTGTGCTCCATTATGTCAATTTGTCATTTGTCTATGACACACTGCCCGACTCATGGCGAGGGGGACCCGGGGCAGCTCGTAGTAGCCCTCGAGGCTGCCTCGCCGGGCTCTACCGCTGCCGGCGACCCTGACCCAGTCTCTTTTTCCCTCCCTCCGGGGTTGGAGTCCCCAGCCAGGGTTGCCGGAGAGCAGCTGATTTTGCCAGAAGCCGCTGAGGATCAGGATCCAGCGCCAGGTGGCGTTAGGAGCACCACCTCCCTCGCTGGGGAGGCCACCGCGGGAGCAATGAGGCCCCCGATGGGGGTCACCACTGGTGCAACGGTGCTCCAACCGGAGGCCATCGTGAGTGCAGCCACGTCCCAGACCGTGACCGTCATGGGTGCCGCTCTGGCTCGATGGGGTCCCACCGCGGGCGTTGCGGAGTCGCCGCCGGAGGGCACCGAGGGTCTGGTCATGCCGAGGGAGGCCGTCGCGACTTCAGCCCCTCCTGCCAAGGTCGTCAGGGCTCCCCCCATCGATCTCCTTCTCTGCCTGGTGTTTCTGCAGATCAGTCCTCTCACAGCGGGTGCAGCTTCGACCCAATCGGGATCCACCGTGGGTGCAGCGGAACCGGCCCAGCTGGGCTCCACCACGGGTGCAGCAGAGCCGGCCCAGTTGGGGGCCATCGTGGGTGTAGCTGAGCCTCAGCCAGAGGCCACCGTGGGTGCAGTTAGGCTCCCGCTGGAGTCCATCGTGGGTGCAGCCGAGCCTCGGCCAGAGGTCACCACGGGTACAGTTAGGCTCCCGCTGGAGTCCATCGCGGGTGCAGCGGAGCCGGCCCGGTCAGGGGCCACCATGGGTGCAGCTAGGCTACCGCTGGAGTCCATTGTGGGTGCAGCGGAGCCGCACCATGAAGGTTCCCTCTGTCTGGTCCGGGTACCCATCGGTCAGCCTTCTGGTGGGCAGGCCACTTCCTGCCTCACCCCTTCGGTCCTGGTGGCTGAGCAACATTGGCCGACCGCCAGAAGAATTGACTCCCCGGGTCAGGTGGCCCACGTTTTCTGGCAGGCCGCAGGACGCCATCCACTGGACCTTCTGCTGGGCGTGGGACTCTGGGCGGCCTCCTGAGCCCCAACGCCCGTGGACTTGGGGGGTTAATCATGGACCCTGGGCGGGGTATTCTGTTCCCTCCTTCCTGTTCCCCCTACCTCCCACCCAAGTTTGGGTTGTGTGTTGTTGTTGCTCCTGGGGGAGGGGGGTTTGATGTACCTGGGGTGTCTGGGAATCCACCCCTTAAAGGAGGGGGGCTCTGTCACGAGCCAAGCTGGTGTGGCTTTCCGCGGCTCGGTCTCGATCTCTTTGGGGGTTCTGGTTTACTGGTTATATGCATTTTTGGTGTATTTGTACAGTACTTCCACATCTGTAGCCACTGCCTGACTGGCAGCTGTTAGTCAGCATTGTGACATGTTTTCTCCCACGCTACTGACAGTCTCTCGGTCCGGCCACACACCCCTGCTCTCCCTTGACTCCATCAGCTGTTTCCTACCCCGGTAATCATCTTCCCCGCGTCTCGCCCAGGTGTTCCTTATTCGCTGCATCAGCGGCGTTTGTTCATAAGCAGCTCATTACTGGACAAACGTCGCTGGTTCATTGTATGCACTGGATGGTCTTGCTCCGCCATCTAGCTGTCACATCGCTAAGGACTGAATCCGTGTAAGCTCGTTGATATCGCTATAACTACTCGGACTGCCCCCGCACTGTGAGTAACTGCCTGTGTTCTGTTCGCCGCTGTACTCCTCCAGTGTGTGTGCTGGGCGTCCTAGAGGACTCTAAGTGTATCCAAACTGTCTGGTGTCTGTATGTGTAATTTTGTGTTAATAAATGTGCGTGTGGTGTAACCCAGTGCTTAAATCCATTCGTCCTTTTTCTCCTTCTCTGTGCACTGTAAAGAAGCACACAGAGAGTTTATGACACACTGTACTCTGCTTTCAAGCTTACCTCAACTTTTTTTGCAGTGCAGTGGACTTTTTTTTCCCTGCGATTAGTGGGTTTTTGTACTGAAATGAGAGCCAAATGTGAATCAAAAATCGTCTTGAATTGAAAATTGATTCTGAATCGAATCGTGCCCCCCCTTCCCCCCCAAAAATCGGAATTGAATCGAATCATGTGACTTCTAAAGATTCACAGCCTTAGTATTTACAGATGTGGAGACCACTGAGCTGAAGCAGAAGGGACACCTTCAACAAGATGACTGATTAGGTGCTCCTGTCCCACTGTGGTGTACATTGAGTAATCTTTAGATCCCATCTACAAAGCACTTTTATTCAGGAACATTTTAAACCTCCCTTGCTTGAACTTCTAACATTTGTCACTCAAAACCCACATGCACACTCAGAAAAAAGATGGAGTCAGAATTTCTCAGGACTTGGTCGTGCTTTATCAGCAATGAATGGTGCCACACCTTGTTTCTGACCTACTGATTGTGCACACACATGTACCACGTTAACCTTATTTTTTCCCTAAACTCCTTATTATTTTGTAACTTCACCCTCTTTTCTCTCTGTCCAAGTCTTCAATTCAACTTTCACAGCTCTTCATCACTCTCTCTTGCTGTCTCTTTCAATCATCTTTTCAATCTGTCTTTTCATCTACTTCAGACTCAATCTTTCAAACTCTCCCACCGCTCCATTTCTGTTCTCTTGCTCCTTCTCTTCTTACCTATTTCAATCTTCTCTTACATCCCCCTTCTCTCTTTAAATCTGTTTCCCTCCTTCCTACTGCCCTCCATCCCCGTTCCAGTGTCTCTGTGTCTGTGTGCTGAGTTGAGGTTTGGAGTGGAAACCAGAGTATCAAATAAGACACAGAGGACAGGAGGGAGCCAGCCTCATAAATCTCCCTCACAGCAACCCACAGCATGCAGAGTGCATGCATTTGTCTAAGGCTGTACATGAAGGACCAAATACAAATGTGCATATATACGGTATGTTTGTATGCATTTAAAAATAGGAATAAATCTTGCAAATGTGCATACATGTATTTTTTTTTCCTTTGCCAGTTCTTGCATCTCAACTAATGTGTGCTTGTGTGTGAGATGTGAATTCATAAGAAAAAAAAATGCACAGGACCTTTCCAAAAGGTTAGCAGAAATTATGCATCAGACTTTTGTCTGCAATCTCTGAATCTGTAAAACAGAAAAAAGGTCTTAACAGTTATTACAGGCTATTAGTCTGAGGCAAATGTTACATTAAACTGAACAGTTTGTCAACAGAAACATGAAACGTGACTGCAACAAACTTTTGAGGCTTTGTTGGAGGTATTACAGTTTTCCGAATTGCTAAAACACTGAATCAAATTCTTAGTGGCCTGAACTCATTTTTTGAATCAAACTCTCTTCTGGCACAACCTTGAGCTGGTTCATATAGTTAGATGCAATTTTCAAATCTGTAGCACACCTTCTGGAACACTTTACCCAAATTTTCACTCGCTAAAACAAGTGATGCACATGAGCTGCACGGGAGGCACACATTAAACACAAATACAGCACTGTTGTCATCAGTTAGACAACAACTCAAAACTGAACACAGTTGTTTCAGAAGATGTGATCAAACCAACGCACATGATATAAGGCAGTTTGAAGTGCACAAGACACCAACAATGGATGGAAATGATCCGAGATGCAGAGGAGAAGTACAAGAAAGAGGAAGAGCAAGAAATGTAACTTCTGATGAAATCCAAGCAACTATAACAGATCATGTGCTTGTTCATGGAATGACCATGAAAGAAGCAGGACAAAGAGGACAACCAAGTTTGAGCCAATTCTCTGTGACCACCATCATCAAGATGTTCAGAGAAGAGAACAGGTAACATAAATGTCTGTTGGTCACTACAAGTTTACATTTGTACTTTGTTTATAGAAACAGGACTGGAGAGAAAAAACCCACTGAGGAAAATATTGCCTGTAATGTGGATGAAGTTGTCTGGCCAGACGCTGCATAAAGACGCAGAGGTAGAATGAACCTGTCAGGATTCAATTTGAAAATACAAGAATTTTGAGTGTTTTACAGTCATGGAGTTTTTCTTCATAGTTTTCTTTGGTCTTTTATAAAAATGTTAAATGTGTTTACAATATGTGATAAACATGTTCTGCATGCACTGGATGCAGTCTTTCCCATTTTGCTCTGTAGTGTCTACATGTTGACTGGCTATGAGTGTGATCTGAAAGTACTGTTTGCTTTTGAGTGCAGATAAAATAGTTTTGAGTAGGGGTGCTACAAAAGATCGATTCAGTGATGGATTGTGATAGTTGAGACTACAGATGATGCACCGAACCCTAAATGCATTGATTGATCTTTTATTAATTATACAATATATATTCATGTAAATGTTGCATACTCTCTTGGGTATTCAACTAGTTGCATTTTCAGTCAACTTGAAGGTGCCAAGCAAGCACCCAGTCAAGTGAAGTCATATCTTATCTCCCAAGATTTGGAGCCAGCTTTTAAAGTTAGAAAGCAGTTACTTCAAAGTTGACCGGAGTGGTGGCCTAGTTGGTAGAGCATCCGCCCCACAACCGGGAGGCCAAGGTTCAAATCCCAGCTGGGCCATACCAAAGACCAAGTAAAAAATGTACTTTCTAGCTTGGTGCTCAGCATAATAGAAAAGGAAAGTTAACACACGGAGCTACCAGAGGACTGATCCCCCACTGTAGCTTTCATTACTTACAGTAGCTGGGTGGCCTAGTTTCATGAAACGGAGAGAGGCATTGCCCTACGCCACTGGCATGGTGATAACTAGTTAGCTCAAATGTCGGGCCTTTTTTGGATTTTATTACAAAGATGGAAGGAAAGACCTTGACAAGACACACAACCCGTAAGAAGCGCTGCACAGCCCCCCTCCCCCCAAAAAACACTGGGATCATGGCGGGACACACATCTCGGAGCAGCATTAGCAATGGCTAAGCTGAAGAGACACCAGCATGGAGCTTTTTATCCGATCACCAACTAAGTAAAGTTTATTTATTAAGCGTTTTTCACAGACATTTAGTCACAAAGCACTGTACAATAAAATGGAGTAAAAGGAAACTGATAAAAAAAAAAATTTAAAAAATACAAAAACTAGTTAAAACGCAAGATTAAAATAATTTAAAAATATCAGACTTACCATTAAAAAGCAGCTGAAATAGAACACATTTTTTTTTTAAATATCTTCAGCTTAGGAACTTTATTCGATCAAATCAAAATAATGCTCTCACTTCCGGTTATGGCTGCCACGTAGGACGGACGTGTCTCGCTCTGCTCTGCTCCTGGAGAAAAAAAATCGGCAAATAACTCTCTCATTTGGGACAGAACGTATCCCAGCGTTCGGGCGAGGATATGTCGGCGAAGCCTAAGGCTGGAAAACCAGGTAAAGGAAAAAGCGAGCCGCCGAAACAGTCCAAATTAACGGACTTTCAGGTCTGTGACGCAGCAAATAAAACTCCATATATGGCGGAGGAGGCTGGCAACGGTGCGATGTCTGCGGGGGGAGGCGCAGATGCGCTGATGGCTGCCATGAGTTCAATGAGAGAGGACTTTTCCTCTAGATTTGATGGGATTATGACAGCGTTGGAAGGAATAAGAAAGGAATTGGGTGACTGTGTAGAACGAACGGCGCAGATGGAGCTCCGTCTCGCTAGTGCTGAAGATGACGTCACCCGTCTTCAATTAAAGGTGCGCACTTTGGAAAAAAAAAATAAATCTCTGGAAGATAATATTTTGGATTTGGAATCTCGGTCGAGACAGAATAACTTGAGGCTGGTGGGTCTTCCAGAGGAATCAGAAGGTCGGGACGTATGTTCCTTTCTGGAAAAGTGGATTCCGGAGGTGCTGGGCAGCGAGGAGTTGCAATCAGCAGTGGTTCTGGAAAATGCACATCGTATTGGCCCACGGAGAGATAAGGGACCGCCGAGGACCTTAATTATGAAGTTTCTTAGCAACAGAGACAGGATGAAGATCTTCAACGCTGCACGAGCTAAAGGAGAGATTAAACACCAGGACCAGCAGGTGCGGTTCTACCCAGATTTGGCCACAGGAATCCAGCAATTGAGGAAGCAGTTTGATCCCATACGTAAGGAGCTGCGCAACCTTGGGATTCGTCATGGTGTAATCTATCCTGCGAGACTGCTGACCACGTATGAGGGCAGAACCCACATCTTCAAGACCCCAGAGGAGGCGCAGGAGTTCATCAAGAAGATCAAAGAAGAAGAAGAGACTGGTGGGAGCTAAGCATGAACAAAATATAAGGTAGAATAATTAAGCATTTGCACAGGCATCTGACTGACTTGAAGTAAATAGTAAGTTTACAAAATATAGATTGTATTATATATTAAAAAAAACAAAACAAAAACAAAGCAAACAAAAAAAACTATGATGTACAAAGTTGTTAAAAATTTTGGAGTTAAGTTGGAAAACTACAGAGGAGAGTTAATGTTACGTCATTAAAAGCAGTAGAGTTAGGGTGATTGGGAGGATGAAGAAGGAGTGGCTTAGGCTGTTCCCCGTGGGTGTGGAACAGTCGATGGCTATATCGGGAGACAGAATTTTTCTTTTGATTTTGGGGGGTTTGCCACAAGTGTGGGAAGGGGAAATTTGTTTGTGTGTAGTTTGTAGGATGAATGTTCAACCACTCATGTTTTTGCTTCTCTGTATGAGCATGTTTACACTGCAAGGTAATCCCAAACTCTCTATTGATCATAAACCAAAGTGTTAATCTTAATTTAACTTCATGGAATTGCAGAGGTCTACAAAATTTAAAAAAACTTAAACAAGTTATGAATAAAATAAAAGACATGGGTTCAAAAATTGTGTTTTTACAAGAAACTCATCTAATAGAGGAGGATGTTAAAAGAATTAGGAGTAGATGGCAGGGAAGTGTATTCACCTCTTCATTTTCATCCCGAGCCAGGGGAGTTATGACTCTCATACATAAATCAGTTCCTTTTCAAGTGAAAAATGTAATTGGAGACAAATTTGGAAGATATGTAATCATTCAAGGTTCTTTGCTATTAGAAAATATAAATCTTGTGAACTTATATGGTCCCAATATAGATGATCAGAAGTTCTTTGCTAATTTATTTCTTATTTTATCATCACTTACAGGGCAACATATAATAGCAGGGGATTTTAATTGTACATTGAATCCAGGTATAGATAGATCAACAGGACTGGATTGTACGCACATTGGATGTAGGATGACTATTAATCATTTTATGAAAGAATTGAGATTGTTAGATATATGGAGAGAAATGAAACCACAAGTTAAAGCCTATTCTTGTTATTCCAGTACCTACAAGACATTCTCACGTATTGATTATTTTTTGATTTCCACAGAATTAAGGTCCAAGATTCAAAACTGCTTTTATGATAACATCGTGATCTCTGATCATGCACCCTGTTGTCTAATATATGTAGATAAAAAATTGACAAAGGAATCAGGTAGATGGCAATTTCAGCATAAATGGCTTCAGGATGAGGAATTTGTCAAGTGTATAGAAAAACAGATAGACGAGTTCTTTGACATCAATACTACACAAACATCAGCATGTGTAAAGTGGGAGGCTTTCAAAGCTTTTATTAGGGGACATATTATTAGTTATACAGGATCAAAATCTAAGAAGACTCGAGAGGAGAGAGCTAAATTGGAACATAAAATAAAAAGTCTTCAGGAAAAAGTGTATGCAGGAAGTGACCCAAGGTTGGAGAATGAATTACTGATTTTGAGAGCTGAATACGACAAAAAATCAGCGAATAGAGCTGCCTCGAGTCTTCTAAGATTGAAACAATCTTTTTATGAACAAGGTGAAAAATCAGGAAAATTATTAGCATGGCAGATTAAACAATTAGAAATTAAAACACCAATTACCAGTATTATAAGTAACGGACAGGTAGTTATAGATCCTTTAGAAATTAATAGAGCCTTTAGAGATTACTATGAAAAATTATATGATACCAAAAATGAACCTGATTTAACAAAACTAAATGGGTTTTTGAACGAACTATCTATACCGTGTATTCCAAATGAAAACAGGGAGATATTGGAGTCTAAAATTAGTCAAGAAGAAGTTGGGCTAGCCATTGATAATATGAAATCAGGAAAAAGTGCAGGACCAGATGGTCTTCCAGTTGACCTTTATAAAAAATTTAAGAATAAATTAATAAAACCTTTTTTGGAAATGGTTCTAGAAGCATTTCAAAATAATAATTTACCATCATACATAAATAATGCCTTAATTATACTGCTGCCAAAACCAGGTAAGCCCTCTAATAAATGTGAAAATATGAGACCAATAAGCCTATTAAACGCCGACCTTAAGATAATCTGTAAAATTTTAGCAAGACGAATATAAGAAATTTTACCAAATATTATTAATCGAGATCAGAATGGCTTTATAAAGGGTAGACAAGGCTTCCATAATGTAAGAAGACTATTTAATATTATTTATTTTAATAAAGAAGCACCGGATACAGCTCTCCTATCATTGGACGCCGAAAAGGCCTTTGATAGAGTTGAATGGCCCTTTCTTTTTGAAGTCCTACAAAGGTTTGGACTTGGAAATAATTTCATAAAATGGGTTCAAATAATATACAATAATGCTACAGCAGAAATCCTAACAAATAACAATATTTCAAAACCAATAAAAATCAATAGAGGATGTCGACAAGGCTGTCCACTTTCACCTTTACTGTTTACTATGGCAATTGAACCTTTAGCGATAGCGATACGTTTACATTCACAAATATATGGAATTAAAGTTGGACCAACAGAACATAAAATCTCCCTGTACGCCGATGATATAATTTTGTTTATGTCGAATCTAAAAAAATCAATTCCAACCTTGTTGAATTTAATAAAGAATTTTGGGGAAATATCAGGATATAAAATAAATAAAACTAAATCTTCAATATTAATGCTAAATGAGACCCAGAGAAATTACCCAGCCCCTGAGGTAAATTAATTCAATGTTGTAAATCAGTTTAAATATTTAGGAATCCAAATTGTGCCTAAGCTAGAATCAGTCGCCAGTGTCAACTATGAAGCCTTAATGTCAGATATCAATGAGTTAACTCAGAGATGGATGTCACTACCAATGTCGATGATCGGGAGAATCAATATACTTAAAAGTAATATTTTACCTAAAATACTTTATTTATTTCAATACATTCCCTTATCACCACCTTTAGATCTATTCTCAAGAATAAAAAAAAAGTTAGTGGAATTTATATGGAACAACAGGAGGGCTAGATTACGTTTGTCTTTATTATATTTACCATTTGATCGTGGAGGTCTGAAATGTCCAAATTTTATGTTGTATTATTGGTCGGCACAACTGAGGTCTATGACATATTATTTTTCATCAAATGATCTCCCTCACTGGACTGAAATGGAATCATACAATTTACCTTTACCTCTTCCCATATTCATATACTCAGATTTGGCAAAAAAATTACAAAAACAAGTTAAAAATCCATTTGTAAAGCATATGATCAAAATATGGTGTGAAGCTAAAAACTATTTAAAAGAACCACAGTTATTGCCACAATTTAGTCCAATATGGGGTAATCAATATTTTAAACCAGGGAGAGCGGACGCTGTATTTAAAGTATGGAATTTAAAAGGGATACAAAAGATTCAGGATTTATATTTGCCATGTGCAGATAACATAATGTCTTTTGAAGAGCTGAGGATCAAATTTAATCTCAATAGAACACATTTTTTTTAAATATCTTCAACTTAGAAACTTTATTCGATCAAATCAAAATAAAGCTCTCACTCGACCTATTTATTCATCCTTGGAAAAAATGATGATGAAAGATAGTAAAAGAAAGGGTATTATTTCAGAGTTTTATAACTCATTGACACTATCTTCAAGTGAAAATTCACTGAAAAGATTAAACTACTGGAAAGAAGATCTGCAAACTGAAATTTCAGAGGAACAATGGGAATTGGCTTGTACAGAAGCTCAAACTAAATCAATAAATGTACGCCTTAAATTGATACATTTCAAATGGTTAATGCGGATGTATGTTACACCGGAGGAGTTAAATAGATATAATAAAAATATACCAGATACATGCACAAAATGCATGGAAAGTAAAGGAACCCTATTTCATTGTTTATGGGAATGTAGATTAATAAGAATGTTTTGGGAAGAGGTGAGGGTAACAATTGAAAAAATAATCTCAAAACAAATCATATTGAATCCTAAACTGTTTTTGTTGGGTCTGTACCCAGAAAAGCATAATTTTAATAAAAGTGAAAGAACATTCATAGACCTCAGTTTGCTTAATGCCAAAAAATGTATTGCACTATTATGGAAAAAGACTCATAGACCAGATGTGACTCAGTGGTTAAGACAGATGTTAACAAACCTTCCATTAGAAAGAATAACATATATACTGAAATCAAAGGAAATTGTGTTTGAGAATATATGGAGACCTTTTATTGATTATGTAAAAAATTTAAACATAACTCTTGAAGAAGAAGGTGAATGATGTGTGTGGACCTTGTAAATTCCAAACTGGTGAACATAATATGTATACTTATGTATTGGATTGTCTAGACTAAACAGAGGAGCATTGTTGAAGACTTGATTTTGTTGGTGGTTGTTGGTGTTTTTAGTGTATTTTTTTTTTGTAGTACTTTAGTGTTAGTGTTTGATTGTTTGTATCATGTTTGTTAAAAAAAAAAAAAGGTGGGGAAAAAAAAAGCAGTTGAAATGAAACTCAACGAAAACCCTCATTAAACAAAAAAGCGGCCCCTCGTGATTCCCACCCCTAATTTTGAGGCAATTGTTTGGTTTTGCAAGAAGCGTCAGAAATTTGTGAACGTCGTTTGAATATTTGGCTTTGTGTTTACAGTTTTGAGAACAGAGATGTAGCTTTCCAAAAATGTGTCTTAGCGACTGTGAAAAACTGTAAAAATTGTTTCTTTCTGGTACAGTGTAGGCTCTATTGATATCCTAAAATTTGCCAGTTGTATTGAAAATATTGGCTTTTCTTCTAAGATTACGTGAAATTAAATAAATCTATGTAATATGTTTTGATTGCCAGACTATATTCACAGTTAAAGGCCATATATTGTGCAAAAGGGTGTTTTCTGGGTTTTAACCTTATAAAATACAGCCACTGGCCACATGCATAGTGCTAAAATATTAAAACACTCACTTCACAGAAATACACATTGCTTTTATTTTGTTGCACTCTTGAGGAAAAAGGACAAATTCAGTTCTCTAGAGTACCAAAACAAGCATACCCTGAATGTCTCCTTACTTGCGACTGATCAACTCAAAAGACCTTTAGCCAATCAGATCAGATGCTCACTTTTGGGCAGAGCTTTACAGACAGCTTTTTTGATGAGCTGTAAAACACAGAAATTATTTTTGTTCTTTAAAACTACAGACATACTGTATGTCCTTAAGGACAACACATAAATCTAAACCCTGGAAAGTGAACAATATGTACCTTTAAGCACATTACCACATGGGTAGAGCGGTTGGTGCTGTTGGCGGATCAGCTTTCTGGCTATGTCTGGCTGCAGCCACCAAACCTGGTACACAAGCTGACCTGTGGACTAGCACCTATGGCTACGCTTTTGGGGTCAAAAGGTTGAACGTCAAGGTCACAGGGTCATAAAAGGTCAAGATCAATTTTGCCCGATAGTGACTTCTATTAACAACATAAATAAAGAAATAACATTATTTTTTCACACCTGAAGGAAATACTTGAAGGAGATTTAGGCATCGATTCCAATTATGCTTTGAAGGCTATACAGCATGGAAAATAAGTAAGGACATAAGTATTTAACACATCAACATTTTTCTCATTAAACATATTTCTGATGGAGCCACTGACCTGAGATTTTCACCAGATATCAGTAACAACCCAAGTAATCCATACAATCAAAGAAATCAAGGCAAATGCGTTCACAAACCAAATTTCATAAAGTGGAATGACACAGTGAATAAGTATTGAACACATGAAGATAAAGAGGTGCAAAAAGGCATAGAAAGCCAAGAAACCTGCTGAAATCCATCAGGATTTAGGAAACCACCCCATCCCCCATCAGTGCAAATTAATTTCAGCTGGTTAAATTCTAACTGACAGCCTTTAAAAAGGTCTGTGAATATCAGATTTGGTAGCGCAGTGGTTAGCACTGTGGCAGCACAGTTTTACCCTCGGCCGGGGGATCGCGGGGACCGTGAGATCATGGGTTCGATCCCTGCCCCCGGCCAACAGTGATCTGTGTGGAGTTTGCATGTTCTCCCCTTGTTTGTGTGGGTTTACTCCGGGATTTCTCCGGTTTCCTCCCACATGCCAAAAACATGCAGGTTAGGGAGTTAAGGGGCGCTTGCGCACGCAGCGACCGGCAGCTGGTGGTTTGTCACCAGTCTGCAAAACAAATCTACCTACGGGTACAAAATAAGTAATAAAAAAAAAAAAAAGACTGTCACATCGCAAAGAACTCATAGTGGGTAGAAGCAAAGAGCTCTCTCTAGACCAGGGGTGTCCAATCATGTGCCATGGAGGGCCAAGACCCTGCAGGCTTTACCTCCAACCAGTGTCTTCAACAGCAGAGTCCACTGAATTTCTTCCCACTGATTGCTGATAAGTGAAAATATCTGCTGAAGAGACTAGGTAGAAGAGAAAACCTGCAGGGTCTTGGCCCTCCATGGCACATGATTGGACACCACTGCTCTAGATATTCACAATCTTATTGTTGCAAAACATAATAATGGCATTGGCTACAGGTGCATTTCTAAACTGCTGAATGTTCCAGTGAGTGGAGCCATCATTTGGGAGTTGAAAGAACATCATTTTACCATAAACTGGCCATGACCAGGAGCTCCTTGCAAAATTCCTGACAGAGGAGTCAGAAGAATTATCAGAAGAGTTATCCAAGAGCTAAAAACCACTCGTGGAGAGCTCCAGAAAGACCTGGAGTTAGCAGGTACTGCTGTTTCAAAGAAAACAATAAGTAATGCTCTCAACCGACATGGGCTCTATGCCCGCTCACCTCACAAGACTCCATTGGTGAAGAAAAACCATGTTGAAGCTCGTTTAAAGTTTGCTGCACAACATTTGGGCAAGCCAGTAAAACACTAGGAGAATATAGTCTGGTCAGATGAGACCAAAACTGAATTTTTTTGGATGCCACAACACAGCATGTTTGGAGGAGAAATGGCACTGCATATCAGCCCCAAAACACCATAACAACAGTGAAGTTTGGACGTGGGAGCATCATGGTGTGGGGGTGTTTTTCAGCACATGGTACAGGCAGACTTCATATAATTGAAGGAAAGATGAATAGACAAATGTACAGAGACATCCTTAATAAGAATCTGTTGCCATCTGCCAAGATGCTGAAGATGAAATGAGGGTGGACATTTCAGCAAGACAATGATCTCAAACACAGAGCCAAGGAAACTATCAGCTGGCTCCTGAGAAGGAAAATAAAGCTGCTAGAATGGCCCAGTCAGTCACCTGACCTGAATCCAATAGAAACTGTTTTGTTCTATGGAACAAACTGAAAATGAGTGTTCATAGAAGACACCCATGGAACCTTCGAGATTTGAAGATGGTTTGTGTGGAAGAATGGGCTAAAATAACTCCTGAGCAATGCCTGCGCCTAGTTTCTCCATACAGGAGGCATCTGGAAGCTGTTATTACCAACAAAGGCTTTTCTACTGAATAGTAAATGAATTTCACCAAGCGTGTTCAATACTTATTCCCTGTGTCATTCCATTTTATTAAGTTTAACTTGTTTTGTGAACACTGTTGCCTTGATTTCTTTGAATGTATGGATTGTATGGATGGGTTGTTACTGATATCTGGTGAAAATCTCAGGTTAATGGCTCCATCAGAACTATGTTTAATGAGAAAAATGTTCAGGTGTTCAATACTTATTTTCCCCATTGTATATATTCGGTAAATCTAGGACTGCAGAAACTGCAGGTCTGGATCTCAGCTGAGTGCATTCTAGTTTATCTGATGCTATGCCTGGTGCACTTTCTCATTCCATCATCTATTTCAGAAGCTGTTGTAGTTCATCTGCCTACAGTATAAGGCCACCCTGCTTTTCAGTAACCAATTTCTGATTTGGTGGCCTCCAAACACAAGGTTTGAATGGCAGGCAGATGTACTCACAGCAAGAGATGTAAGCCCAAGATTCCCACATTCATGCCATCTGAAACCTAAGCTGTGTATCAATAAATCGGCCCCATTATTATAAATGTTGGCTATATTTAATATAAGACTGCCTCATTGTAACAAAGACAAAAAAAATAGATTACTTATACTAAACTAAAAACAATCTCTTTAGTTGAAAGCTGGGTATTAGTCAGAGCTATTACTACATGGCAGGCTGTGCACAAGGAGTTTGCCAAAGTCTTTTATGGTTTAAAATGAATTCTTCACAAATGAGTACTTCAAAGAAGAAATAAAGTGTCAGACATTCCAACAGAAGCAGGAATCAGTCCCACTCTGCTGTGATTTTTAACAGATTTTTCACATGTTCTGATCAAAATTTCTAAAGAGAAAAATTACAGGCATTTATAACCTCCTCATTAGTCCTTTTCTTTGAACTGACAGTTTTCAGCTCTAGAAGAAAGGGGGAAATCAGAGGAGAGAAAGAAGAAGTGGGGAATATTAAATCAAATTAGAACCAAATGTGGCAAGTGGCACTTTTTTTTTTTTTTAACAAAAAACACTTTACACTTAGGCCCCCTGAGCACTGCCCTTCTTTTACCACTTAGATGTCAGTGATTTATTTCTCTGTGTTCTTTCTTTTATTCCCTTTGTGCAAAATTCATAAGGATTAGCACTTGGTAGCCCCCATCTGGCCTTACACCCCCTACTCAACACAGTGCTAAGTATTACAATGTGTGTTTTGCATGTCTGTGTGAGCATGAATATGAAGGAAAGAAATCCGACATGCAGAATGTGAGTTTGTGTTAATATATGGACTCAGAGGAAGAAAGGCCAATTTCTCTCCTACATCAAAGCAAAGACGTCATCCTACAAGTGCCGTCGGTTTGGAGCGATCCCCGAAGACAGGGTGGCACCAGGCAGAGCAGAGGGCCTTCTGGGGTTAGCGAGGATTTAAGCCCTCTGGTGCACACTGAATAACTGCACACATTATAATTAAACATTTGCTGGTGTAGCACCTTATTTTCCAACTTTTATTTGTAAAGTGGATCATGTTTGTGTGCTGAATTCCACATTCCACATGTACTGAAAAATATTCATAAGCTACTTTCAAACTACAACTAGTGAGATGAAATCACATGTTCCATGAGCATTAATTAACACCTAAGCAACCCTGGATGGCTTTTTCAAACTAGCAGCAGACCAGGGTCTGATCCCCTGCAGGTAACAGTGCATTTCTCCAACTTTCACATCCTCACATTACTGATGTTACACAAATGCGCCGGTCAGCCTGGAAGCTGGGATCCAGTGCTCACAGGCCACTGATCTATAGAACAATATAGTGGAATGTCAGCGCCATTTTTACAAGTCTTTTAATTTTGTGCTCTGTTAAACTCAGCGCAGGTCAGTGGTTGACTGGAATAAACCACTCTATAGTTTAATGGTTCCTCCATTTCAGTGGACAGGGTTGTAAAATGCAAGGACATTTTACATAATTACCATCATTTTATTATTATCAGCAACGAATAGCTTTCATATTCACATTTTTAAAAATTTATCAATTTTAATTAATACAGGATGAGTATATAGATTATCCATCCATCCATCCATCTTCTACCACTTTTTCGGCGGTAGAGTCACATCCTATGGCAATGCCCAACCAAATCTTGGTTCCAAGAAGAGCTAGGGCATTCCCCAAAAGCAGCGCACATCACACTTGCCTGAACAAGGTGAGAAGTCACCAAAGATTACCAACTCATGGGCAGAGCAGGCTGAAGAAGCTAGCCCACCTACAATTCAATATGCTCAACATCGTCTCACTGACTGGAAGAAGCCGTGAATTGACTGAACTCCTGAGGAGTCGTCACATCGATGTTGCATGTGTCCAGGAAACAAAGTGGAAGGGAACCAGGGCCAAGGACATCGGTGAGGGATTCAAAGTCTTTTACAACAGCAAGAACTCAAAGCAGAATGGTACAGGGATTGTAGTCAGTGAGAAAATAAAAGACGATGTTGTAGAAGTCAGCCTCTTCTCTGATCGTTTGATGTCCATCAGGATTGATGCCAGCAAAGTGGACCTCAGAACTGTCTCATGTTACGCTCCACAGACCAATTGCGCTGATGAGGACAAGGACAAATTCTGGGGAGTACTTGATAACCACCTATGAACCTTCGAACCTGAGGAGCACATCATGATTGGCAGAGACCTTAACGGCCATGTTGGTTCCCAGAGGGACGGTTACCATTAGTGGCATGGTGGCCAAGACCTTGGTGTCTGCAATGACGATGGCTGTCACATCCTGGAGTGTGTAGAGGCCCATCACCTTGCCATAACCAATACATTCTTCAGGAAACAAAGCTCACACCTCATCACATATTATAGTGGTAGAGGACAACCCAGATCGACCACCTGCTCATCTGGTGCCAGGACCTTCAACTAATCATCGATGCAAAGGTGATCCCAGACAATAGGCCTCCAACACTGGCCTCTTATCATGGACATTCACCTGGACCTGGGCCAACAGCGAAAGCTTCACATCACCCAAAATTCAAAGATCAAATTGTGGCGCCTGCCCAAATGTAAACAAGGGCTAACAAATGCACTCAGAACTACTGAAGTGGATACTGCCAAGCCAGTTGATGCCATGTGGAACACCATGATGAGCTAAATCCATGAGGTGGCAGAAGAAGCCCTGGGAAGGACCAAACCGGTCACAAAATTTATTGACAAGCAGACCTGGTGGTGAAACAAAGGTGTCCAACAAGTAGTCAATGAGAAAAAAGTGGCATTCAAAGCCTGGCTTCACTCACGGACTGATGCTGTCTCACAGTGCTACGGAGCTCTTAAGTTGGCAGCAAAAAGGGCAATAGCGATGGCCAAGGCAGCTTACTACAACCACCTCTATAGTGACTTGGAAGCACATGAAAGGGCAAATAACATTACCGACTTGCAACCACCTATTACCATGCCACACGGGACTTCGGCCAGGTGAAACACATTAAGGACATCCAAAACAGGTCCATTGAGTGCCAACCACCATCCTCCAATGTTGGAGCACCTACTTCTCAGTGATCCTGTCCCTCCAATCAGCCATGCTGAGGTTGAAACGGCTCTCCATAAGATGAAAAATGGGAAAGCCACTGGACCTGATCATGTCCCTACAGAGGTCTGGAAGCTGATGTGGCACAAAGGCACTTCACTCCTTACCAGCCTATTTAACCATATAATTGAAGTGCAGTCACCCGAAAGGCTTGGCTGACCAGAATCACGGTGCCCATCTGGAAAGGCAAAGGTTATGGAATGCTCCAGCTACCACTCAATCCACCTCCTTTGCCACACTATGAAGATCTTTGAACGTGTTGTTGACACCTGACTCCTAGGAATTGTTCAGCTCACGTCCAACTAATGCAGCTTTGTCAAAGGATGTGGCACCACGGACGCTACCCAGACAGCCCAAATCCTTGTAAAGCAGCATTGAGAGAAGAACAATCCAGTCCATGTGACATTCCTCGACTTGGAGAAGGCCTTTGAACGAGTCCCACATGCCCTTATGTGGCACATACTTCGATCTTACAGTCTTCCCAAAGCTTACATGCGCTGGGTTCAACTGCTGTACCCAGTGGGAACATCACCACCATTCCCCATCACAGTGGGCGCGCATCAGGGGTCAGCTCTGTCCCCTCTCCCCTTTATTCTGTGTATGGACACAGCCACGGCTGATCGTCAGCTGCCTCACCCATAGACACTGTTGTATGCTGAGGACATAGTCCTGGGAACCGAAGACCGAAGCCACTTGGAACAACAAATGCAGCAGTGGGGGACAAGGCTAGGTGAGAATGGATTGCTCTTGAACATCACAAAAACCGAGTACATGGAATTTGGTCACCAAACTGATGGAACAGTCAGTATAAATGGTGCCCCCTTAAAGAAGCGTACACACTTTAAATACCTTGGCTTGATACTCAACAGTGACAGCAACACACTCCTTGATGCCTGTGCTCAAGTCAGCACTGCCTGGACCAAGTGGTGGCAGGTAACTGGTGTCCTCTGCTACCGCCAGATACCAGTGCGCCTCAAGGGAAAGACCTACAAGACCACGATCAGCCCCGTCACCCTGCATGGATGTAAATGCTGGCCCGCTACAACGAAACATATGCAAGCGCTCCACAGCCTCAGCCTGACCCTGCACGATCATGTGAAGAACGAGGATATGCGAAAGCACATGGAAGTGTCAACAATCACTAGGAAGATGCGAGAGGGACGGCTGCAATGGTATGGACATGTCCAGAGCAAAGAGGACTCTGTGGCAAGGATGGCCCTGCACCTCAGCCCAAGTGGGAGGAGGCCATGAGGACAGCCAAAGAAATGATGGCTTGACCAGATCAAGGAGGACAAGAAGACTGTGAATATCACCCCTGAGTACGCCCTTGATCGAGTCAAGTTCAAATACGTGGACCCTGCAGCTATGCAGGATTAACACGAGGACAAAGAGGTTGTACTCAGAAGGTTTTTGTGAAGAGATGGAAGTGCCACTCCAAGGTTATTTGAGTAGTAGGTAATAATTTTGAGATTTTTCTCTTACATATGTGATTTTTTTTTGGTAAATTTACTACTTTTTCATGTGAATGTGGGTTTTTTTCCTCTTATTTTTGTAATTTTTTGTCTTATTTTCCTTGTACATTTTTTATTTTCTTGTACGTTTATATCTTTTTAACATAAATTTGTGAGGTTTTTATCATAAAATTTAAACATTTTGTTATAAATGCACACTTTTGTGGCTTAATTTTCTAACAAATTTACTATTGTTTGCATATAATAACTTTGCAGTATTTTTTTGTGATCCTTTACAACTAAACCAAATAGAAGGAACCTGATTCAAAATAAAATGACAATAAAAATGAAATAAATTCATGAAAATGACGAAAGATGCAATTATTTCTGATAAGAACAAGTTATTACAGTATAAAACACATTTTTAACCATCTTTCAAATAAGTGTAATCAAAAGTAATTCAAAAGTATGACCAAATGTACTTGAGTAAAAGTACTGTCACGACCCCCCTCGTGCGTTTTTACACAGCACCCTGAGGAGTGAGGGGGAAGGATGGATTTAGGCGCAGGTTACACCACAAACACATTTATTAACAAAAAAGGCAAACAGTTCCAAAATACAGACATACAAAAACGATACAGGGTACACTAAATAGCTCACACGATGGGACGTGCAGCGGGCAGACCACAGTGAACGGTGGCATGTAACACACATAAGACAATACAATAGTCCAGCAATGCTTGACTGGCAAAGGGCTGCTTAAGTACAAACATTGCTGGCAACACAGATTGGGAACACCTGGGCGAAGCGCGGGAAAGGCAATTACCGGAGGAGACCCAGCTGGCTGTCATGAGAGAAGGGGCGTGGTCGGACCGGCAAGTGTCAGACAGCGCCAACACGAGTGTAGGCCAAAGGAGGCTGCCTCACAGCTGCCGGCCAGAACACAGTGGCTACAGGTAGGGAAAAACCAAGGGGAAAATAAGAAACAACAAGAAACTCAAAAAATAACATTTTAGAGAGTGCATAATGGTGTAGCATCTTAGACTAGAACAAAGAGCAGAGTTTCCCAGAGTTTCCCTTGGAGATAACAGGGAAGTGTGAAGGACGAATGCAGTGTGATCTTTTGTGTATCAGACGAATGCAGTGTAATCTTTTGTGTATCAGAGACTGCCAGGAGGATGTTAAAGGATTAAGGAAGTGAATGCAATGTGGCCTTTTATGTGTAGAAGCTGCTGAAGGAAGGCCTGAGTATTTAAGAGAAGAGTCTTGTCTGAGATGCCCTCTTTCTGACTATGCTTCTGTGTGAGAATGTGTAATAAACTGTCTGAGTCAAATCCGCCTCGTCATTTACACACTCCACAACATAATACATAACTACACAGATAACCCTGAGCCACAGCGGGCCAGAACCAAGCCCAAAGAACAACCTGGCTCAGTTCATAAGTACAAGGTTTTCATCACAAATTGACTTATGTAAGAGTAAGACATATCCTAAATTAAAACTATTCAGCAAAGTGCAATTTTGCTGCCATTCTGACACTATCAGAGGATATGCAAATATTTAATACTGTAGCTAGTTAAATGTTAGATCTGAATTATGGTCCTTTAAACACCCCAGTAATTAGTCTCCTAGACATCAACAGTAAACATAAAAGCAAACATACAGCAAATCTGTGCTAAATGATGACCTTAAATAATGAAGTTTATTCTAGTAACATTCATGGGAGATTGAAGCTTACAACTGTCTCTCCACAAATTTCACATTACTGATTTAAATTACATTATTAATACTCATGGTTTCTTGGAAAAGCAGCATATTTTTCAGCAGTCTTAGTAGATATTGACTACCTTGCTACTTTAAATTTTACACTCCTTTTTCCAACCATTACTCTAGTGCTCATTTATTATTACTAAGAACAATTAGACCAGTGGTCCCCAACCCCCGGGGGTCATTTGGTACCAGGCCACACAGAAAGAATAAATAACTTACATTACTTCTGTTTTATTTATTATCTGAGTCTGAATGAGGTTTTATTTTGAAAAATTACCGGATTCTCTCCGTTACATCCGTCTATGGCAGGGGTGTCCAACCATGTGCCATGGAGAGCCAAGACCCTGCAGGTTTTCTCTTCTACCCAGTCTCTTCAGCAGGTGTTTTCACTTATCAGCAATCAGTGGGAAGAAGTTCACAGAAATCTGCTGTTGAAGACACTGGTTGGAGGTAAAACCTGCAGGGTCTTGGCCCTCCATGGCACATGGTTGGACACCGCTGGTCTATGGCTCACTCTTGACGCACGTCAAGACGCTTGTCTTGGTCACGTGATATGCGGCTACCGCTAAAATTAAACCCACGAGCTAGCAAAATGAGTAAAAAACAAACGTCTTTGGAAAGTTTCTTTGCGAAGGGGAAAAGGCCCAGTGAGGAGACAGAAGAAGAGCCTACGACTTCCAAGAAAAAGAAAGCTGCATTTAACAGACAATTGTCATATGAATGTACTGTCTAACGAGGGAGTCGGAAGCCACACTGTCGCTACTCCCCTCAGTGTGGTTTCTGGTTGTGTGTGCTCGTGGGATATACTTGGACTACTCGGACTGCTCCGGTTCTGTGAGTACAAACTGTTAGCGTTTCCCCTTGCAGCGGTGCTGCTACGCTTTGGCACTTTGCCCAGTTACTTTCTCCGAGTCAGTAGCGCGTCCTGGAGGACTCTAAGTTAACCCGAGCTATTTACGTTATTGTGTACTGTCAGTTTTTTGGCCACTGTGCAATGTGGTCTGCCCGCTGCACGTTATCGAGTGAGCCCTTTAGTCGCTAAAGGGCGACCAGAGAGTGTTGTGGGCAGAGAGGATGTTACTCATGTTATGTTGTTGTTGTCGCGATGTTAAGAGGACGTTGCTAATAAAGTTGCAAACGAGTACACAGTGGATTCACGTTTATTATTATATTTAGAAAATACCACAGTTTTTATGCCGGTCGTATCTGTCATGCTGTGGTCCTCGCGGACCACAAATAAAGGAAGACAAACGACAAAATAATGAGCCGCGTGGGGAAAAAACACAAGTAAGGCTAAGATTTAAACACAAGATACAGAGTCTCAGGAATGCACTTACAAAGAGATGAACAAAACGTGAATCTTCGATGGAGGTTGGACACGGGAATGTTTGACAAGGTCGCAGCCCGGAGTAACCTGAGCTGCTCCCTTAAATAGGGCTTCACAGAATACTCAGCTGATGAGAATGTCATCAGCTGATTGATTACCAGCCACCCCTGTGGAGCGCAGCTCTGACAGCCGAAAGCCCTGCCGAGATGCTGTCACAATAAGGGCCCGAAGGAGAGGGAAAAAAATAATACACGCTAAAGAGTGGCGATAAACAGTACAATATAGTCCAAGACCCCAAACACAAAAACATCCCGAACCATACAGAGGAGGGGGGGGGGGAGGGATGACAACAGGCAGAGCGCAATAGAGTAAAAAAAACCACAAGTTCAGGTGGTCTGCCTGCGTCTAGCGTCCAGATCGCTTACAGGGGAAAAAGGATCAGTTCGGGCGGCCAACCCCAGTCCCAGGCCCGGAGAAACAGTACTTCTGGCGGCCAGACCAGGCGCCCGAATTGAAAGACCAATCTGTCGGGGGGCCGACCCAGAACGCCAAACGGGCGAAGCAATGTCCCAGGTGGCCAACCCACGTCATTCCGCCACCAGAACCGCAGGAGAGCACTCGGAGACGGCCTCCCTATGGAGAGCGATAATGAGGGAGAGCCGAGCCAAAAAGGGGAAGTCCCAGCGGCCCCCGATGGATGGAAACCAGAAACGGGGAAAAAAACGAGGGACCAGTCCAGCTATGATTAGCGGAGGATATGCAGCTCCACCTCCAAACTTCACTAGATTAGGCACTGTCCTCCTGTCGGATCCCACGTGAGCCCGAGCTGCACCCACGATGGACCCCGATCGGATCGCGGTTGCACCCACGATGGACCCCGACTGGGTCGCGGCTGCACCCACGATGGACCCCGACCGGGTCGCGGCTGCACTCACGATGGACTCCGACCGGGTCGCGGCTGCACCCACAATGGACCCCGATTGGGTTGCGGCTGCACCCATGACGGACCCCGACTGGGTTGGAACAGCACCAGGAACGACCTCCAACCCCGAGCCCAGATCCTCCAGAACAGAGACCAGGACCGACTCAACACCGGCGATCCTGGGAGAAGGCTCAGGAGAGGGAAAAGGACCGGAATCAGGATCATCGGCAGCGACAGAACCCGGCGAGACAGGCTTGGATGCAGCGGACGGCTGAACCTGGCTCGTCTCCCCGAGAGACAGGCAAAAATGCTCCAGAGTAGAAAGGAGGAAGACAAAGTAGAGCACTTGCCTGATCTCGAGTTCTGTCGCCATCCAGGACTTCGGCGATCCGGGTTTGGGATGTAGAAGGACGTCCTTTGGCTCCCATTTGGCTACGGCAGGCTCCGCAGCCGGCATGATGGTCTCCACAGTCTGAGGACCCTCCAACGCTGACGTCCACGCCAACGACCCGCACAGCGTGGTGGCAGGAGATCCTCGACCTGCTGGGTCGAACCGCTCCTCCATGGAGACCCAGGGAAGCTTTGTCGTTGGCGCAGGCTCCAATTTGCAGTCCACCCTCCTCCTCTGCCCGTGACGTGGCTGCGGGGCTGGATCCAGACTCTCCATGGCCGCAGGCTCCTTCCTCGTCCGGCGGTGTAGTCCTGACCGCGGGGAATGCTCAGGGGAAGGAGACACAGAAGCAGCAGGTTCACTATTAATTACTGCAGCAGGCGGAGGGAGCTCGGGGGACTGTAAACCCCGAGCTCCACCCTCAGGGATCAGACAAGGCAATTCACCCAGTGAGGGAAAAGAATGAAAGTGCACTTGCCTGCTTCGCTGAGGGCCGATGGGACCTGCTGCAGTGGACTTGGCTCCTCCCTTCCTCCGCTGGATGGTGACGGAGGGCCCCCCGGGAAGACGAGGAGGAGCCGCTCGTAATGGATCGATGACAGGCCTCGCCGAAGCAGGACTCGTGGCACTCACAACAGCCGCGGAAAGCGTCGAGGAGGAGGGGGTGACAGCCGAGGCGATCTGGGCCCAAGGAGCTGACGGGACAGCAGGAACAGATGACCCGGAGGGGGAGGCTGTGGGGTTTCTCTCTTGACGTGACGCAGGACAAACAGCTGACTGGGAGGCAGAGTTCCTTCGACGACCCGGAACTGGATCCGGACGGGGTTCTCGCAGAGGCTACCGGTGGCTGTGTGATGATGTTTTCCGGCAGAGGGCGAGGTGAAGCCAGGGAAACGCTACACCTGGGCTGGACGGGCGACAGGAGCTGACTCCCGAGGCGAGGAATGGAGTTGTCCCACCCTCGGTCTCCTGCTGGGATTTCCCTCCAGTCCACGGATCTCCCTCCTCGTCGGGAATGCCGTTCTCGGGGAAGGAGATGAGGGTTCCTTGGTTGCGCTCACGAGCGCTCTCTCAATCCGTACACGTTGTGACACTATTCACGTCACTCGCTCTTTTCCCTCCGGAAAGGAGGTGAGATGGTACTTTAATAAGGTTCTCTGAGCGAGACCCAGGAGCTCGTATGCTGTGTAGGTGGGCATGAGGAGATGGGCTTCTGCCAGGTAGCCATCTACCTCCTGGAGCCACTCAGGACAATACCCACGCTTGAGAGCGGCCATACTGAGTGAAACAAGCTCCCCAGAGAAGGGAAAAAACTCAAGTCCAAAGCAAACTCACGGTGACCGGCGTCTCAGTCTGGCTGCGACCTACTGTCATGCTGCGGTCCTTGTGGACGGCAAATAAAACGCTATAGGCCACCGATGAGTTTGCATAATTTATTAAAGGAAGACAAACAACAAAATAATGAGCTGCGTGGGGAAAAAACACAACTAAGGCTAAGATTTAAACACAAGATACAGAGTCTCAGGAATGCACTTACAGAGAGATGAACAAGATGTGAATCTTTGATGGAGGTTGGACATGGGAATGTTTGACAAGGTCGCAGCCCGGAGTAACCTGAGCTGCTCCCTTAAATAGGGCTTCACAGAATACTAACTAACTACTAACTAACCTGCACTTATATAGCGCTTTTCTAGTCACAAAGACCACTCAAAGCGCTTTCATTAATACTAACCCTCTATTCTAAGGGCCTATAGGAAACAGATATCTAGGGACAATTTAGAACAGCCAATTAACCTAACATGCATGTTTTTTGGCATGTGGGAGGAAACCGGAGAAATCCCGGAGTAAACCCACGCAACACGGGGAGAACATGCAAACTCCACACAGATCACTGTTGGTCGGGGGCTGGGATCGAACCCACGATCCCACGATCCCCACAATCCCCCGGCCAAGGGTAAACTGTGCTGCCGCAGTGCTAACCACTGCGCCACCGTGCAGCGATACTCAGCTGATGAGAATGTCATCAGCTGATTGATTACCAGCCATCCCTGCGGAGCGCAGTTCTGACAGCCGGAAGCCCCGCCGAGATGCTGTCACAATAAGGGCCCGAAGGCCCTGTGGTAAACCAGAGCAGAGAACGGAGAACTACCGGACAACCCGAGCGCAGACAGAGTCCGCACTCGGACCATGACAGTATCATGTTCTTTTGTTGTATTGATCCGCCACACCTTAAAGGCCGGTCCCTGAAAATATTGTCTGACATTAAACCGGTCTGTGGCGCAAAAAAGGTTGGGGACCGCTGAATTAGACTATTATTATCTTTTATTATCATATTTTCCCAATACCCTGCCAGCCTTCACAGTCTTTTGATAAAGCTCCAAAATGGCTCCTGTTACAAGCTTGTATGTTTGGAGCTGGCTAGGCTCCAAAATTCCTTAATAGTCAGTTTGTTTGTATAGCTGAGACAAATCAACATAAATGGCAGTGCTCAAACTAAACAGATAGTAAAGTGTTAAACAACCTGAAACTGTGTCACTGTTCAAGGCTGCTACAAGACTTTCAACTTAGTATTTCATATAACTTTAGTTTTCCTCTGCACTTGAATATCTGAAGTTAATGAGTACACGAGAGCCAGTAATGAAACCTTCTATGACCATGAAGTTTTTGTTTTAAACAAAAAATCACTTTCGCTTATTTTCCATGCAGTCACATTCAAGTGCTTTTTAAAAGAACATATAAATTCCAACTTAATGTTTGCATTCTTTAACTTTTGCAGTGCTACATTATTTGACTATCAAAATTATGCTTATTTATTTCTTACAGGCCTATGTTCATTCCTTCCTGGAGGTTTATTTCTCTGCCAAGGATGTAATATGATTACATTGGTTTGTTTGCCTGTTTGTTAGTAAGATGACAGAAAAAAAATGCAGAGGACTGAATGAAAATGGCATAACATTAGAGATGAGACTTTATATAACATAGGATCTTTAAACTTTATAACCTTAGGATCAATCCCATATCGAAAATCCTAGTTCACTTAGCTAAAAAGATTAAAACTCTTTCAACATGGGTGCCAATTCAGAATTTGAACTTTCTGTCAATACTGTTTGCACTCCTACAGCTTGCTTTATCTGTGAGTATGGCACTATGGGAGCATTTAGATGAATCTATAATCTCCATGAGCCACTCTTATGTGTTAGCAGCATAGCTCAAATGCTTGAAAATGTTACCGGAGGCTTAGAAGTGATTTCACTTGAGCAGCATGATTGCAAAAAATGAACAAGAGAACCACACACAGTCCTTTATATGCCTGTCCATAGCCATAATCGATTACTGTTGAGAGAGTGGCATTTGGCAAAAAACTTCTATGGCTTTGTGACAATAAGGCCTAACTGTGAACCCAAGTTGTCTCTGCTGCACACTCTCTCTCCTCACCCTGGCTGCATCGAAGCTTCAACGTCACCACACAGAAAGGCCTCACTGTACAGCCACAGCAGAAATACAACAGCTGGAAAGTCCCGCTCCACCAACAGCCCATGTATGGTCAACTTCCTGCCAGAGGAAAGCCCTGTCGCCATCTTAGACTTGACCGGATCCCGCCGGATGACTCAGCAGCATCAGGACCGGGACAGCAAGTCCAAATATGGACGGAAATCTCCCACAGACCAATCAGAGCAACTTCAGAAAGTACCACAATTTCCCACTTCCTCATCAGACGACAAATCCAAATATGGGTAACGCACCCAACCAACCAGCACTGCAGAAATGATACTTTCTCTTTTCGGGGCTTTCAGCCTGTTATGTATGGAAATGAGTGAGACGCAAGTCATCTTGTGCAGAACATCCAACTACCTTTATTGAGAGAACACAGAATATTTTCAGTGGCCGCAGCCCACCTGACGTCATCCTCCCCAGATGGCTATGGTAAGCCCCAAGGGCCAAACCCACATATCACATTTTCCCCCTCTTTAGAAAAATCCAAAACCACACATACCATTAAAACCCTCCCCAATTTTGGAACCCAAACCATGCACTAAGTTATTAAAGGGAAATGGCTTAACACACTCACACAAACCAACTAAAAATAGGGCTAACAGGTGGACTACCGTGCAGCCCGCACGGTGTAGTGGATTATTCTTCCACTGGAAACTAAAAGAGTCCTTTATTAAACTAAAATCACAGCCGTGTTCCTAGAGCGATGGCCGAACCTCTGGATGGCGGGGCCCGGATCCCACACCGCAATCACTGACTCCCGTCCAGACTTGCCACCTTTAGCGTCTTCCCGGATCCATCAAAACTGATTGGCGTGCCTCGACGAGCCGTCAGACCATCCGAAGCACACTGCGCCCAGCTTAGCCATGATGTGCAGGTGTTCCTGGTGTTTCGCTGGCTGTCGTCTGGCCTGTTTTCACCGTGGACGTACGTCTTCTGAAGCCGTTGTAGCAGTTGACATCATAGCTGCAGATCCTCTATCCATCTGTGGCCAAGAACTGGGGGCATCTGGGTCTAGCACCTCGGCGTAACTCGCCGATGCAGGCGCATCGCTGTCGTGCTCGGAACCCCCCTCTGCCATGTCCCAATCGCTAGCAATGAGACCCACCCGCGTTGAACCTGAGTTAAACTGGTCCTGCTTGACCACTGTGGCACCCATTAGCTCTTCGTACTGTTCACTCCCAGTGTCCGTCTTCGACTGCAGCTCGTCTCAGCAGTTTGGTACCTCCTCTCTGTCGTCCGAGGTGCTCCGCTGTGCTGTCTCTATGCCCGGCTGTCGCTGCTGCTTTTCGGGGCTCTCAGCATGCTCGCACTCCCCCTCCTGCTGCTCCAACTCTGGTTGCGGGGAAAGCTGAGCCGAGTTCGTTCGCTGCTCTCCCTCCGTGCTGCGGTCACCCTTAGTGCTGTGCTCTTCGGCTGGCTTGTCATTCCTGATGGACACGGGCTCCCTCTCCTGTGGCTCCGATTCCATCGTGTTATTTAGCTTGTAGCCTGTAGCTTCTAGCTTCTGTGTTTGGCGCCCACCTAGCTCAGTGGCTAATTTCTCCATTGCTACTAGCTGGGCTGTTAGCTCCCCCGAGCTAGCTAGCTTGGCGTCTTTTGACCCAACAGCCTTTCAACCCACAGCATCGTGCTCCATATGTGTTCGGCAAAGTAGTCAGCAAGCAGCCCGACAGCATCTACATAAGACTCCATCTCCCCTAACGTGTGGAAATTTTCTGACCTTCTACGCTGAGACTGCAAACCAGAAGTGCTCGCTTCCGCACTCTGTCGAGTTTATCCAGGACCAAAGCTGCAATGTACTCCTCAAACGCGGCCAACCAGCAAGGCCACAGAATTGCTGGTTCTCCTGGATACTGCAGAAACGGCTGTAGAGGTGACCCCCATGCTTCCATGAGTTAATCCTCAGTTGCCAATGTTATGTATGGAAATGAGTGAGACGTGAGTCATCTTGTGCAGAACATCCAACTGCCTTTATTGAGAGAACACACAGAATATATACAGCGGCCACAGCCTGACAGCATCCCTCCAGACAGCTACGGCAAGCCCCAAGGGCCAAACCCACATATCACACAGCCCTCACAGCTGTAAAAGCCATAGACTTCTGCTATTTCTCCCAGGTTTTTGGTCTGCTTTTCTGACTGTTTTTCTGTGATGTTCTGATTTTTCAGAATTTGCTAGTTTTGTGCTATTTTGATCACATGCTCCCAAAATGTACTAATCTCTGTTTTGTTTCTGTAATGTCATTACCTCTGACAAGAAAGTTATGTAATCGGGGTGGTTTGTCTGTTTGTCTGTCTGCCTGTCTATTTGTCTGTCTGTCTGTTACCAGGATTACACAAAAACTACTGGATGGATTTTAATGAAATTTTCACCAGAGGTAGCCCTTGGGCCAAGGATGAACCCATTAAATTTTTGTGATGATCTGGAAGTGCATGCCTCCACCAAGGACCTTGTTTGTATCAGTGCAGCAGGATTACACAAAAACTACTGGATGGATTTGGGTGAAATTTTCACCAAAGGTGGTCCTTGGGCTAGAGAGGAACCCATTATATTTTGGTGTTGATCCCAGAATGCATACCTCCACCGAGGCTCTTATCTTCTCACAGTGTGTTAAGCAAGAATACTCCAAGACTACTGGATGGATTTGGATGAATTTTTTACCAGAGGTGGTCCTTGGGCTAGAGAGGAACCTATTACATTTTGATGATGATCCAAGAATGCATACCTCTACCAAGGTATGCGCTGTCTGAGTGTTTTCTAGTTTCATTTGTATTCATTTATGTTAAGTTAATTTTCAGTCTGATTTCATCTTTTGATTTAAAACCATTTAATCTGTTTTCATTTTTTGACAACTTTATTTTTAATTTGGAATAATTGTACACCTTTTAATTAAAAATCATTCATTGATGTGACACATTTGAATTATATGCATTTTTGACATTTTAATGCGAGTTCTAGTTCATCATACTGCTCTGTATCAGTGTGTGTATGCGGCTCACAGTTGCACCGATTTAACCTTGGGCTAATCTAAACTGATAAAGTCTGCATGTTCTGCTTCTCTCTACAGAGAGAGTGAGTTTTCCATTTTTAACTGCCTGTAATCATTTTTCACAGATATCATGCTTCAAGTTTGGCTTTTTCTGCATTTTTTCTGTTCTCTTGTGTTTGTTTTTAATTAAAGGTCATATTGTATGCCACTTAAAACTTTTGGATTGGTATCAGCCTCTTGTCTGTGCTTGGGTGAGTTACTCTTTCCTCTGTTTGACCTAATTTAAGACAATTAGGGTGAAAGTGTTGTAAACTGGTCTCTTTAAATCTTTTGAATTAGGATGTAGTCCACTAAAATGGCCCATAAATAGTGTTCTCGACACTTTAAATAAAAACATTTTTACCATTTAAGATAAGACTCGGAGTTTAAAATATCACAATCTCTCTACTGTGGGGAAGACCCTGAAACAGCAGAACGAGTGCCCAATACACACTTGTGAATGGATACAGATGCAAGCTGAGAAAAAGCTAATTCTCTGCTGAAAAAAACAGGTGTGCGTTTAAAAGTAGGACTAATTAGATATATCTAAACTAGTCCTACTAGTTTAGATATATCTAAACTACTAGTTTACTAGTAGGAGACGTCACATCAATGAATGATTTTTAATTAAAAGGTGTACAATTAATTAGATCAGAATCAGAATCAGAATCAGATTTATTGCCATTGTTCATGTAGTACACAAACTAGGAATTTGTCTCGGTGCAATGCTGCAACATTAAACATGATAAGATAAAAGAAATAAAAAACTATACATGCAATAAGTGTAGAATAAGAATGAGTAATACTAGTCAAAGCAGTTTTTAAATATATTAGCGAGCAGCAGATATTGTGGAGTACCACATAGTGCAGACGGTAATGCAACAAAAACAGTGATGATTGACATGAGTCTGGTTGAGCTGCTGTACTTAGTGCACGAGAGTCAATAAGTCACTTAGTGTTCAGCAGTCTGATGGCAGAGGGGAAGAAGCTGTTCATGTGCCGGGAGGTTTTAGTCTGAATGGACCGAAGTCTTCTACCTTAGGGGAGGGGGGCAAACAGTACGTGACCAGGGTGTGAAGGATCGGCTATGATCCGGCCTGCACGCCTCCGGGTCCTGGAGATGTACAGGTCCTGGAGAGATGGGAGCTTGCAGCCGATCACCTTCTCAGCATTGCGCACGACGCGCTGCAGCCTTAGTCTGTCCCTGGCAGTGGCTCCTGCCAGTGCCAGGAGCCACTGCCAGTTTAGATATATCTAAACTAGTCCTACTAGTTTAGCAGTTCAAGCAGAGAAGCCAAGACTTTCTCTCCCCAGCCACCTGCTCCAGCTCTTCAGAGAGGATACCAAGGCATTCCCAGGCCAACTGAGAGATGTACCGTATTTTTTGGACTATAAGGCGCACTTAAAATCCTTTAATTTTCTCAAAAATCGACAGTGCGCTTTATAATCCGGTGCGCCTTATGTATTAATTCTGGTTGTGCTTACTGACCTCGAACCGATTTTATGTGGTACACGGCGCTCAAAAATCTGTCAAAAATGTTTTAGTACGACTTTGGTAAGCTATGAAGCCGAACCGCTTGATGGATTGTCGGCGCATTACAGTAGTCTGGAGCCTCGCGGAGTAATATGTGCTTCAACATAATGGCCGGATGGCTTTTTCCACAAATCTCCATCCCTATTGATCTGTCACTCCATGCGCGCCCATCTCACCGATACTGTCAAAACCCAAGTGAAGCAAAGTAATTCGGAGCTTGCCATCATTCCGGGTGGATTAACCAAAGAACTCCAACCGCTATATTGGTGTCAACAGGTCGTTCAAAGTTAAATTGCTAGCGAGTTACGCCACTATCTGCCAATGGATCGTGGATCGAAACTGCTCCTGTTTAGAAGTAATTAATATTCAAAAATGATATTTTCGGGACGAAAGAATTCAAGCGTCCCGGCATTTGTTTGCATTGTTTACTTCTCAGGGCTGCCGCCGGAGGGCGAGCCGTATCGAGTACCGAGCGAGTATCCTGGCCACTATGGCGATGTAAACAGCCACGGACTAAAAACGTTCCGCCTGCTCGTGGAACAGGTCATTCACACTCGCAGACAATCGTGCTATATGTGTCTATAATGACTATAGATAGGATTTTCTTTCCATGCACGCAAAAAAAAAAAAAAAAAAATTCCCAGATCCAGTCGATACCCAAAAGCCGATGGTGTATAGAACACGTATATTAGGATTTGTATGTGAAATTTCGGCATCGAAACTGCTCCCATTTACAGCTAAACGGGAGCAAATATGGCTGTAAATACGTATTTACGGCTGTAAATACGGCTCGCTCTCCGCCGGAAAGCGACCCGTATCGAGTACCGAGCGAGTATTCTGGCCAATATGGCGATGAACAGCCACGGACTAAAAACGTTCCGCCTGCTCGTGGAACAGGTCATTCACACTCGCAGACAATCGCGCTATATGTGTCTATCATGACTATAGATAGGATTTTCTTTCCATGCCCGCAAAAAATTTTTTTTTCCCGATTCCGACTACCTCGCTTTAATGCGCCTTATAATCCGGTGCGCCTTATGTATGAAATTAGACCATCAAATAGACCGTTCATTGATATTGTGCCTTATAATCCGGTGCGCCTTATAGTCCCAAAAATACGGTAGTCTCTCGAGCAAGTCCTGGGTCTGCACCGGGGTCTCCTCCCAGTGGGACATGCCCGAAACACCTCAAGTGGCAGGCATCCAGGAGGCATCCTGATCAGATGCCCATACCACCTCAACTGGCTCCTTTCAATGTGGAAGAGCAGTGGTTCTACTCTGAGCCTCTCCTGGATGACTGAACTCCTTACCCTATCTCTAAGGGTGAGTCCAGCAATCCTACGAAGAAAGCTCATTTCAGCCGCTTGTATCTGCGATCTCATTCTTTCGGTCATTACCCAAAGCTCATGACCAAAGGTGAGGGTAGGAACGTAGATTGACTGGGAAATCGACAGCTTTGCCTTAGAGCTTAGCGCCCTCTTCACCACAATGGGCCGGTACAACATCTGCATCACTGAAGATGCTGCTCCGATCTATCTGTCAATCTCTCACTCCATTCTCACCTCACTCGTGAATAAGACCCCAAGATACTTAAACTCCTCCACTTGGGGCAGGAACTTGTCCCCAACCCACAGAGGACAAGCCACCTTTTTCCAGCTGAGGACCATGGACTCTGACTTGGAGGTGCTGATTCTCATCCCAGTCGCTTCACACTCACCGGCAAACCATCCCAGTAAGACCTGTAGGTCATTGCTGGATGAAGCCAACAGGACAACATCATCTGGAAACAACAAAAATGAGATCCTGTGGTCACCAAGCATGACACCCTTCGTTCCCTGGCTGCGCCTAGAAATTCTGTCCATAAAAATTATGAACATGATCGGTGACAAAGGGTAGCCCTGGCGGAGTCACTGGGAATGAGTCCGACTGAGTGTTGGCAATACGAACCAAACTCTCACAACAGTCGTATAAAGGCCGGACAGCTCGTAACAAGCCCGATACCCCATACTCCCGAAGCACCCCCCCCCCCACAAAAAACCACAAGGGACGCAGTTGAATGCCTTCTCCAAGTTCGCAAAACACATGTAAATTGGTTGGGCAAACTCCCACGAACCCTCAAGGATTCTTGAGAGGGTAAAGAGTTGGTCCAATGTGTCCAATCCGAGGGTCAACCAACGGCCAGACTCTCCTCTCCAATACCTTGGCATAGTCCTTCCCAGGGAGGCTGAGGAGTGTGATCCCTCTGAAGTTGGAGCACACCCTCCGGCCCCCTTTCTTAACCCCCTGAGTGTGTATGTCGCACAAGTGTGACTGTCAGCTGATCAGTCCAAACAAAGCCTGTACAGCTGAATAGAGTGTGAAATGTACAAACCTTTTAACACCACCTGGTGGCAGACAGGTCTAGCTTTTCCCCGCCCCCGAAAACCGGAAATGGTCCAATGCAATAAGTAGGTCAAATCAGCGTTTGAAGCCTGCCCCCTTTCATTCTGCTGTTTGACACGGACGAGACAACATAGGGAGGAAGACGCTCTCAGCTGAAGAGGTTTTAGAGCTGGTGTAAGCCGCTCCTGGGTCAGAGGAAGAGCTTAGCCCTAGTTCTTTATCTGAGGAAGAGTTCACCTCTTATTATGTGCCTTCGGACAATGGTGCAAGCAGTTCTGGTGAAAGTGGAGATGGACATCTTGCGTGCAACGCTGTAGCTGCTTTTTCTGTGTCCAGCTGTGCCCAAAATGGCACAGGAGCCTCGTCTGCAGATTGTTCTGCTTTGCCAAACCATGGTCGCGGAGCGAAAAGGTCCAGAGCAGCTCGTGGGCAACGTTTGGGTGGGCAAGAGCGCACAGCCGGTGCCCATCGACGTGCGCCACGTGTGCACCGTGGCAGAACAACAACAGGAAGTGGCGATGCTACAGGAGGTTTGGACATTGACTTTGAACAAAACTGGCCAAAATAATAATAATAATGAACATGTTAACTAGAGGTACGTCACTAAAGAAGAAAACACAGAGAAACATAATAACAAAGGGCAAGGACATGGCTGAACTCATGTCCTGAGAATAACAAAAAGACCAAATATGAACATAAAGTGAGGACATTTTATTTAACCTTTACTTATACAGGGTAGTTCCACTGAGCGGAAACCTCTCTTTTTCAAGGATGCCGTGTTCACACTCACACAGTTAGACATTCACACCAGGAAGCTGCCCAGTACAACCACAGACTGACCTGTGGTCACTGAGCAGCTCCACTGGAGCAGCTGGGGTTAAGGGCCTTGCTCAAGGGCACCACAGATGCCAGAACCAGATCTAATCCTGCCAGTCCAGGGATCGAACCCATGACCCTCTGCTCATCAGTCCACATCCATAACCATTAGGCCACCACTGCCCACCAAGCGCACATGAGCACAGCCAAGTCCAAAATCTTACAGTACTTCACCCCTCTCAAGGGTCGGTTACCAGGCGGCTCAAAGGGGGACATCAAAAAAAAAAAAAAAAAAAAAAAAAAAAAACCTCACGGGGGGGATGGTGAGGGTACAAGGCCAGGCAGGCCGAAACACGTCCCCCACCCCACCCCCATCCCAGTGTCCAACAACAACACAGTTTACGGGCAACAAAGTCCAAGCCTCCAAAACAGGAACATGGCAAGTCGGATGGCCTACCCAAGTCCATGGGCCACCAGACTGCAAAAAACAATGGGTGAGGGGGGCCTACCCAAGTCCATGAGCTCACGGACTGGAGAACAGAATGGGTCGGGGGGCCTTGGACTAGGGTAGGCCCCCTGACCGAAAAGCAGGATAGATTCAAAGATTTTTATTTGTCAGTACTTCTATATGTACAAGACATACAGGGGTATTGAAATGCCATTTCTCTCTTTCTTACTGGTGTGCGCAATATATAAGAAAAGAAGGAATAATGATGAAAAACAACAACAGCAGTCTATGTACAGTAATGCTACCCATAGTGCAAATAATGATAAAAGATAAAACCGAGCAATCCCATAGTGCAAATAACCCAGCAATCCCATATACAGAAAAAGTGGAGCCGTAATACCCAAAATTGCAAGTTCACTGCAATAGTGTAGGTGCAGACAGTGACAGATTGGACTGCACATGATCAATAGTTCAATAACAGACAGACAGCAGAATGTATGGCATTTGTGCAAATGGTTGCAGTAAGGGTGCAAAGACATACAGCAGCAGATGTAATTACCGTTGGTGTGCCAAGTCTTTCTGTGCAAACATCTGAGGTAGTTATTGTGTGGGTGAGGTGTGTTATGGTCTGGGGGGTGGGTGGGGGGTGGGCAGAGTTCAGGGTCCTGATGGCCTGTTGAACAAAGCTGTTTAGCAGTCTTGTGGAGTGGGCCCGGAGGCTCCGGTACCTTTTCCCCAAGGGCAGAAGGCTTAAGAGGGAGTGTGAGGGGTGGGAGGTGTCACCTGCAATGTTGATGGCTCTGTGAGTGAGGCGGGTGTGGTAGATGTCTGAGAGGGGAGGCAGAGGGGCACTGATGATCTTGCTGGCTGCTTTCACTGTGCGTAGTAGTGTCTTCCAGTAGGAGGTGTTACAGCTTCTGTACCACACCGTTATGCAGCTGGTGAGGATGCTCTCAATGGTGCCCTGGTAGAATGAGCACATGATGGGGAGTGGGACTCGTGGTCTCTTCAGTTTGCAGAGGAAATAGAGGCGAGTTTGTGCCCTCTTGTCTTGTCTTCTTGTCTTGTCTTGATAGTTCAGGCAATCTACCACTATCTTTGAGCCACCGAACCACAGAGCCTGGTGGAACCACGGCCACAGGGGCACAGAGCTTGCCAAATCCATACAAAGGAGCTCTTTGCTCAGCAATCGGTAGCTGCAGCTGGTGACCTCTGGCGCTGACGGTGGAAGCACACCGACCTCTGAAACAAACGGTGGAGGTCCACCGACCTCTGGAAACATGGGTGGAGGCTCCCTGACCTCTGGGACAATGGGTGGAGGTCCTCCAACCTCTGGGACGATGGATGGAGGTCCCCCGACCTCTGGGATGACGGGTGGAGGTCCCCCGACCTCTAGGACAAAAGGTGGAGGTCCTCTGACCTCTGGAACAATGGGTGGAGGCCCACTGACCTCTGACATGACGGTGGAGGTCCCCTGACATCTGACATGGTGGGTGGAGACACCCCAGCCTCTTGAACGGCAGGTGAAGACCCCCTGGTCTCTGGAATGGCAGGTGGAGACCCCCTGGACTCTGGAATGGCAGTTGGGGATCCCCTGACTTCTGAAACGACAGGTGGAGTGTGATCCTACTGTGGCTCCATCCTCGACACGGCCACCTCGGATGAGGAGGGGAAACAGGAGTTCAGTGAGGTAACATCACAATCAACAGCAGCAGAGACTGGTGGAAGGTTGGTGAAATCTGCACTTGCCCCCCCCCCCCCCACCAGAGCAAGACAAGTTTTTTCTACAATGGTGGTAGAAAATAAATGAAAAGGGTATTGCCTTAACTCCTGGTCCCCTGCTGCCGGGGTGACAACCACAGGATGTGTAGCTGGAACTGGAGTATGCCCTTCGGACTGAGCAGGAACAGGAGCATGCCCCTCGGGCTGAGCATGAACAGAAGCATGTACCTTGGGCTGAGCATGAACAGGAACATGCACCTCGGGCTGAGCAGGAACAGGAGCGTGCACCTTGGGCTGAGCAGGAACAGGAGCGTGCATGCAGCTGAGCATGAGCTGGTGCTGGTGGTGGTGCTGGGGAGTGGAGTGGAGCTGGCTCTGGAATCTCAGGAACAGCAGGAATTTCCATAATCAGTCGGTTCAGACTCAATATCGGCAAACATTCCGAAAAGAAACAAGGGGAGACGGGAGATGCAGATGAGGATGGATGGATGGAACTGGCAGCAAAAATTACAGCAGAGACAGGGAGAGAGAGCTCAGTGGTGGTGGGTGGCTGTTGCTGAGCCCCCTTCCCAGGAACAGGGCAAGACCTTTCATTAACAGATGTAAAACAATGAAGAAGTACTTGTCCTTGTATCTGTTCTGCTGCTGCTGAAGTGTCAGGCGAGTCCTCCCGGGAACTGCTGGAACTTGTCTGACCGAGGATCCCTGCCCGATGGTGTGGAGCTGTGATGTATCCCTCTGGAACAGATGGCTGGGGTGCACTGACATCCCGCTCTCCAGCCGCTGGAGCTGCCGCTGATGGAGCATTTGAGGAAGGTGGGGCAGAAGCAGCAGAAACCCTCGGCAAAACCTCGAGTGAAGGGCCTGGGTGGCGAGTGGAGCAACGCTCCCTCGAGGCTCACTTCCCAGCTGGCCCTTTAGATGGTGGCTGGTCCTCACACACAAGGAATAATACCTCTGGAGTGAGCCAGGGCTTATGTTCCATCTGGATGTCAATCGGTGCGAGGATTGCCTGCCTCCATTCCTCCTGCTCCAACACGTTCACAGCCGTGGGTGGTTGGACCTCTTCCCAAACCAGCCAGTTCCCACCCAGTATGGCCAAACTCTCAGAAAAATAGCAAAGGCGGCAGACAGTGCAGGAGTGATGGGGAAGCCGGGAGGCAGCGCACCGGAGACAAGAGTGGGAGGTGATGATCTGGGGCCCGGCTGGACAGAGCTGTCTGGGAAGCACCTGAGCCTGAGCCCATCCCAAAGCTGTGCAGCGCAGGTGTGAAGCATGGCCACCTCGGGAATTTGCCACAAGTCCGGGTGGCTGAAAATGTCCTGCACTACCAACAGCTCCCCGAATACATCAGACGGGTCAGGATAGCTCAGAACCTGGTCCATCTGTAGGAAAATGTTAATTTTAGACAACCTCTAGTAAACCCTCAGAAAACAGTGTGGATTAGATGCTAATGGCAAATATAAATATTCTTAATAAATGTACCTAAGGGACTATAATTTAATGATTAATAGTAAATGGGAGCATTTATAGAGAATGTATTAAAGGACTGAATATGCACTGTTTAGATATGAACTGTCAGTGAAAGCAGTAGTGTTTCTACGCCAGAGGTGGCGCTCAGTAGTGATGAAACACTGTATAGTGTTAGAACACCATAGAAGAAGAGTAGTATGTGTTCTAGTGTGTGTTCCAGAGAATATTCGAGAGAGTGTTATGAAAAGATGGTGTCTAGCGATGTGCTGTGTAGTGTGTGCCGTGCCGTGTGTGCTGAGAAGTTAATAAACAGTCGCTGCAAAGTCTAACAGCTTGGCTCAATCATCCTTCCTCCCCTTCGCCCCTCCTGGGTGTAACAAAACTTGGTAGCAGAGGATGGTTCAGTCGTGTCTGAGACGGTGAGTGAGTGCAAATAAAAAAAAAAAAAAGAGGCCGTAACGATGGAGCTGGAGCAGCTACAAGATAAGCTAGGCGAGGCCTTGGTGCGGTTACGGGCCGAACAGCTAAATGAGTTCTGTTTATTTGCAAAGATAAGCCCAGCCGAACCGTCTACGAAGTACACGCTGATACGACTGTTAATCGAGGAGGTGGAGAAAGCCATTGAACGCGAAGAGGAGGATGTAGTCCGCGAGTTTCTGCTAAAGCTAATAGCATGTGCTAACGAAGCTAAGCTAAGTGAACCGTTGACACAGGCAGCGTCAGCGGCCGGCACGAGCCGCGAGGCGGAGGCACTCGCCAGTTTACAGAGCCAGTATGTCGCTCTGCATGAAAGTATCATTGATTTAACTAAAAGGTTTATCGAGGAAATAATAAGGCTGACGGAGGACGAGGCCGCGCCGCCACCGGGCCGCCATTTTGTGACACAGCCCGAGGCCGCGCCACCACAGAGCCGCCATTTTGTGATACAGCCCGCGGTCCCCACAGCGCCCCTACCGCCAGAAGTGATCATTAAACGGGAGTTTAAGATAAATGGGCAGATAGGGGAGAGGGGCCAAAAAGACAAGTTGTCTTATTCCAATCTCACTCACCAGATTGATATGGGCTTAAAGAAAAAGCACAGTGAGGCTGAGATAATTGAGGCTGTTGTCAAAGCAGTGAGTCCTGGATTGAGTTTGCGCGCTATGCTGGAGATTAAGTCAGATCTCACACTGCCACAGCTGCGCATCATCCTGCGAGGACATTATAAAGAAGATAGTTCCACTGACTTGTATCATCGTCTGATAAATCTCACACAAGACAGTAATGAGTCACCTCAGAACTTCCTGTTTCGTGCCATTGAGCTGAAGGAAAGACTTTTAGCAGCATCCGGAGAGCCTGGCACTGAAGAGCAGTTTAGTTCTGATCTTATTCAGAGGAAGTTTCTGAGGGTGGTGGAAACAGGACTGATCAGTGCTGATGTGAAGTATCAACTGAAGCGTTATTTGGAGGATCCTGCCGTCACTGACAAGCTACTGATTTCAAAGACGAATGCAGCAGCCAGTCTTGAATGGGAACGGCACCAAAAATTTAAAAGGCACACAAAAGAACTAAAGGTTCGAGAATGCCGAGTGGAAAACCAAACGGGTCAGTATGCAACCGAGAGAGAAGTAGATGGCCAAGAGTGCCCCCTACCGTCGACAAAAGGTAAAATCCTTAAATCCCAAAGCACAGTGACCCGTACGGATTCTGAGCTCCTGAACATAGTCACGCAGCTGAAGAGTGACATGGAGATCAAAAAGGCCATACGTGAGTCTCCCAGAGCACCTCGCGCTCAAAGAGCCAGGAGGACACGTGGCTGCAAGAGATGTCAGTCCACCAGCAATGGCGAACAATGCAACCACTGCTTCCGGTGTGGAGTTAGCAGCCACATGTCAAGGGAATGTTGAATAGGGAGGAGACTCGGAAGAGGAACAGGGCAAGTAGACACGGCGGCCAATACTGTCGCAACCACATCAGAACAAGCTAATACACAAGAACTGTATGAGCAAGTTACTGACAGTATTCGGAGGTTAGAAGCAAGGCTGGTAGCGAGGGCCGAGGCACCTCCTGAAGAAACGGTACGTGTTAATCTACTGTCCCCTAATCGCCAATTACAGTTACTCAATTTGGTTGGAAAAAAATATGTCATCACCTGCTTCCTCGATGACAAGGAGACACAAGCATTGTGGGACACAGGGTCACAGGTTTGTTTAATGAATGACGCCTGGAGACAGGAGCACCTGCCACACACCACCGTCAGAGACTTAGCCGAGTTGGTGGGTCCAAATATCCTGAATGGGAGGGCAGTGAACCAGACACCGATTCCATTCTCAGGGTGGGTCGAAGTCACATTTAAGCTGCCGACAGTTAGTTGCCCACCGGTGGAACTCTTAGTTCCTGTGCTAGTGGTGAAGGAGGACGGAGTGGCAGAGCCGCCTATCATTGGGTTCAACGTGATTGACCATGTCCTGAAGATGGGCATTAAACCCCCTTGTGCCATCAGTGAAGCTGTTAGCGCAGCCTTCTCATTTGACTGTAAGAAAACAGAGGTGTTTTTGAAAGTGATGCAAAGTGAGGAGGATAGGCTAGGAGAAGGAATGGTAAAAGTTGGCAGTGAGTTGGTTACCATCCCTGCTGGCCAAACCAAAACAGTCAAAGGTTGTGTCAGAGCAGGCTCACTTCTAGACACACAAGACGTCTTATTTGAGCCGAGTCAGTACACCCAATTACCAGAGGGTTTGCAGATGCAAAGTGGGTTGGTGCAGTTATGGAAAGGGAGGCGATCTATGCTCAAAATACCTATAACAAACAGTACGTCCCGTGATATCCAGCTGCCCGCTAAAACCATTTTGGGGGAAACGCAGAGAGTTAAAACTGCTTATCCGGCAGATATTAGACCCCCTGCTGTAAACCAAGCGACCGTCGACCCGACGACGAGTGAAACAGGAAGAAATAAAGAGACCAAGATGAACTGTGCTGTCAAAGAGACTATGGACATGTGGGACCCTCCAGTTCCCCTTGATCATCTCTCGCCCATACAGCAAGAGCAAGTAAAACAGCTACTACGGGAGGAACGGCAAGCGTTTTCCCGTGATGAGTATGATGTACGGACAATTCCCTCTTTACAGTTGAAGATCCGACTCAAAGATCACGATCCTGTTAAAAAGACTTATGTTTCTGTTCCCAAACCACTTCATAAAGAAGTAAAGGAGTATTTAGAAGGCCTGCTTAACAGGGGCTGGATCACCAAATCCAAGTCATCATATTCCAGTCCAATTGTCTGTGTGCGAAAGAAAGATGGAGGTCTGCGTTGTGCTGTGACTTTAGAGAGTTGAATAAGAAGTCTATTCCTGACAGACATCCAATTCCCCGCATACAAGATATGCTAAACAGTCTAAATGGGAGTGTGTGGTTTTCAGTCCTCGACCAAGGGAAGGCGTATCACCAGGGTTTCCTGGAAGAGTCAAATAGGCCCCTCACTGCATTTATCACTCCCTGGGGTTTGTTCGAGTGGGTAAGAATTCCATTTGGTTTGTCCTCAGCACCAGCAGCATTCCAAAGATCTATGGAGGAGTGCTTGTGGGGGTTGAGAGATGATGTTTGTCTGCCTTACCTCGATGATAACCTTGTTCATTCACAGACTTTTGAAGATCACTTGCGAGACCTGAGAAGCGTTCTGCACCGCTATCAAAGCCATGGGGTGAAGCTGACTCCCCGGAAATGTGAGTTATTCAAGCAGCAGGTACGTTTCCTTGGTAAAATGGTAACAGGACAGGGCTATACTATGGACCCTGCAGACATTGCCCCAGTGCAGACACTCAAACAGCAGCAACCTTCCACTGTTGGAGAGCTAAGGAAATTGCTAGGTTTTATTTCATATTACCGCAGCTACATTCCAAACTTCTCTCGTATAGCAAAGCCTCTTTACGACCTTCTGGCTAACGATCACACAGACAAAGCAAAGAAAAACTCAAAGAAACATGTCAAAAAGAACGATGGTGGCCACTTGCCCTCATCTCATGTGATCAGGTGGCGCCCAGAGCATCAAGCAGTAGTTTGTCAGCTTGTTGACTTTCTCACCCAACCCCCAGTGTTAGGTTACCCGAACTTTGAAGAACCCTTCATTGTACACTGTGAAGCTTCACAGGAGGGGCTTGGGGCGGTGTTATACCAGCGACAACAAGACAAACTGGTGGTGATAGCATATGGCTCCAGGACACTGTCAAATTCAGAGAAGAACTACCACCTTCATTCAGGGAAGCTGGAGTTTCTTGCCATGAAGTGGGCCATCTGTGAGAAGTTTCGGGATTATCTGTACTATTCTCCACCATTCACTGTCTATACGGACAATAATCCCCTAACGTATGTGCTCACCACCGCAAAGTTAAATGCAACCACACAGAGGTGGGTAGCAGAACTAGCTGATTTCCAGTTTGTGATTAAGTATCGCCCTGGAAAAGCAAACAGATATGCAGACGGACTTTCCCGTATGCCCCTAGATATGGAGCAGTACATGAACAAATGTACACAGAATGCTGATCCTGATGGAATGAATTGTGTGACACAGGCAGTCAAGGTGAAGTCACAAGAAAATGAACCATGGCTCTGCCCAGTCACCATTTCTACTCTCATTAGTGAAGCAGACCAAGAAGCCAGCTCTATAGCTGAAATATCAAAGACTGATCTAAAAAGAGCTCAAGAAGAAGACTCCGTGATTGGAGAGGTGTTGCGCTATGCGTTGTCAAAACAATGGCCAAGAAGTGGAAAGCAGCAGAACAGTAAAATTGCGGCTTTAGTCAGGCAAAAACACAAGCTGTACTTAGAAGATGATGGACTGCTTTACAGGAGAATGGCAACACATGACCAGCTACTCCTACCTCAGAAGTTTCACAAGCTCGTGTTCAAAGAGCTCCACGAAAACATGGGCCATTTAGGGGTAGAGAGAGTGATGAACTTGATAAGAGAGCGTTTTTATTGGGCTCACATGCAAAGAGATGTGGAGCACTACATCACGAGAGTTTGCAGTTGTTTGAAGAACAAACGTCCCAATAAGACAACAAGGGCACCACTGACTAACATTGTCACCACGTACCCATTCGAATTAGTGTCAGTGGATTTCTTGCATTTGGAGAAGTGCAAAGGAGGATATGAGTATATCCTGGTTGTAATGGACCACTTCACTCGTTTTGCCCAGGCTTACCCTTGTCGTAACAAAACTGCCCACACCGCTGCTGAGAAGATCTTTGGAGATTTTGCCCTCAAGTTTGGCTTCCCCACACGACTCCATCATGATCAGGGAAGAGAGTTCCAAAATAAACTTTCTGCAAAACTCCAAGAGTACAGTGGTGTGCAGGGGTCCCGAACAACGCCCTACCATCCCCAAGGGAATGGGCAGGTGGAACGATTCAATCGCACACTGTTGGCAATGCTCAGAAATTTGCCCGAAGCAGCTAAGGAAGACTGGAAGTCCTCTCTGGCAAAAGTGGTTCATGCCTATAATTGTACGCGTAGTGAAGCTACGGGGTACGCACCATATTTTCTGTTGTTTGGCCGTAGTCCAAAGTTGCCTATTGATCTAATGTTTGGCCTCACAACAAGAGAGCAGAGTGTTTCTCAGCAGGACTATGCTGAAAAGTGGAGAGCTACAATGACTGAAGCATACAAACTCGCTTCTAAAACAGCAAACAAAGAAGGGATGAGAAGTAAAGCACTTTATGATAAAAAGGTTCACAGTGCTGAGTTACTCCCTGGATCCAGAGTATTGGTTCGAAACTTGACCGAAAAAGGTGGGCCAGGAAAATTAAGATCATTCTGGGAAGACAAGGTGTATGTCGTGACCCAAAAGAAGTACCCAGACAGTCCAGTATATGAAATCAGACCTGAAAATGGCAAGGGACGCACTCGGGTCATGCACAGAAACCTTTTGCTACCTTGTGACTTTCTTCCCATGGAAACAGTGGGGCATGCCTCTAAGAAAATGAGAGAAAGAGACTCTAAAAGACAAAGGCATGTGGACAGACAAAGCGACACGGATGATGAAGATGAAGAGGGTTGGAATGCCATAATCGGATTACGAGCTGGGAAGGATCAAGAGCAGCGTCCACTGAGAGCCGATGCACCGGAGTTCTACTCGCACGGTGACACTACTCCGGAGGATGAGGACCAGGACCCAGATGACGTCACGCAGGTGCAGCTGGCACCAGAGGTTGACAATCCGGTGGTCCCAGATCCAGCTGAGGCAGACCAGGACCAGAGTGATGAGGTGTCGGAGTCCAGTTCCAGTGACCAGGAGGGACCTGACAAGATTCCTGCAAAAACGTATCCTTCAAGAATAAGAAAACAGCCATTGAGATTGACTTATGATAAGTTAGGCCAACCTTGCACTTCATTGCACTTTATCTGTCCAGAACAAAGGTGTAGAAGCTAAAGATAACCATTGTTCAGACATGAATGTTTTTGAAAAGTAACTTGGTAGTTACTGTGATGGTTGATTAAAAATTGAAAAAAAGAACAAAAAAATTTAAAAACACAAAAAGAGACTTGCAGTGTGTTACTAAGGCACAGGCATCACACTAAGGTTTATTTGGTAGGCTATGACTAGATTGAGCACCCTTACTCTCAGGAAAGATGCAGATACCCACCATGATGGATGGAGCGGTTGGAGGTTATCGTGCACAAAGACCTCTTCTGCAAATGTATTGCATGGAATAGGAGATACATGCTGTACTATGGACAATTACCAGTTGCATCATTATAGACTTTAATGAACTCTGACTCCTGTGTAGTGATACCCTACTTATATGTAATACATGATTACCAAATGTGAACTGACAGAAGAAAAGAGAAAAAACAGTAGTTTTAAGAAAGGTGTAATGTCGGGATGACATTAACTTTTTGAGGGGTGAGTGTAGGAAAACGTTAATTTTAGACAACCTCTAGTAAACCCTCAGAAAACAGTGTGGATTAGATGCTAATGGCAAATATAAATATTCTTAATAAATGTACCTAAGGGACTATAATTTAATGATTAATAGTAAATGGGAGCATTTATAGAGAATGTATTAAAGGACTGAATATGCACTGTTTAGATATGAACTGTCAGTGAAAGCAGTAGCGTTTCTACGCCAGAGGTGGCGCTCAGTAGTGATGAAACACTGTATAGTGTTAGAACACCATAGAAGAAGAGTAGTATGTGTTCTAGTGTGTGTTCCAGAGAATATTCGAGAGAGTGTTATGAAAAGATGGGTGTCTAGCGATGTGTTGTGTAGTGTGTGCCGTGCCGTGTGTGCTGAGAAGTTAATTAACAGTCACTGCAAAGTCTAACAGCTTGGCTCAATCATCCTTCCTCCCCTTCGCCCCTCCTGGGTGTAACACATCAAACAGATGACCTGGGCAAAAACCTCCGCCAGCTTATTCCGACCCGAGACCTTCCTTCTCCTGCCAATCTTGCCCGCTGAGTCCTTAATTGGTGGCATCATTCTGTCAAAGTCTGCGGGCACAGGACTCAGACGCAGGCAGAGATGTGGTGCAGAACAATGATTTATTAACAAAAACTTAAACACAAATCAATGGCAGTGCATGGGCTGCAAACGAAACAAAAGATAAACAGACCGACTGACAAGGCTTGGCTAGATTACGTTTATGCATAGACATGAGATTCTCACTGACAGGACAAACAAGACGCCATGACAACATGACGCCACATCTGACAAGGATCTGGACACAGACATATAAAGGCTGGGAGGTAATCAAGGGGACAAGGAACTGGTGGGTACAATTAGGGGGCAATCAGAGAACAGCAGGGAGTGGCTATTGGTATGGAAAAACATGATGGACTGAGACAAAGGGGTAAATATGAGTCATAAACAGAGGACCAGGAGAGACAGGACCACGGTGACAAGACTGAACAAAACTGGCCAAAATAATAATAAACATGATAACTAGAGGTACGTTACTAAAGAAGAAAACACAGAGAAACATAATAACAAAGGGCGAGGACATGGCTGAACTAATGTCCTGAAAATAACAGAGAGGCCAAAAATGAACATAAAGCGAGGACATGAGCACAGTCATATCCAAACCTTTATATGGTGGGTCACAATAAACACTAACTACTTGCTCCGTGTGAATGTACAGCTGTGGACAAAATTGTTGGTACCCCTCTGTTAATGAAAGAAAAACCCACAATGGTCACAGAAATAACTTGAATCTGACAAAAGTGGTAATAAATAAAAATTCTATGAAAATTACCGAATGAAAATCACACAATGCTTTTGAATTGTGGTTCAACAGAATTATTTTAAAAAACAAATTCATGAAACAGGCCTGGACAAAAATGATGGTGCCCTTAACTTAATATTTTGTTGCACAACCTTTTGAGGCAATCACTGCAATCAAACGATTTCTGTAACTGTTAATGAGACTTCTGCACCTCTCAGTAGGTATTTTGGCCCACACCTCATGAGCAAACTGCTCCAGTTGTCTCAGGTTTGAAGAGTGCCTTCTCCAGACGGCATGTTTCAGCTTCTTCTGTGCTAGGCCCTACTCTTTTTAGTTTTAAATTAAATTAAATCACCCTTATTGTCATTCAACCGTACAACCAATCATGTACAGTAGAACGAGATTGTGCTTTACCTATCTACAGTGTCAATCACACACACCCCAGTGCAGAATCAGAGGGCCGCTGCCATGCAAGGCGCCGCCACAGATTTCCCTCCTCCATTCTATTATTGCTGAGCACCAAGCTGGACGGCAGGAAGTTCCACTTTTATATGGTCTTCGGCATGACCCGGCCGGGATTTGAACCCCTGCCTCCCGGGTGTGGGGCGGATGCTCTACCAACTGAGCCACCACTCCGGTTTATACTGTATATGCTTCCGTTAGGCAACATTATTAGAAAGCACTTTATACATTTTCATTGTTATGCAGATGACACACAATTATACCTGTCAATGAAGCCAGATGATAGTAATCAATTAGCCAAGTTGGAAGCCTGTCTTAAGGAAATCAAAGCTTGGATGACTTGTAATTTCCTGCTATTAAATTCAGGTAAGACTGAAGTCATTCTTGTTGGTCCAAAAAACCTTAGAAATACCTTTCCAAATCAAACTTTCAGTTTGGATGCGGTTACTCTTTCTCTTAATAGCTCTGTGAGGAACCTTGGAATTATTTTTGATCAAGATCTGTCTTTCAATTCACATATTAAATTTGTTTTTAAGACTGCCTTCTATCATTTGCGTAATATTGCCAAGATTAGGAGCATCTTGTCTCAGAGTGATGCTGAGAAACTGATCCACGCTTTTGTTAGCTCAATATTAAATTATTGTAATTCTTTATTATCAGGTTGTCCTAAAACATCTTTAAAAAGTCTTCAGCTGATCCAAAATGCTGCAGCAAGAGTTTTAACAGGTACTAGAAAGAGAGATCATATCTCTCCGGTTCTGGCCTGCCTTCATTGGCTTTCCATAGAGTTTAGAATTAAGTTTAAAATCCTTCTTCTTACTTACAAAGCTCTAAACAATCAGGCCCCTTTTTATTTAAAAGATCTGATACTACCGTATCATCCTAACAGAGCACTACGCTCCCAAAATATAGTTAGTTAGTTAGTTAGTCCCTTCACACCTGAAGGTGTATATGGGCGGCGCCTATCTCCGTTTCTCTGACCCTAGGCCACACAGCTACTGTAAGTAGTGAAAGCTACAGCGGGGGGTCAGTCCTCTGGTAGCTCTGTGTGTAACTTTACTTTCCCCATTCCATTATGCGGAGCACCACGCTAGAAGGCAGAAAGCACCATTTTTATATGGTCTTTGGTATGACCCGGCCGGGATTTGAACCCCTGCCTCCCGGGTGTGGGGCGGATGCTCTACCAACTGAGCCACCACTCCGGTCTCCCAAAATATAGGATTACTTGTAATACCTAGAATCTCCAAAAGTACAATGGGAGGCAGAGCCTTCAGTTATCAAGCTCCTCTCCTGCGGAACCAGCTGCCAATCTGGATTCGGGAGTCAGACTCGATCTCTGTTTTTAAGAATAGGGTTAAAACCTTCCTTTTTGATATAGCCTACAATTAGGGAGGGATCATGTGTTTCTGAACCCTCCCTTAGTTATGCTGCTAATAGGTTTAGTCAGCTGGGGGACCTCCAATAATGCACTGGGCTTCACTCCTTTCTTCACTCTCAATGAAATATTTTTTTTTGCTGGTCATTAACATTTGTTTGTTCTCTCCCATAGATTGAGTCCCCATCGTGCTGTTTGCTCTCTACATGTCTGTTCTTTTCATCTTCTCTGTCCCCTCACCCCCCAGCCAGTCGCAGCAGATGACTGCCCCTCCCTGAGCCTGGTTCTGCTGGAGGTTTCTTCCTGTTAAAAGGGAGTTTTTCCTCTCCACCATCGCCAAGTGCTTGCTCACAGGGGATCGCCTGATTGCTGGGGTCTTTCTGCAACTGTGGGGGTTCCCCCTACAGTTGAAAGTGCTATGAGATAACTGTTGTTGTGAAATGGCGCTATATAAATAAAGTTGAATTGAATTGAATTGAATTCTTCCACAGATGTTCAATAGGATTTAGATCAGGGCTCATAGAAGGCCACTTTAGAATAGTCCAATGTTTCGCTCTTAGCCATTCTTGGGTGTTTTTAGCTGTGTGTTTTGGGTCATTATCCTGTTGCAAGACCCATGACCTGCGACTGAGACCAAGCTGTCTGACACTGGGCAGCACATTTCTCTCTAGAATACCTTGAAACTCTCGAAATTTCAATGTACCCTGCACAGATTCAAGACACCCTGTGCCAGATGCAGCAAAACAGCCCCATAACATAACAGAACCTCCTCCATGTTTCGCAGTAGGGACAGTGTTCTTTTCTTGGTATGCTTCATTTTTGCATCTGTGAACATAGCGCTGATGTGCCTTGCCAAAAAGTTCCAGTTTTGTCTCATCTGTCCATAGGACATTCTCCCAGAAGCTTTGTGGCTTGCCAACATGCAGTTTGGCAAATTCCAGTCTGGCTATTTTATGATTTGTTTTCAACAGTGGTGTCCTCCTTGGTCGTCTCCCATGAAGTCCACTTTGGCTCAAACAACGACGGATGGTGCGATCTGACATTGATGTATCTTGACCTTGGAGTTCACCATGGATGTGTTTAGAGGTTGTTCTTGGCTCTTTTGTTAGTATTCTTCATCAAGTTTCCTCCTGCGGCCACGTCCAGGGAGGTTGGCTACAGTCCTGTGGATCTTAAATTTCTGAATAATATGTGCAACTGTAGTCACAGGAACATCAAGCTGCTTGGAGATGGTCTTATCGCCTTTACCTTTAACATGCTTGTCTATAATTTTCTTTCTAATCTCCTGAGACAACTCTCTCTTTTACTTCCTCTGGTCCATGTTTAGTGTAGTAAACACCATGTCACTAAACAGCACAGTGACTACTTGTCACACTTTAAATAGGCCGACTGACTGATTACAAGTTTGTAGACACCTGTGATGTTAATTAGAGGACACATCTTGGTTGAACATGTCCCTATGGTCACATTATTTTCAATCTTTTCTAGGGGTACCATCATTTTTGTCCAGGCCTGTTTCATGAGTTTGTTTTTTAAAATAATTCTGTTGAACCACAATTCAAAAGCATTGTCTGATTTTCATTGGTTAACCTCTTGCACTCCGGGATACCACGGGCGGTCACGTCTCTGCGTCCTAGGGCGCACAGTGTGTGTCCTAGGGTGCACTGAAAAAAAAAAGCTGCAGACACAGCCACGAACAGAAAGCCAAAGGAGTGCTTTGATTGGTCTAGATTTGATTGACCTCTCATTCGACTAATAAGAGCCTTGAATTGGGTTTCTGAAACCTTGAAGAACCAATGACTGAAAACCTAGCAAGAAGGACCCGCCTACCAATGGCTGCAAATGCAGCGAGCCAATTGAAGCAGAGAAGTTCCACGATTGAAAGCGTGTGTCCCGTGCATAAAATCTGTTTTGTGTAAGCCGCTGGGTGACACACACGCGTTCGCCAGTCTTTTTTTCTTACTACTGTTCTTATTTGTTTTGAAAAATCGTTCGCCAAAACCGCAATCATGGAAGCTCAAAACCGCAATAATGGAATCATGATTTGACTGGGTCACGTGACCAGAACCACGAGTCCATAACAAGCCAACCAGCGTCATGTTCGTCTGATAATGAGGAAGAGAAGTTCGCCAGCGACACTGCTGTTGTGGACAGGTAAGTGTTATAAGCTAAATTATTCTTTATCCCTGAAAATTGTAATCAAAATGATTTTTGACCGACCGGTAAATTACAACTGTGCGTCATCGCAACATGACGGACCAGTCCGTGTGCCGCGTCCGGCCCGTGAACGCCCCCCCCCCCGCTACTCTTCTGTAGCGGATTGCAGATATTATTGCAGATATTTTAGTACAACTGTGCGTAGTAGACCACGGCGCACCGTCCCCGCGGTCCGTCATATAGCGATGGGCGATGTCCGTCCTCTGTAGCGGACAGGGCGGGGGTGGGAGTTGTTATCTTCTACACTGCAGATATTTTAGTATAATTTTTAGTGCACTGTAGGTTATTTTTTCTTGTAAAAAAAGCCACACATTTTTTACGTGGCATGCTTCTTTGTGTGGGGGGGCTTGTGTGTTCATTCATTCATTCATGAATGAATAAACAACCCCACACACACACACACATAGCCCTGAGTGTCACCGTTCATTAGAGCCCAACATCAAGCTTCTATATTGAATCATTCAAAAGTTATAGACGTTTTTCCAAACTGTGCCATTTGGCACAATTTGGCACAGTTCAAAAATGCCTGGGAACAACCTGAGGAAAAAGGTGTGTAATATATAGATTTTTTGTGGTATTGTTACAAAATTTTGACCTTAGCTGGATAACACTTGGTTCTACATTTCTGTTGCATTTTCCAGCCCGGATCTGACAGCTGTGTGTTATTTGCAAGCATTTGTATCCAAAAAAACACCCAGGCGAAATTTATTTTCTTCAAGTTCAGTATGTTTAGATGACTGTTACTCAGTGGCAGGAGCACTTGGAGAGATTATGACTGCTTTGCCAAAAAAATCAAAGTGTTTTCTTTTAAATGAGACCAACCCCATGAAGATGCTGCAAAGGGTTGAAGAACAGCTTTTGATTTACTTTGGGTACGTTATTTTTAGGCATTTTTAGGGAAATTGACCAGAGTGCAAGGGGTTAATGTTCATAGAATTTTTATTTATTACCACTTTTGTCAGATTCAAGTTATTTCTGACCATTGTGGGTTTTTCTTTCATTAACAGAGGGGTACCAACAATTTTGTCCACGTGTGTAAATACAAATACCCCTCCTCAAATCCCAACATTAATCACACATTAATGTAACAGGCTAAGCGGAAGCAGAGGCAGTGGTAATGGGTGTTCAGTGAACTGCTATTGCACTGTTAAGCAGTAATAAATTACAACTACAAACTTAGCCAATTTGGAGCTCATTTACAACACATACAAAGTAATATTTTGGAACAGCCACAATAGCCAATGAAAAGGAACCAATGAAAATCAAATCCATGAGTAACTTTTGATTGGCTGGGGGACCTGTTTCCTGGGGCCCCCAAACCTGCCTACAGCGCAACACTGAAAGCAGGTGGCAAATATGCATGTAGTTTTAAGCCACAAGATCATAGGCGAAGGGGCCAGCCCCATGTGAAGTGAAACAGCATTACTTAGGAGAAATCCTGACTTTGATGCAAGAAACATAGAAGGATATTTGCACGGTATGATAGTGCTACTACTATCATAAGCAATAAATGCACAATATTATTCGTTAACTGTGAAGAAAAACATACATTGTTGAAAATGAAAATTTACCAACTGTGTGTGCACTGCTCAACAGTGATATCTGGTGGGGCCCGGCCCCTAATGCAGAGACACCATTGCATATGTCTAACCAGGATTCTCAAGAAGATATTATCACATTTCAAGTCATAGCTAGCGTAAAAGCAACTTGTTGCCTTGGCAAAGGTATGCAATCTTGTACTGCTCTTTTTCTGTCTGAACATGTTGCTTTAAACTAGAAGTCCCAGACATTAGCCCTCTTGTGGCCACTTGATGGTCCCCCTATGGGTTTTCTAGCCAAAAAGGCCAAATGGCCCCTCTCTGGGACTTCTAGTGTCCCTCTCCTTTTACGACTTCATGGTGTCCCCACAAAAAAGACATTTTGAACAGCAGGGGTGTGGGATTGAGATGTTTATCGCGTGTGGTCTGTGAGCAAGAAGAATTTTTACTTTGACATCTGCAACAGGCAGGAGACTGAAGTCTGTACACTTGCTGACCATATTACAGCATGTAGCCAGGTCCACCTGAACTGTTGTACAGCATCTAACTCGGTACACAGAAGATTCATGAAGCATTCAACTGACAAACTATTCTTGGATAACATTTACATATCTATTATCACCTGATAATATCTTAGTGAAGTGCACTCAAATAAAGTGAGAACATATTGCTGATACTTATTTGTAAGTAAAGTTGATTTAGAATAAATATTTTATTTCGGTCTTGGTAAAAACACCTAGAAGAACTTTTTTTTCTGACTCAGCACTGAGACATTAGCAGCCCATTAACAAAGTCTTACCACATTATTGTCCCATATATTTGAGAACACTATTTAGTAACATTCTCAATATAACTCTGTGGTGACAACTATTTCTGAGGAATTCAGACAACTTTTGAATGAAACTACAAAGATTATTAAGATCAGGTTATAGCAAGTGGTATAAATGTTAAACAATTTCAGAAATGCAGCTGACTCATGGGATGTTTCCATTAGTTGTTACTAACACATGTTTGGCTTTTGGCCGTGCCAATGACTGTGCATTCCACAGGAGCTGTTCTGGTCCTGTCAGGAGGAGACCAACCTTGTTTCACCTCCCAGTAGTGGCATGACTCAGCCCTCAACTTTGAGTCGCTGCACCTGGGATCTCATATTTACTGTATGATGTCACAAAAAGCCGGTGATACTCCTGCAACGGTGGCATGGCCATAAAAATCCAGAATTCAACTGTAGTCCAGCCTCCGCATCTCTCTTCTAAATGAGCATGTCCAATCTACCCACTGTGTTTCATTAAAACCAGACCACATCAATCAGGGCTTGAACTTTAAAGGCCAGGTCTCTTCTCCAGCAGCATGGAAGAAAAAACATGGAGCTGTTAAAGTCAAGGACCTCACACTGCACATACACTCCAGTGCTCATTCACTTAACACCACATTTCTGCTGGCAGACCACACATCGCAATGTCAGTGCGAGACCACACAGCCGGTCTCATAAGGCCAGCTAAAGACCTTATAAGACCTCACACCAGGCCCTAGCATTATCCGATAGGACCTCTGAGAATCATACACCTGTAGCTCCACAAAACGCAAGTAACTAAACTGAAACGCTACTGTAGTCCTTGCAGAGCAATTAATATTCTGACAATAGTTTAGAATTCTGACTGGGCTACTTTTACTTGACAGAATTAGGTGCAAAGGAAATAGAGGATCCTCTTAAACTCAGGAGTGTGTTTCCAAATGTGAGAAAAGCATAAAAGAAGAGCCAAGACTACAGAGCAGGAAGCACGGGGGGGGGGGGTGTCAGAAGGACGAAAGGCAGGATCAATGGTTAGATAAACGAGGAAAGGCTAGGCAACAAGAGGGAAGGCTGGGAAGGGATCCCATGGGTGGGGATTGGAAAGCAGCCTCGCAATGGAAAGCTTTCAAACTCTTTTCATCAGCTGCCTGAAGACTGGAGCCTTACAAGAGCAAGATGAGCCGGCGCCACTGGAGCATCTTGGCACTCTCCAACAAAACCCAGACGCAGAGACAGAGCAAGACCGTATCACCACTCAGCCACCCTCTGCTCCCGACCCAAACTACAGCCCCCACCTCTCAGAAGCTTCAGTCTTTACTTTGTAAACAAACATAAACAAAACACATAATAGCAGTGTTGTAGTTATCTCTCTTATTTGGGTTATATTTTGGATTTCAAGACTTTTCTACTCAAGGTCCTTGTGGTATTACTGTGCCCTCATAAGTCCATAGACGTGTTTCAGACATTAGTTTTGTCAACACTTTAGCCAAATTTCATGATTCCCAGCATGAATAAAGCAGAACAAGAACACCACATATTTGATTTTTTATGAATTATGGGCATGAAAGAATGTGATCAAAGACATCAGGAGGTCTTACCAGTCCACACTTAGAGATCGTCTCCTATAGGATGGAGGCCGGTCCGATGAAGTTTTCTCTGCTTTAGCTGGACGTTCTTTGAGTGACAGACGATGGGTAAATTTGGAAATTCCTGACTCTGACCTGGACAACAGAACAATAGTACAGTACATCAGTTTAAGCCACAACACAATGCTTTACACATGGATAATGGCATACCTGTTTGTTTCATAATCTTTAGGAAACTTTCAGCTGGCCACACATCGGAATATTTTATGTTAAATTTTTGGCAAGACTTGCCCCCCACAGTAATCAGGGATATAGCCTGATTCAAGTTTCATTGCAATGATTATGTGTCAATAAATGTTGGTGCCAATACAATTTTTTTCACTGCTCCTGGTCCAGTCACAGCCACTGCAATCTCACATTGTAATTATCAAACGTGTACCTCTGATGGAACAACTGCACAACCAATGAGAGTAAGCTGACTCAGAAATATCACCAACTGGATAATACGCATTTACCTTCCCTGCCAGGGTTTCACCCATATTCCTTTTCTCTTTTAAAAGTTTTGATGCAAAGCAGAACAGCCATCGGACAACATTTATATTCTGAAGTCACATTTGAATGTGATGGGATCACGTTTGATCATGCAAGATTGTGTGAAATCATGTGTCAGTGGCACCACTGTGTGAAATCACTGTTCCAAACAGCAGGTGTGTGATCTACCTATCTCACGGAATCATTTAGTGTGTGTTCGGAGGACTTTAATGTTAACCAGTCAATAATGGAGTAGCTCATTCCGGCCTGATGAAATCTCCCAGAGAGTGCTCAGATCTCCTGATCATTGACCTTGAACTTAAGCACAGCCTAGCTGCAGAACCATTTGGGGATCATTGTACATTAGTTTGCCAAACATTGGGACAATTGCCTAGGAGGAGTAACAATTTTCATGAAATCATAAAAGCCCGGATCTCCTGACCTTTGACAATAATCTTGACCTTGAGCTCAACCTGAATGCAGACAAACCTGAGGATGATTGTGTGTGAGTTTGTTTAGAATTAGGGCAATTGCCTAGGGGGGAGTAACAATTTTTATAAAATCGTATAATGGCTGAGATCACTAGACCTTTCACCTTGACCTCAACCTGGATGCAGATCCACTTGAGGATCATTGTTCATATGTTTGCCAAACTTTGGGGCAACTGCCTAGGAGTAACAATTTTCATGAAATCATAAGTGCCCAGATCTCCTGACTTTTAACAATGATCTTGAGCACAATCTGGATGCAGACCCACCTGAGGATCATCATGAGTGAGTTTGGTGACCATCAGGACAAATGCCTAGGAGGACTAGCAGTTCTCGTAAAATGTGGACAGACAGAGGGACGGACGGTGAATGCTGTGTCATCACAGTAGCTCCTTTTAGCTTCACCAGAATGAGCTAAAAATCAATCTAAACCTTGTGATTTGTGTGGCTTATCTCTTTTATCATATTATTTTTTCAAGCATTATACAAGAACCATGAGATGTCATGGCACGACAATGCTAATCCCCACCCCCACCCCCACCCACACACGCATTATATTGAACTTATCTTTTTTTTTTTGGCCAAAATTTTAGGTATTCATTCAAGGTTAAATATTGCTGTGAAGCTTGAGTAGCTTACCGAGAAGAATTCCTCTTTTGCCTCAAGCCAAAGCAGTTTTGTAGAAAACACAACACTAAGGGACTGTAGTCCATAAAGTTAACAAAGAGCATAACAATGCATCAGCTCCCAACGGAAACATTAGGTTACAGGGAAAGCCGCATGCTTCCTGCCTAATTTTCTCCAAATCTCTTCCACAGAAAAAAGTCCCACACATTTTAATCTCCTCTTCGGGGCCGCCAATGTCCCAGCTCAACTTTTTGTGTAAAATTAAAAACAGGAAATTTAATATTTCTTTCATTCCAGCCCAGGACACATCTGATGAGACTAAGTATTGCAATATTGCTGTGGGAACATTAGAGACTAATGAAAATGTAATAATATTCTCTATCAAAGAGTCAGGCTCACAGAGGAACATTGTTGAATCCAAACGTGATGTACAGCTAAAAATCCACAAATACTTAATGTTATGTCATTGTAGCCAAATGGGACAGTTACCATCGGAGTACGAGAAAACCCCCACAAAGACAAAAACAATCCTCTTCATTGTTCCTGTTGCATAAACACTGTATTAGAGCAGGTGTGACAGGATTACATCAAGGATCCCTGAGCATTGTGCGGGATTCTTCACTCTCCTCATTCCTGTCTCACACACATGCTGTTTCCATTTCCTTATGAAATACTAAACATCTCTAATAATGACTCACACATACAATCAGACATACATAGAACTCCTCTCAACCTCAGCCAAAAAGTGTTTTAGTCTCCATGGTGAGCTCTGTTAGGGACAAACTAAAAAAAAATACAGACTACTGGGTACTCCCTGTCACTCAAAAAGAAAACTTGTATCTGCTGTCACTGTTAATGTGGATTCATGTGAAATGCAGCAGAAATAAGAGTTCACATAAGGCTTTGATAAAACCAAATTCACAAAGCTGTACACAATAGCCCTTGCCCTAACTTTGATTACCGAACAGTGACATGGATGAATGACAGTGTGGTGACTCAGCCAGTTTCACTTAATTGCATTTCAAAATTGGCAAAATGTCCTGTGCATTTTTTGGCATCCTGCTGCTGAAGTCTGGAGACAGGACCCGAAACGAGTAATTCACATTTTTGTCCAGGAGACTTCAGAGAGAAGACAGAATGTCTGAGAGTGCCCTGTCCAGTCTAATGCATCTATCACAGGCTAATCAGATATGAGTGAATGAAAACTAAAAAGTTCAAATTGGATCATGACCCATATTGCATCATGAATGAATGACATTCCTGTTGAGGAGAAGAAAAAGACTTCAGCAACCTTGAAAAAAGTAATACTTTGGATCAATTAGGAACTCGGTTACCTTGCATTAAATTTCAAAGTCTAATACGTCTTAATGTAGAGATAACGGGTCAATTTTCTGGCTACTTCACTCACAGTCCAGCGTAATAAAAGCAGAAAATAATGCAAACCTTTTTAAATAGAGTTTACAATTTAATGATTCCAAAATCATAAAATGATAATAGTGATTCCAGGAGTTACTATATTCCCCAATAACCACATTTGGATGTTTCACTGAATATGTATCACTCCACTTCAGATAGTGGAAGTGATAGTACAGTATTGTCAGGAGGGTTTGCTGCCCAATCAAGCTCAGTAATACCATGGTCACTAAACCAGGTTTTGGTACTTTTGGCAGTGTGGGCAGGTGCCAAATCCTGATGGAAAATGAAATCAGTATCTCCATAAAGCTGGTCAGCAGAGGGAAACATGAAGTGCTCTAAACTGTCCTAGTATTCAGCTGTGTTGATTTTGGACTTGGTAAAACACAGAGGACCAGCACCAGCAGATGACCTGGCTCCCCAAATCAGGTGCCAAGTCCTGTCACTTGGAAATTACAGTTCCAGAGTCTGGAGGAAGCGGAGAGAGGCACAAAATCCAAGTTGTTTGAGGTCCAGTGTGAAGTTTCCACAGTCAGTGATGATTTGGGGAGCCATGTCATCTGCTGGTGTTGGTCCACTGTGTTTTATCAAGTCCAAAATCAGCACAGCCATCTACCAGGAATTTTTAGAGCACTTCATGCTTCCTTCTGCTGACAATCTTTATGGAGATGCTGATTTCATTTTCCAGCAGGACTTGGCACCTCCCCACACTGCCATAGTACCAATGGCTGGTTTAATGACCATGTAGTATTACTGTGCTTGATTGGCCAGCAAACTCTCCTGACCTAAATCCCATAGAGAATCTATGGGGTATTGTCAAGAGGAAGATAAGAGACATCAGACCCAACAATGCAGACAAGCTGAAGGCCACTATCACAGCAACCCGGGCTTCCATAACACCTGAGCAGTACCACAGGCTGATCACCTCCATGACACACCGCACTGATCCAGTAATTCGTACAAAAGGAGCCCCGACCAAGTATTGAGTGTGTACATGGACACACTTTTCAGTTGGCCAACATTTCTATTAAAAATGATTTTTTAAAAATTAATTTAATGTCATATTCTATTTTTTTGAGAAACTGAAATTAGTGTTTTCATGAGCTGTAAGCCAGAACCATCAGAATCAAAAGAAATAAACACTTGGAATATATCACTGTGTGTGTGTAATTAATCTATATAATATATGATTTTCATGTTTTGAATCCAATTACTGAAATAAATCAACTTTTCAATGACATTCTAATTTATTGAGATGCACCTGTAAACTTACAAAATACAAGAATTAACACTTAATGAAGTTCACTTTAAATGACAGGAGGGCTTTTTTTCTCCACCCGATGCTCTAAAACACACTCATCCAAAGACCAGCAGTAATAATTTGAGATATTACATATTTCAGATCATCTACCCCCCCCCCCCCATGACCTCATGCTATGGATAATCTAGTAGAACAGCCCAAAGCCCTGCTGCCTGTGTTCCCACTCCTACACCCTGAACTGCTGTTTCCTGACCCAACGCCAACATCGCCAAAGAGTTAGTTGACCTCGGAGACAAACAGACATATTTTCCTGTATGAATCACACAAATGGGGTGTGGGATTTTAGTCAGATGGCAGAGAAACCTCTAATTGGCAGTATTAAGCTAGGCTGGTCTTTTTTGTCTTCAATGGAATCTAACTTAATTAAGCTACAACTGGCTCTAATGTCAAAATACACAAATTGAAGTTGCCATATGGCTGCAAATATGACTGAATAAGCTCCCTCAGAAGTGACTAGTTTCAACTCAATTAATTTTTTAACAACTGACTGGATTTCTAACAATTGTGTATTCATGCCTGCGACAAAAGAGTTACTTGTAAAACTTCAAATATGACTGCAGGATCAACCCCATGACATGCGATGACCATAGGATAAGCACTTCAATGCCATAAAAACACACAGGATCATGGCTTCAAACGCACATGGGCAAGCAGACACAGAGGATGACTCAGGGAATCCCTTTGAGGGGTTTAGACAAAAACTGCACATGTAAAGCAGGTGGGTCAGAGTGGAGGCAGTTATGCTGGCAACTGTCTGCCCCTTGGCTCCAAGAAATCCTCAGCCCTGGCTCCACCCCATGCAGCTGTCCCCGATAACATCATCACAGAAGGCACACTGATGATGCAATCCCCTTTCAGCCCCACTGAGGATATCCCAGTTGATTATCCTCTCATCAGACCTAAAATTTTTCTTTCACTTTCCTAGTGTGCTGAATACATTCTCAAAAGGCAACATCTTCATTTAACACTTTTCAATGTAGAAACATAAAGGCAATGACAGCAATGGTGCTACACTCAACCATTAAGGCTGAGTGTCCACCAAATGTGTTTTTTCCACTCTGGGTGACTGTTTTCTATTCTTTCTCTTTGTAGTCCAGTGTTTACAGCGCTGAGCGCCCTTGGCGCTGAAACGCTTTGAGTGGTGGCCGTTTTTTGTCACGGTGCTCAGCGTTGAAAAAAGTTCAACTTTTCAGACTGCAGCTGAGCTCAGGGATCTCAAAGGGCAATGTCTTGCTCTGTGATACTCCGCTCCTCTCCCATGGCCAGCTGGGGGATGCCCCGTCACAAAGCGGCTCTCACTGGTTCTGCTAGCTCTCAGCTCTTCGTGGCTGGCGCCGGTGTTCTATAATTCTGTCCTACTTATCAAGATGTGCTATCCTGCGTCTTTGCGCATGCACCTGCATCTTCAGGCCGGAGTTACATGAGGCACATTATGGACTACGGACCGATGAATCAAGTGGTAACAGGGATGGTTATTAGGGTGACTAAGATCTGAACAAAAAAACATTATATGCCGAGCTCAGTTCGAGCTTCCTGTTACCAGTGTTAGCTTGGGGCTAATGGCTCAGGGGCTAAATGTCTGCTAAATGTGCACTGAGGTTTTTTTTGCCTGCAATCAAAATTTCGCTCACTCACTGAGCGCCATTTTGATAAAACATGTTTTTTTTCTCTTGCCTACTGTGTCATATCCCTTCCCTTTTCCTTTTTTTTCCTTTCTTCTTTATGACTGGCGCCTAGCGGCTGCCCCGGCCTTGGATGCGCTCTGCAGAGCGTGCCCAAATGCCAAGTCACATTTCGTTACCTTGTATTCATACATGTGTAATGACAATAAAGTTGAATCTCATCTCATCTCATCTCATCTCAATGTCAGACCTTTCTAAGCAGCCAATCAGAATTAAGGAAGGGCAGGACATAGGACACCGATACAGTCTCTACTCAGACTCTTGTTTTCCGAGTCATTATATTTAACATCCAAAGCTGTTAAAACACGCTTCCTGTCCATTGTTATTTAGAGACTGCTATGAAAAAATAAGTAGAAAGTCTGACCATAGGAAAAGCAGAAATGCTGAGCTGAGAGTGACAAGCTGTTGCTGGGATACAGGGCAAAGACTTTTTTTTTCCAGAGCGCACCACACAAATGCTGAAAACAAAAAACGCTCAGGGCGGTTTGGCAACAAAAAACAAGTTTGGTGGACATGCAGCCTAACGAATGAGTTCATTGAAGGATTGCTGAAATATCATTAGGAGATAAATGGGATCGCTGAGCGATCCTTAAGCATTCCTTGACTGCTCAACAATCTCACTGATCTCCCAATGATCTCTTACCCCCATATCTCATGGAGCCGTGAATGCTGGCGAATGCAGCGATTTTGGGGTTTCGTCAGGGTTTGTAAAAGGTTACCAAACAGGTTGCAAACAGTTTTTAAGCTCCTAAACAGTTTGTCTTTTTGCCCAAAAAAATTGAACATGTTTGGATTTTTTGGGTGAATGTATTTTGCCGCAAACATCTGCAAAAGAGATGTAAACGTTTGCAAATGGTTGTAACACTTTTGTAAATGGTTGTAACACATTTGTAAATGGTTGTGACATATGTCTCTACAGCTCTTTTTGGTTTACCAAGTAGTGAACACAAATCACTAGAAGGTCTGACTGATAGTTTGGGATTTTATTATGTGAATGACTTTGTCTGAACAAAATCTACATGCCTCCCAGTCCATGACTTTTCCTAAACATGTGTGTTTTATGTTTTCTGATGTCTGATGTATTAAAATAAAACATAAATGATTTCAGAGCATTTATTCCTTGGACTGCCACCCACTGTTGTCAGAATGTGGGATGGAGCCATTTATATTTCTTGGTTATCAGGACGTGCCTCCAACCAACATCCTCGCCTTAAGTTTATTTTCTGGGTCTTTGTATTTGTTATTGTCATTATCTTGGTCCTGTCTGTCATTTTGATTTCTATTTTCATGTTTCTGTCTTGTCTGTATTTATGTGTGTCTATTTTCACCATAGTTTTGCCGGGTTTGAGTTCTTAATTATTCACAGCTGTTTTGTCTTCTTGTAATTAGTTCGCCTGTTATTTAAGGGATGCAGCCTCTCACCTGGGTGCTGCATCATTCGTCTATCTGACCTGTATCTGCATGTTTCTGTCTGACCTGATCTGACCCGAAGTTTTGCCTGACCTGTTTTTGTGTTGCAGCTCCCTAGCTGCTCTGTATTGTGTTTATTAAAATAACGTTAAACGTTTGCTCCACATATGAGTCCAGCTCTCTGCCCCTCTGGGGCAAAAACCATGACAGTTGTCATTTAGACCCCAGCTGATCACGGCTGTGACTATATAAGGAATTAAGTCTATATTAGGAATGTTTCAGTTTCCAGGGATGTTTTCGCAGTCTATGCTCTTTTAAAAATTTTGTTGTTGTCTTCCTCCTAATATTACATTATATATTCTGATCTGGGAAAGACAATGAGAGAGAAGAGGGACAGGAATCACTGTTTTATTCACTGGATAGCAGCAAACAAATATGGACAGAGACAAAACTCCAGACAGACTCCGAGCATGAACCTCTGCGAAAAAAGCTCACTGTCCACTGACACATCTGTTAATAGGCCTACAGTCATGTGAAAAAAATAGGACACCCTGTATAAGCCTGTGTGTTTTTAACATATTTGGACATATGGATATTTAATATCAATGTTAAAAATACTGGGAGATTCATGTAATACAACTAAACAATTAAAAATGGATTAAAAACTTTTTTTTCTAATTTTCTGTAAAATGTAATTCTAAACAAATAGTGAGGAATAAATTAGGACACCCCCCATCTTTTTTAGGACACCCCCACATTCATTCCCACTTAAAATTGCTAAAATAAATGTTAAAAAATGCAAATAAAAACAAAAACAAGGTTAGACATAGATATGTGAACATTTCTTAATAACGAACTGAATATTTAATGGGGTGTCCTAATTTTTTCACATGACTGTATGTCCACTCCAGGTAGGAAGTGCTACTACACAGACATTATTTTGTGAATACAAATTGATTTAGTATACATGTAAACAAATGAAATTACCCTTGTGAACAAAGAATTATAGCCTCAACAGCACAACCCCTCGATGCCGGCTGCTGTCCTTCAGCACCACATCTCCGGACAGCATCATTTACAGGAAGAATAACTGTAAAGGATTTAGACTTTTATCATAATTCTAAACACGAACATAAAATAAGCAAAGTCCAAAATAATAATAATATCAATCAAAAAATCTCAATAGAATCAAAAGAAACAGTAGCTCTCCCGATGAACGCTCGCACACCGTCTCCAGATGAAGGTAGGGCTCCCTATATTTACATGCTGAGTTATTAAAAAAATATAGTGTAGCCTATGTATAGCCTGTGTGTGGTCTATGTTTGTGTTTTGCAGTCTGAAGCTCATGTGAGCAGGGATGAGGTGGGAAGCTTTTGGCCCAGCTGTGCATCATAGGTTTTGGTCTGTGTTGCCACAGTAAATACCCAGTCAAACCAGGTGGGCTTATATCATTTTTTGGTTCATATATTTTGTTATTCAATATATGTTCTGTATAGCTTCTACAGCTGTCTGTCTTCCACAGTTGTCAGGAGAAAATCAATGCTTGGGAGGGTTTGCGCACCCTGTTTTATCGGGTTGGATTCAAGATTCCCCTGACATTTGCCTGACATTTTACCAGGAGTTGGCAAAAGGTCTCAAACATTCTCAAACAGTGGCAAAAGAGTGGTAAATAGTTGGTGATCGCTGCAAATGCCGTTGCTAACATCTGTTTATGTTGTTAACGTTTGCCAGCTGCTTTCGCAAACATTCTTGCAAACACTTGTGTGAATGTTGAAAATGGCTGTTAAAGGTCACTAAATGTTGTTAATTGTTGGTAATGACAGAGGTGAACCCTGATGTTCCTCAGAAAAGCTGGCAAATTCAAAAATTATCATGTTCGTCTACATTTGCCGCTCTGTGAGATACTACCCTGAGAGATCATTCAAGGATCTCTCAGCAATCTGTCAATGAATGCCCAGTTTTTCCACCCCTAAGTTAGAGATGACTGAGAGATCAGTGAGGGATCACTGAGCATTCGATGAAAGACCAATAGACTTCATTGAAAGACCATTGTTGAGAGTTCGTTGAGAGATTGTTTCCCCTTTGGTGACTGTTGAGAGATTGTTCCTGACTGAGTCAAAACTTTGAGGACTGTAGAGATCATTGAATATCATTAAGAGATCATTGAGGGAATTTGGTGATCGCTGAGAGATCATTGAGGGACTTGGTGATCACTGAGACATCACTAAAAGATCACCGAGAGATCTGGCCATTTTTCATCACTCAATGATCTCTTAATAATCTTCATCCCTGTGTAAAGGGATGAAGATAAAACTCACAACATCTGTGCACCAATTAAAGCCCTGACACTCTTTAACATGTACATCCCTGCCTAATCTCAAAAACAAACATTTTATTAATAACATTTTTAATTATCTTGCATGACTTGATTGACTTGATGAGTGATACATCCATATTCTGTTAACAATTAGAAGAAGAAGAAAAAGACAGCTTTATTGTCATTCAATCTATGCAGCCAATCATGTACACTAGAACAAAATTATGTTTCTCTGATCTCCAGTGTTAATCACATCTAGAATCAGAGGGGCCACTGCCATGCAAAGCGCCGCCACAAACAACTTTTTTCCTTCTCCCATTCTGTTATGCTGAGCACCAAGCTAGACGGCAGGAAGTATCATTTTTTATATAAGGTTGTTGGTATGACCTGGCCGGGGCTTCAACTCATGACCTTCCGGCTGTGGGGTGGATGCTCTCCCACAAGGCCACCATTTAGTTTTATATATATATACGTGTGTGTGTGTGTGTGTGTGTGTGTGTGTGTGTGTGTGTGTGTGTGTGTGTATATATATATATATATATATATATATATATATATATATATATATATATATATATACAGTATATATACTGTATATATATTGTGTCAAGTCAGGCATTGGCTTGCTTGCTACCGGATAACCATGAAAACTGGTACAACCTGTCTCATAGGTCGGGCCATCGGCAACTCAACCGGCATCCCCGCCCTTCCGAGGGCGTGCAGGGTGAAACAGGGCATCCTGGCAGAACTAAAAACAATATCTGCCACAGGTCTGTGGTGGATCACTCCCAGTTACACAGGGTCAGACTGGACATCCTGGCAGATAAACACATCTTTGGCAAGGTCTGTGGTGGACTGTGCCAGTCGGTGCATTGTGACATGCACTACACAAAGAACAGAGATAAACAAACCTATCATCTGGTCAGTCACTGCAACAGATACTGGAGTTAGTTTGTCTTGGCTTGTCCTTGCCACTGATAATACCTTTATCTGCCAAGAATGTGCTGCTAGTCCAGCAAAAGCTAGAAGTACTCAAATACTTTGCAAGCAGTTTCATGAAATGGTCAATCAGAAAGCAACTCATACCGACTCGGACGTCGCCCGGGCTTACAAGGTCCGCGCTGATCTGATCTGTTCACACTCCGACAGGCAGTGAAAAGTAAGCTAGGAGCAGGAAGACAAAAGAAGAGGAAAACAGCAGCCTTGTGTGTAGCAGAATGGAATGTACGCACTCTGTTGGACAGAACAACATCACAGCACCCAGAAAGACAGACCGCGCTTGTGGCCCTGGAAATGAACAGGTACAATGTAGACATAACTGCACTTAGTGAAACAAGATTGCCTGGATATGACAGCTTGGAAGACCACGGGTACATCTTCTTTTGGAGTGGGAGATCAACTCCAGAAAGGAGAGAAGCAGGAGTGGGCTTTGCAGTTAGAAAGGAGATAGCAGCAATACTTGATGAGGAACCGGTGCCAGTCAACAACAGGATAATGACTATGAGACTCCCACTACAGCGGAAGATGCATGCCACACTCATCAGTGTATGGTATATGCCCCAACAATGACCAACACAGAGGAGGTGAAGGAAGAGTTCTACAGTGATTTACGTGAGACTATCAGGTGTGTACCGACTGATGACAGGCTGATACTCATTGGAGATTTTAATACCAGAGTTGGTTTGGACACTGAGAAATGGAAAGGAGTGGTAGGCAGTCATGGAGTAGGCAAGTGCAATGCTAATGGAGAACTTCTACTTGCACTATGTTCAGAGTACAACCTTGTGATAACCAACACTCTATTTAAGCACAAGGACACACACAAGAAGACATGGATGCACCCAAGATCCAAGCACTGGCACTTATTAGACTACATCATAGTCAGGCAGAGAGACATAAGGGATGTATTGAACACCAGAGCAATGAGAGGCGCGGACTGTGGTACTGATCATGCTATGCTGCGATCTAGATTAAGGATTTGCAGATGAAAACAGCACTGCAGGACGGGTGCGAAGCCACCACGGAAGCTAAACACTAGTGCACTGAAAGGCCAAAAGAAGCAGGAAGAACTTACACAGGAAATGGATGAAAACTTGAAAGACTGGGACAGCAACAACTCAGAGAATGACATAGAAGAGAAATGGGCAACACTGAAGGATACGATGTATCAGACTGCGAGTGATGTATTAGGCTACCCTGAGAGGAAATATCAAGATTGGTTTGATGAGCATGATGAACACCCGAAGAAACTACGAGAAGCGAGGAATACAGCTAGGCAGGAAAACCTATAGTGTAACACAAGGTTGAAGAAGAAGAAATACTCAAAGGCTCAGAGTGAGCTACAGAAGTACACCAGAGAGATGAAGTCCAACTGGTGGGATGAAAAAGCGGAGAAACTTCAAACTGCAGCAGACAGGAAGGACATGAAAACATTCTTCACAGGTTTGAGAGAAATCTACGGCCCTAAACCAAGAGGATTGATCCAACTAAAGGCTATGGATGGTGAAACGGTTTTGCAGGAGAAAGACAAGATCCTGGACAGATTTGCAGACCACTTTGACCCACTACTAAACAACCCTGGAGATCTCACTGAAGAGGCTAAAGAAGCTCTAGTGCAGCGACCAGCTGTATCAAGTCTGGATGAACCACCAAATTTTGATGAACTAATGGCAGCTATCAGGACAACACAGGATGGTAAAGCTCCAGGAAGGGATGGAATTCCAGCAGAAGTGTGGAAATTTGGTGGTGTTCAGCTGACCAACTGCCTGCACAAGCTCATCCAAAAGATATGGGATGCCCAGAAAGTACCTCAAGACTGGAAGGATGCAAGTATTGTGCCTTTGTTCAAGAAAGGTGACAGGAAAGATTGTGGAAATTACTGAGGCATGTCACTGCTAGCCACTGTTGGTAAGATTCTCTCACGTGTACTACTTAACAGACTCACTGAACACATCTCACAGAATGTACTACCGGAAACCCAGTTCGGCATAATTTTCTGCTTGAAACAGGTTCAAGAAAAGTGTATCGAACAGAACATGCCGCTTTATGTAGTCTTCATAGACTTCAGTAAAGCCTTCAATACTGTTTCACAACAAGGACTTTGGCAGGTACTCAAGAAATATGGTTGTACAGAGAAGTTTGTCAGCCTGATCGAGGCACTCCATACAGGCATGCAAGCAAACGTGGCAATGAGTGGTTCAGTATTTAAAGACTTTTCAGTAAGCAACGGGGTGAAACAAGGGTGTGTGCTGGCACCTACATTCTTCTCACTATATCTGGCAGCCATGCTTGAGGTGGCCTTCAAAGACACTTCAGAAGGAGTATACATTCAAACAAGGAAAGAAGCAGACTTGTTCAATGTGGCACAGTTTAAAGCCAAAAGTAAGACATCGATAAAGGTAGTAAGAGAAATGTTCTCTGCCAACGACAGTGCTCTAGTTGCACACAGCGTGAAAGATATGCAATCTTTAGTGGAGAAATTTGCAAAAGCAGCTAGCCAATTCAGCCTCCAAATCAACATCAAGAAGACAGAGCGCCTTTATCAACCACCAAAGTTCCAGTTATCAACATCACTACCAGAAGAGATCAGCATTGGTACAGAGCCACTAGTCAAGTGCAAGACTTTCAAGTACCTAGGGAGTACTGTTTCAGAGAATGCTAGGCTGGAGGATGAACTATCTCTCAGAATGGAAAGAGCGAGTGCTGTGTTTGGAAACTTGAGGGAGGGCCTGTGGAACAATCGACCTGTGTCTATCTGTGTGAAATGCAAAGTGTACAGAGCGACAGTACTGGCTACTCTATTGTACGGTGCTGAAACTTGGACTGTCTACAGAGTGCAGGTGAAGAAACTCCACGCGTACATGATGAGACACCTTCGAGCCATAACGAACATCTCATGGAAAGACAAGATAACCAACACAGAAGTGCTGAAACGAGCTGGTCTACCATCAATGGAGGACATGCTAATACAGATGAACCTGAGATGGCTCGGACATGTTGAGAGGATGGACCACCAGCGTCTCCCTCGGCAGTTACTCTACTCACAGTTATGCGAAGGCAAACGCAATCAGGGTAGACCAAGGCTCAGATTTAAAGACACTGTAAAAAGAAACTTGAAGAAGTTGGACATAGACAGGAGTTCCTGGCAGCAGAAGGCTAAGGACAGAGCTGTGTGGAGGAATCTGATCAGACCTAAATGAAACAGTCATTGTCACCCACGACAGACTGCTATGATGATGTGATGATGATGATATACACTACCATTCAAAAGTTTGGGGTCACCCAGACAATTATTTTGTGTTTTCCATGAAAAGTCACACTTATTTACCACCATGAGTTGTAAAATGAATAGAAAATATACAGTAGTCAAGACATTGACAAGATTAGAAATAATGATTTGTATTTGAAATAATAATTTTTTCCTTCAAACTTGGCTTTCGTCAAAGAATCCTCCATTTGCAGCAATTACAGCATTGCAGACCTAACACGATTGCACAAGGGTTTTCTAATCATCCATTAGCCTTCTGACACAATGAGCAAACACATTGTACCATTAGAACACTGGAGTGATAGTTGCTGGAAATGGGCCTCTATACACCTGTGTAGATATTGCACCAAAAACCAGACATTTGCAGCTAGAATAGTCATTTACCACATTAGCAATGTATAGAGTGTATTTCTGATTAGTTTAAAGTTATCTTCATTGAAAAAAGTGCTTTTCTTTCAAAAATAAAGGAAATTTCTAAGTGACCCCAAACTTTTGAACGGTAGTGTATATATATATATATAAACTGTCTGCAGCTTGTTGACATGTCCAAAGCTAACAATGGCTAAAACTTTATAGTTTATATTCATCTACACTCAAGATCAACTCCAAATTAACTGACAAAACATGTGTGTGTGAATGGCGAAGGGATTGGCGCCGTACCGTGGCTGCCTCATCCATCCAGGTGGATGCCCTGAATTTCCCTCTGGGGATTAATAAAGTATACAAAATACAAAAAAAAAAATTACAAGCTGTGTTTGTTAAAATGGATGGACAGAAAGGTAATGAAATCAATACTGCCTGTATTGCACAGTTCTGACAGCATTTGTGTTTAACACTTTAAGATAATTGTTATATGAACAGAATTAGCATTCAGAAAAAAAAAAACGGCTGTCAGAACTGTATTACCATTCAGTCTATACACAGAGGAGTGAAATAACATTTCACCAAGTTTCAATAGCATGACAAAATGGACTCCATGTAGTGCTGGACATTTATTTTATTTACAGTATTGATTTATTTAGCAGGGACAGTGCACATTAATGAACAGTTTTGTAAATGTGCCAGAATTAGCTAAAAGGCTATTTTTCATCTGTAGTCCCTGGACAGATGTCGCAAGTCACCCTGGATGTTGCATCTCTCTGTTGACTGTTCCTTTCCTTCTACGTTGCTAAGATGGAGAATAGCTGATAGAATTTGGTAAATGTGCATTTGTTCACTTTCTCTGATTCCTAATAGTGAGAAAGACCTCTTGGTATTGCACATCTCGTTGGCATCATCCACTCCGTCAGTGATACGGCTTTGACCCTGGTTAGTGCAACTGAAATCATCTGCACAACCTAACTTGAAGGCTTTGAACTCCGGTAAATGTGAAGAAGCACAGAACTGGTAGAGTATGTGACAATTTCTTTCTCCATGAGTCTGAAACACCACTCTGGACTTTTCCAGTAAGTATGTTCTCTAGATAAACATAAAGCTTATCTAGAAATAACAAGCATTTCTTTATTACCCTCCAGCAAATCCACTGGTTGAAAATTAGACAATATTTCAACCTACAAAGATTTCTTTGTTTGCTATATTCTTACTTAGGATTCTGTCATCTTAAAAATCAGCTATCTTTTTTGCTTCAAAAACTTGAGCTTCAATTCATATTGTGCTCCATTATTGTTATTGGCTGCAGAGATGTTTCTAGTTCTCTTAGTAAAGCTGTAAAGTCACTATTGGTCAGTCTCCAGATTATAATACCTCAGCAACTGTGTGTGAGTTCTGTTTCTTCTGGCAAAGTCTGAAGACGTACAGTTTTTCTTGTAGCAAAAAAGCCTTGACAACCATAAGATTTATAGAAATCCACAGTGCCCTGGGTATGAATCCTAATGACTTCTATGATTTCTATAATCCAAGGAAATGTCAGCGTCTGATGGATTAGAATATTTTTTGCGCTGACATTCATGGTTTGCAGACAGTATGTTTTAATGACTTTTGGTGATTCTCTCACTTTTCCTCTGGCCTACCACGAGGTTGACATTTGTGGTTCTGAGTAAATTGTTTCAACAACTATTTGATGGATTACACTATAATCCACTTCTGGTGCCAGAAAGACTTACAGTAACATTTCATGTCCTGTCATCATCGCTTTTCAGTTTAAACTGTATATTTTGTTAACGTTTAAATAGTTGGAAATTAAATAACATTCTGGTCTTGGTGGTTCTTTAAGTGTAGTGTTAATGAGTAAATGTTATTATGTTGATACAGCAAGGCTTCTCTATTGGATGTTTTGTTGTAAGGAGGTTGTCATTAATATTTAGGTCATGGAATGTTGTTTCTATAATCTACCAGTTTGTAGATTCATGAAGATATATCTATCTATAAATGCAAGAAATCTGTGTGTGTGTCTGTTCCTCATATATCTCTTGAACTGTTCGTCAGACTGAGCTCAGATTTTATAAGTGCTTTGCTGAGGTTACGAGGGTGTGCATCCACAAGTATGGAGTTGTTCACTCTAAGTATGTAATTTTTATCAATAAAAGTTTAGTCATTGCTCTCTCCTCATGCCCAGGCTTCTAGAAGTGTGGGCGGGGTTTCAGATTGACTCCGTACTGATTGGATAATACGCAGCATCACAGCATCAGTAACCACAGCGCTCCATGAGCAAAACAAGGAAATCAAAAGTGACAAATTTGACTAGAAAAAGATAATACTGAAGATTTAATGTTTAAAAAAATATACCATAAAGTTGCCGTGATTGCCTAGGTCTAAAGGATAATTCAGCATATGTGGAGAATACGAGGCACGTGAGCAGACTGGGCGAAGCATCAGCGGGGACCAGGTCTGACAAAGAACATCGGCGTATCCAACACAGAGCATGCCAGGAGAAGCAGCAGCCCGACCGGGCAGACCATGGTCCTTAGCGGGGAGGCACACCCAGCCTGCCCAGTCAGTGGTAGACGGCAGTCCTTGCTTCTGCTTCACCCATGTGGTACCATTGTACTTTGCAGGACTGCGAGTCCCCGTCCGCCCGAGTATCTAAAAATTAAATACTTAATAATAATACCACCATGACTGTGGAGCGGAATGGCTGGAATGACTTAACAACCAAATGCAGGACACAAAAACACCCAAATAACGAAATAAATCATTTTTAGTTAAATATTTACTGACAAATGGGCAGCACTGATGCAGTGGTTCCAGTCAAACGGGTCCTTCGGCTGTGTATAATAATGTTGGGTGTTTTGTAGTTAATTTGGTTGATTACAGTTTTAAAAAAACTTTTGATAACAAAATATTGCTAAAATTTAAAATGATGCACTACAATTGGTCTCAAATATTTGTAAACGTGTCCTGTTATAGTACTGCATGAGTTTATTGACAATACACAGAAGAAATTCACTATTACACTGAACTCCATCACTGAACAGTGATATAAAATAAAATAATTAAAATGGTGGAAGATACAACACTATTATGAATATAAGTTTATTTAGCGAATGCAAAGTCCTTAAGCCAAGCAGTTGCCTCCTGGTTTGCTGTATGGAGGGTGTGTAATCCTCCTTCCAGTCTTTGGAGCGGGCAAGCCTCTATGATGTGTTCCATTGTTTGCTCCTCTCCACATGCGCACAGTGGGCTAGGGCTAGTATATGAATATAAGTCATAAAAGATCACACAACTAAGTGATCTGACAAACAAATAAAGGTTCCTAAACAGTCGCTAATATTGGATGTCCCATTCATTTTCAATAATTAGGTATTCTGTGATTAATATTCACACAATCAAATAAATCTTAGTGCCATTCAGTTCCTTTCATAATTTTGTCAAATTCTAAAATGTGTTTGCCTACATATAGGCTACACCTCTTTGATTCCACTTTCACACCCAGCCTGCATTTGGGCCTGTAAAGCCTAATTGGGATACCTGTTTCAGACAGGAATACTTGCGTCCTACGGGCAATGCACTAGTTCAATTATATTTAAAAGACTAGAAAAGCACTCGGAGAGCGCAGACCTCCGCCAAGCGCCACAGTTCCCCCCCATACAGTGTTTGTGTGTATGTTTTCAGATTCCTTGACCATGAAAACATGTGACTAGCAATTGGATTCACAATGATAGGATTAGTGTTTCAGTAGTAAAAGCATTACCTCCTTGGCGGAGGTAATAAACTGAAGTGTTGCTGTTGTGTCCATCTCCTCCATCTGCAAAGTGCCAGGCTGCAACCTGTCAAGGCATACCTCATGCCTCCCTTATTGGGGGGGCGTTCACACCTGTACTGACCTCATGCCTCCCTTATTGGGGGGGGAGGGCTTTCACACCTGTACTGAGTACTTAAAAACTGTATTTATCGGCAGATGAAAGAAAACTGAAGCAAAAACAAACAAACAAACAAACAAAAACTAAACAAACAGCAACTGCAACATGAACTATTTCAAACATATTTATTCAAATGTACACTTATATGGACACAATGTTGAGCCATAACTTTTTGGTAATGTGAAAATAATAAGCCAAGTAGCACAAAAAAATTGAGTGCTCTTGCTGTCAGGAAACAATGTTGGCACCAAATCACTGAAGTGATCTGCCACCAATGGGGGTAGACTGTGCTCTGCCACAAAATGACAAAACATCACTTCAGCTAGTGATGCATTGGATTTGGAAGGCGTCGGTTCTGTCACTGGCTGAAAATGTTCATCCATCGATCGAATTTGGCTACACAGTTTTTGTGGCCCTGTGTAGCGAAGTGCGACTTCAGGTCGAAAATCAGGTCGCTTAATCCTTTTTGGGTCGCGGGGGGGCTGGAGCCTATCCCAGCATCTTTGGGCGAGAGGCAGGGTACACCTTGGACAGATCGCCAGTCCATCGCAGGGCCAACACTGAGAGACAGACAACCATTCGCTCTCACAGTCATACCTAAGGACAATTTAGAATCCCCAGTTTGATGCCAATTAACCTAACTTGCATGTTTTGGGCATGTGGGAGGAAACCGGAGAAATCCCGGAGTAAACCCACGCAGACACGGGGAGAACATGCAAACTCCACACAGGTCACTGTTGGTCAGGGGCTGGGATCGAACCCAGGATCCCCCGGCCAAGAGTGAGTTGCTGTGCTGCCGCAGTGCTAACCACTCCGCCACCGCGCTGCTCCTATATACAGTATATATAATGTCCAAATTGGGGGATGGGGGAGGGTGTTGTGTGGGTGTGTGTGCGCGTGTGTGTGTATGCATTTGTGCGTGTCTGCATGCATAGGTGTATGTATGTCTATTACCACCAAATCATCGCAGTGATAGTGCACTCCTTTTCATGTAACATTACTTAAACATAATATACTGTATAATGATGCTCATCACTTGGAAAGAAAGAAAACAAAGCTGCATGATTAGCAGCAATAAATTTCGACCTACCACTCAATGTGGAATTATACCTATTCCCTCTTATTTGAAAGCCTTATTCTGAAAGCCTCTTCAGAATGTGACTTAGATTATGATCTTGCCAGAATTAGTTATTTTCTTTTAGCACAGAAGTGCTTTTGTCATTACTGAATAGCTTGCGTGATGATAGGGAGAACATGTTGACCTCCACCCACATGCACACCTCCAGCCTTTAAACACAAATCATAGTACCGCTGTGACAGATCGTTCTTCTTGCACACAACTCCGCTAATGTCACTTTTCCTGTGTTCTGTTGCCATGGCAGCAATTAACGGTTCAAAGGTATTTGTGTGCTGAAAGCTCTGCTAAAAAATGAATTGTTCTCACTTACGGTACTCAAAGCTTTTGATGCTGCACTCTGACCCTGCTCATAGCCCCGGTAACCCACTACTGGAGTTAAAACTGTCTGGAATTCTGAAAATCACTGTAGCCCAAGTATGTCCAATATGCTGTGAGCAGCAGGGGATGGTTATAAACAGTGTGGGCAATATTCTTCATTTTTAATAACTAAGTACAATTAAATGCTTTGTGTTACTGTGCTTGTTATTTCATATATGAAGTACTAAAAGTTCAGCCATCTACACCTAAAAATCAAAACACATCAGATTAAATTTGGCTGGTTTCCCACTGAAGGGCACTTATGGATCATTTCTACTGCTATTTATAGATTGCCCAAGTCATGCTGTGCTTCTGCCTTTCCAGCAATTCCTCTCAAGTGGAAACTGCATTTTCAGTGCACAGCAGCATAAACCGCAGTCATGTCTGATGCCTGGAGTCGGGACATTGCTGTGGTAACGCTGCACTCCTTATCTGATGTCCTTAAGCTTTTAAACAGTCAAACAATTCTCTCATGAATTCGTACTATGATTTAATGCTGCATTTTGTGCCGTCCACTCCTGACTGATGCTGTGTATTACAATCACATATTTAAATAAATTATTCCATTTCTGAAATAATGAGACAGGTACACTCGCCATATCTTCTGAAATCCTATGGAGAGTTTTGTGGGAGATGTGTTTATAAAGGGATCCCACTAAAACCAGCAGAATGCTCTGCATTACACAGTCTATGTGGTCCGTCCGAGGTTAGGCTGCCCTTAACCACAGATCTTATTTCAAATTACTGAGGCACAGACACTATAGTAAATCACAAGCAAGACAGACAAATACCTGACCCTGTTTCAGCAATTATGGGCAATGGCTGCCTACCTAAAACAACTATTTTGGAGAGTAGAGAAAACAAAGCCCCAGAATTTCTTTCATCTCTGTCTCCTGCTAAGGCCTCTTATACCTGCCAATGGACACTAATACGCCAAAAAGAATGCGGTATAACAGATACACGCTAAAAAAATTAAAAAGTAGACGCAGCGGACTTCCGGTTATGGCTGCCACGTAGGACAGACGTGTCTCGCTCTGCTCTGCTCCTGGAGAAAAAAAATCGGCAAATAACTCTCTCATTTGGGACAGAACGTATCCCAGCATTTGGGCGAGGATATGTCGGCGAAGCCTAAGGCTGGAAAACCAGGAAAAGGAAAAAGCGAGCCGCCGAAACAGTCCAAATTAACGGACTTTCAGGTCTGTGACGCAGCAAACAAAACTCCATATATGGCGGAGGAGGCTGGCGGCGGTGCGATGTTTGCGGGGAATGGCGCAGATGCGCTGATGGCTGCCATGAGTTCAATGAGAGCGGACTTTTCCTCTAGATTTGATGGGATTATGACAGCGTTGGAAGGAATAAGAAAGGAATTGGGTGACTGTGTAGAACGAACGGCGCAGATGGAGCTCCGTCTCGCTAGTGCTGAAGATGACGTCACCCGTCTTCAATTAAAGGTGCGCACTTTGGAAAAAAAAAATAAATCTCTGGAAGATAATATTTTGGATTTGGAATCTCGGTCGAGACAGAATAATTTGAGGCTGGTGGGTCTTCCAGAGGAATCAGAAGGTCGGGACGTATGTTCCTTTCTGGAAAAGTGGATTCCGGAGGTGCTGGGCAGCGAGGAGTTGCAATCAGCAGTGGTTCTGGAAAAAGCACATCGTATTGGCCCACGGAGAGATAAGGGACCGCCGAGGACCTTAATTATGAAGTTTCTTAGCAACAGAGACAGGATGAAGATCTTCAACGCTGCACGTGCTAAAGGAGAGATTAAACACCAGGACCAGCAGGTGCGGTTCTACCCAGATTTGGCCACAGGAATCCAGCAATTGAGGAAGCAGTTTGATCCCATACGTAAGGAGCTGCGCAACCTTGGGATTCGTCATGGTGTAATCTATCCTGCGAGACTGCTGACCACGTATGAGGGCAGAACCCACATCTTCAAGACCCCAGAGGAGGCGCAGGAGTTCATCAAGAAGATCAAAGAAGAAGAAGAGACTGGTGGGAGCTAAGCATGAACAAAATATAAGGTAGAATAATTAAGCATTTGCACAGGCATCTGACTGACTTGAAGTAAATAGTAAGTTTACAAAATATAGATTGTATTATATATTAAAAAAACAAAACAAAAACAAAACAAACAAAAAAAAAAAACTATGATGTACAAAGTTGTTAAAAATTTTGGAGTTAAGTTGGAAAACTACAGAGGAGAGTTAATGTTACGTCATTAAAAGCAGTAGAGTTGGGGTGATTGGGAGGATGAAGAAGGAGTGGCTTAGGCTGTTCCCCGTGGGTGTGGAACGGTCGATGGCTATATCGGGAGACAGAATTTTTCTTTTGATTTTGGGGGGTTTGCCACAAGTGTGGGAAGGGGAAATTTGTTTGTGTGTAGTTTGTAGGATGAATGTTCAACCACTCATGTTTTTGCTTCTCTGTATGAGCATGTTTACACTGCAAGGTAATCCTAAACTCTCTATTGATCATGGACCAAAGTGTTAATCTTAATTTAACTTCATGGAATTGCAGAGGTCTACAAAATTTAAAAAAACTTAAACAAGTTATGAATAAAATAAAGGACATGGGTTCAAGAATTGTGTTTTTACAAGAAACTCATCTGATAGAGGAGGATGTTAAAAGAATTAGGAGTAGATGGCAGGGAAGTGTATTCACCTCTTCATTTTCATCCCGAGCCAGGGGAGTTATGACTCTCATACATAAATCAGTTCCTTTTCAGGTGAAAAATGTAATTGGAGACAAATTTGGAAGATATGTAATCATTCAAGGTTCTTTGCTATTAGAAAATATAAATCTTGTGAACTTATATGGTCCCAATATAGATGATCAGAAGTTCTTTGCCAATTTATTTCTCATCATCACTTACAGGGCAACATATAATAGCAGGGGATTTTAATTGTACATTGAATCCAGGTGTGGATAGATCAACAGGACTGGATTGTACGCACATTGGATGTAGGATGACTATTAATCATTTTATGAAAGAATTGAGATTGTTAGATATATGGAGAGAAATGAAACCACAAGTTAAAGCCTATTCTTGTTATTCCAGTACCTACAAGACATTCTCACGTATTGATTATTTTTTGATTTCCACAGAATTAAGGTCCAAGATTCAAAACTGCTTTTATGATAACATCGTGATTTCTGATCATGCACCCTGTTGTCTAATATATGTAGATAAAAAATTGACAAAGGAATCAGGTAGATGGCAATTTCAGCATAAATGGCTTCAGGATGAGGAATTTGTCAAGTATATAGAAAAACAGATAGACGAGTTCTTTGACATCAATACTACACAAACATCAGCATGTGTAAAGTGGGAGGCTTTCAAAGCTTTTATTAGGGGACATATTATTAGTTATACAGGATCAAAATCTAAGAAGACTCGAGAGGAGAGAGCTAAATTGGAACATAAAATAAAAAGTCTTCAGGAAAAAGTGTATGCAGGAAGTGACCCAAGGTTGGAGAATGAATTACTGATTTTGAGAGCTGAATACGACAAAAAATCAGCGAATAGAGCTGCCTCGAGTCTTCTAAGATTGAAACAATCTTTTTATGAACAAGGTGAAAAATCAGGAAAATTATTAGCATGGCAGATTAAACAATTGGAAATTAAAACACCAATTACCAGTATTATAAGTAACGGACAGGTAGTTATAGATCCTTTAGAAATTAATAGAGCCTTTAGAGATTACTATGAAAAATTATATGATACCAAAAACGAACCTGATTTAACAAAACTAAATGGGTTTTTGAACGAACTATCTATACCGTGTATTCCAAATGAAAACAGGGAGATATTGGAGTCTAAAATTAGTCAAGAAGAAGTTGGGCTAGCCATTGATAATATGAAATCAGGAAAAAGTGCAGGACCAGATGGTCTTCCAGTTGACCTTTATAAAAAATTTAAGAATAAATTAATAAAACCTTTTTTGGAAATGGTTTTAGAAGCATTTCAAAATAATAATTTACCATCATACATAAATAATGCCTTAATTATACTGCTGCCAAAACCAGGTAAGCCCTCTAATAAATGTGAAAATATGAGACCAATAAGCCTATTAAACGCCGACCTTAAGATAATCTGTAAAATTTTAGCAAGACGAATACAAGAAATTTTACCAAATATTATTAATCGAGATCAGAATGGCTTTATAAAGGGTAGACAAGGCTTCCATAATGTAAGAAGACTATTTAATATTATTTATTTTAATAAAGAAGCACCGGATACAGCTCTCCTATCATTGGACGCCGAAAAGGCCTTTGATAGAGTTGAATGGCCCTTTCTTTTTGAAGTCCTACAAAGGTTTGGACTTGGAAATAATTTCATAAAATGGGTTCAAATAATATACAATAATGCTACAGCAGAAATCCTAACAAATAACAATATTTCAAAACCAATAAAAATCAATAGAGGATGTCGACAAGGCTGTCCACTTTCACCTTTACTGTTTACTATGGCAATTGAACCTTTAGCGATAGCGATACGTTTACATTCACAAATATATGGAATTAAAGTTGGACCAACAGAACATAAAATCTCCCTGTACGCCGATGATATAATTTTGTTTATGTCGAATCTAAAAAAATCAATTCCAACCTTGTTGAATTTAATAAAGAATTTTGGGGAAATATCAGGATATAAAATAAATAAAACTAAATCTTCAATATTAATGTTAAATGAGACCCAGAGAAATTACCCAGCCCCTGAGGTAAATCAATTCAATGTTGTAAATCAGTTTAAATATTTAGGAATCCAAATTATGCCCAAGCTAGAATCAGTCGCCAGTGTCAACTATGAAGCCTTAATGTCAGATATCAATGAGTTAACTCAGAGATGGATGTCACTACCAATGTCGATGATCGGGAGAATCAATATACTTAAAAGTAATATTTTAGGACTTCCGGTTATGGCTGCCACGTAGGACGGACGTGTCTCGCTCTGCTCTGCTCCTGGAGAAAAAAAATCGGCAAATAACTCTCTCATTTGGGACAGAACGTATCCCAGCATTTGGGCGAGGATATGTCGGCGAAGCCTAAGGCTGGAAAACCAGGAAAAGGAAAAAGCGAGCCGCCGAAACAGTCCAAATTAACGGACTTTCAGGTCTGTGACGCAGCAAACAAGGCTCCATATATGGCGGAGGAGGCTGGCGGCGGTGCGATTTCTGCGGGGAATGGCGCAGATGCGCTGATGGCTGCCATGAGTTCAATGAGAGCGGACTTTTCCTCTAGATTTGATGGGATTATGACAGCGTTGGAAGGAATAAGAAAGGAATTGGGTGACTGTGTAGAACGAACGGCGCAGATGGAGCTCCGTCTCGCTAGTGCTGAAGATGACGTCACCCGTCTTCAATTAAAGGTGCGCACTTTGGAAAAAAAAAATAAATCTCTGGAAGATAATATTTTGGATTTGGAATCTCGGTCGAGACAGAATAATTTGAGGCTGGTGGGTCTTCCAGAGGAATCAGAAGGTCGGGACGTATGTTCCTTTCTGGAAAAGTGGATTCCGGAGGTGCTGGGCAGCGAGGAGTTGCAATCAGCAGTGATTCTGGAAAAAGCACATCGTATTGGCCCACGGAGAGATAAGGGACCGCCGAGGACCTTAATTATGAAGTTTCGTAGCAACAGAGACAGGATGAAGATCTTCAACGCTGCACGTGCTAAAGGAGAGATTAAACACCAGGACCAGCAGGTGCGGTTCTACCCAGATTTGGCCACAGGAATCCAGCAATTGAGGAAGCAGTTTGATCCCGTACGTAAGGAGCTGCGCAACCTTGGGATTCGTCATGGTGTAATCTATCCTGCGAGACTGCTGACCACGTATGAGGGCAGAACCCACATCTTCAAGACCCCAGAGGAGGCGCAGGAGTTCATCAAGAAGATCAAAGAAGAAGAAGAGACTGGTGGGAGCTAAGCATGAACAAAATATAAGGTAGAATAATTAAGCATTTGCACAGGCATCTGACTGACTTGAAGTAAATAGTAAGTTTACAAAATATAGATTGTATTATATATTAAAAAAAACAAAACAAAACAAACAAAAAAAAAAAAAACTATGATGTACAAAGTTGTTAAAAATTTTGGAGTTAAGTTGGAAAACTACAGAGGAGAGTTAATGTTACGTCATTAAAAGCAGTAGAGTTAGGGTGATTGGGAGGATGAAGAAGGAGTGGCTTAGGCTGTTCCCCGTGGGTGTGGAACGGTCGATGGCTATATCGGGAGACAGAATTTTTCTTTTGATTTTGGGGGGTTTGCCACAAGTGTGGGAAGGGGAAATTTGTTTGTGTGTAGTTTGTAGGATGAATGTTCAACCACTCATGTTTTTGCTTCTCTGTATGAGCATGTTTACACTGCAAGGTAATCCCAAACTCTCTATTGATCATGGACCAAAGTGTTAACCTTAATTTAACTTCATGGAATTGCAGAGGTCTACAAAATTTAAAAAAACTTAAACAAGTTATGAATAAAATAAAGGACATGGGTTCAAGAATTGTGTTTTTACAAGAAACTCATCTGATAGAGGAGGATGTTAAAAGAATTAGGAGTAGATGGCAGGGAAGTGTATTCACCTCCTCATTTTCATCCCGAGCCAGGGGAGTTATGACTCTCATACATAAATCAGTTCCTTTTCAAGTGAAAAATGTAATTGGAGACAAATTTGGAAGATATGTAATCATTCAAGGTTCTTTGCTATTAGAAAATATAAATCTTGTGAACTTATATGGTCCCAATATAGATGATCAGAAGTTCTTTGCTAATTTATTTCTCATCTTATCATCACTTACAGGGCAACATATAATAGCAGGGGATTTTAATTGTACATTGAATCCAGGTGTGGATAGATCAACAGGACTGGATTGTACGCACATTGGATGTAGGATGACTATTAATCATTTTATGAAAGAATTGAGATTGTTAGATATATGGAGAGAAATGAAACCACAAGTTAAAGCCTATTCTTGTTATTCCAGTACCTACAAGACATTCTCACGTATTGATTATTTTTTGATTTCCACAGAATTAAGGTCCAAGATTCAAAACTGCTTTTATGATAACATCGTGATCTCTGATCATGCACCCTGTTGTCTAATATATGTAGATAAAAAATTGACAAAGGAATCAGGTAGATGGCAATTTCAGCATAAATGGCTTCAGGATGAGGAATTTGTCAAGTATATAGAAAAACAGATAGACGAGTTCTTTGACATCAATACTACACAAACATCAGCATGTGTAAAGTGGGAGGCTTTCAAAGCTTTTATTAGGGGACATATTATTAGTTATACAGGATCAAAATCTAAGAAGACTCGAGAGGAGAGAGCTAAATTGGAACATAAAATAAAAAGTCTTCAGGAAAAAGTGTATGCAGGAAGTGACCCAAGGTTGGAGAATGAATTACTGATTTTGAGAGCTGAATACGACAAAAAATCAGCGAATAGAGCTGCCTCGAGTCTTCTAAGATTGAAACAATCTTTTTATGAACAAGGTGAAAAATCAGGAAAATTATTAGCATGGCAGATTAAACAATTGGAAATTAAAACACCAATTACCAGTATTATAAGTAAGGGACAGGTAGTTATAGATCCTTTAGAAATTAATAGAGCCTTTAGAGATTACTATGAAAAATTATATGATACCAAAAATGAACCTGATTTAACAAAACTAAATGGGTTTTTGAACGAACTATCTATACCGTGTATTCCAAATGAAAACAGGGAGATATTGGAGTCTAAAATTAGTCAAGAAGAAGTTGGGCTAGCCATTGATAATATGAAATCAGGAAAAAGTGCAGGACCAGATGGTCTTCCAGTTGACCTTTATAAAAAATTTAAGAATAAATTAATAAAACCTTTTTTGGAAATGGTTTTAGAAGCATTTCAAAATAATAATTTACCATCATACATAAATAATGCCTTAATTATACTGCTGCCAAAACCAGGTAAGCCCTCTAATAAATGTGAAAATATGAGACCAATAAGCCTATTAAACGCCGACCTTAAGATAATCTGTAAAATTTTAGCAAGACGAATACAAGAAATTTTACCAAATATTATTAATCGAGATCAGAATGGCTTTATAAAGGGTAGACAAGGCTTCCATAATGTAAGAAGACTATTTAATATTATTTATTTTAATAAAGAAGCACCGGATACAGCTCTCCTATCATTGGACGCCGAAAAGGCCTTTGATAGAGTTGAATGGCCCTTTCTTTTTGAAGTCCTACAAAGGTTTGGACTTGGAAATAATTTCATAAAATGGGTTCAAATAATATACAATAATGCTACAGCAGAAATCCTAACAAATAACAATATTTCAAAACCAATAAAAATCAATAGAGGATGTCGACAAGGCTGTCCACTTTCACCTTTACTGTTTACTATGGCAATTGAACCTTTAGCGATAGCGATACGTTTACATTCACAAATATATGGAATTAAAGTTGGACCAACAGAACATAAAATCTCCCTGTACGCCGATGACATAATTTTGTTTATGTCGAATCTAAAAAAATCAATTCCAACCTTGTTGAATTTAATAAAGAATTTTGGGGAAATATCAGGATATAAAATAAATAAAACTAAATCTTCAATATTAATGCTAAATGAGACCCAGAGAAATTACCCAGCCCCTGAGGTAAATCAATTCAATGTTGTAAATCAGTTTAAATATTTAGGAATCCAAATTATGCCTAAGCTAGAATCAGTCGCCAGTGTCAACTATGAAGCCTTAATGTCAGATATCAATGAGTTAACTCAGAGATGGATGTCACTACCAATGTCGATGATCGGGAGAATCAATATACTTAAAAGTAATATTTTACCTAAAATACTTTATTTATTTCAATACATTCCCTTATCACCACCTTTAGATCTATTCTCAAGAATAAAAAAAAAGTTAGTGGAATTTATATGGAACAACAGGAGGGCTAGATTACGTTTGTCTTTATTATATTTACCATTTGATCGTGGAGGTCTGAAATGTCCAAATTTTATGTTGTATTATTGGTCGGCACAACTGAGGTCTATGACATATTATTTTTCATCAAATGATCTCCCTCACTGGACTGAAATGGAATCATACAATTTACCTTTACCTCTTCCCATATTCATATACTCAGATTCGGCAAAAAAATTACAAAAACAAGTTAAAAATCCATTTGTAAAGCATATGATCAAAATATGGTGTGAAGCTAAAAACTATTTAAAAGAACCACAGTTATTGTCACAATTTAGTCCAATATGGGGTAATCAATATTTTAAACCAGGGAGAGCGGACGCTGTATTTAAAGTATGGAATTTAAAAGGGATACAAAAGATTCAGAATTTATATTTGCCATGTGCAGACAACATAATGTCTTTTGAAGAGCTGAGGATCAAATTTAATCTCAATAGAACACATTTTTTTAAATATCTTCAACTTAGAAACTTTATTCGATCAAATCAAAATAAAGCTCTCACTCGACCTATTTATTCATCCTTGGAAAAAATGATGATGAAAGATAGTAAAAGAAAGGGTATTATTTCAGAGTTTTATAACTCACTGACACTATCTTCAAGTGAAAATTCACTGAAAAGATTAAACTACTGGAAAGAAGATCTGCAAACTGAAATTTCAGAGGAACAATGGGAATTGGCTTGTACAGAAGCTCAAACCAAATCAATAAATGCACGCCTTAAATTGATACATTTCAAATGGTTAATGCGGATGTATGTTACACCGGAGGAGTTAAATAGATATAACAAAAATATACCAGATACATGCACAAAATGCATGGAAAGTAAAGGAACCCTATTTCATTGTTTATGGGAATGTAGATTAATAAGAATGTTTTGGGAAGAGGTGAGGGTAACAATTGAAAAAATAATCTCAAAACAAATCATATTGAATCCTAAACTGTTTTTGTTGGGTCTGTACCCAGAAAAGCATAATTTTAATAAAAGTGAAAGAACATTCATAGACCTCAGTTTGCTTAATGCCAAAAAATGTATTGCACTATTATGGAAAAAGACTCATAGACCAGATGTGACTCAGTGGTTAAGACAGATGTTAACAAACCTTCCATTAGAAAGAATAACATATATACTAAAATCAAAGGAAATTGTGTTTGAGAATATATGGAGACCTTTTATTGATTATGTAAAAAATTTAAACATAACTCTTGAAGAAGAAGGTGAATGATGTGTGTGGACCTTGTAAATTCCAAACTGGTGAACATAATATGTATACTTATGTATTGGATTGTCTAGACTAAACAGAGGAGCATTGTTGAAGACTTGATTTTGTTGGTGGTTGTTGGTGTTTTTAGTGCATTTTTTTTTTTTTGTAGTACTTTAGTGTTAGTGTTTGATTGTTTGTATCATGTTTGTTAAAAAAAAAAAAAAGGTTCAATAAAGATATTGTGGAAAAAAAAAAGTAATATTTTACCTAAAATACTTTATTTATTTCAATACATTCCCTTATCACCACCTTTAGATCTATTCTCAAGAATAAAAAAAAAGTTAGTGGAATTTATATGGAACAACAGGAGGGCTAGATTACGTTTGTCTTTATTATATTTACCATTTGATCGTGGAGGTCTGAAATGTCCAAATTTTATGTTGTATTATTGGTCGGCACAACTGAGGTCTATGACATATTATTTTTCATCAAATGATCTCCCTCACTGGACTGAAATGGAATCATACAATTTACCTTTACCTCTTCCCATATTCATATACTCAGATTCGGCAAAAAAATTACAAAAACAAGTTAAAAATCCATTTGTAAAGCATATGATCAAAATATGGTGTGAAGCTAAAAACTATTTAAAAGAACCACAGTTATTGTCACAATTTAGTCCAATATGGGGTAATCAATATTTTAAACCAGGGAGAGCGGACGCTGTATTTAAAGTATGGAATTTAAAAGGGATACAAAAGATTCAGGATTTATATTTGCCATGTGCAGACAACATAATGTCTTTTGAAGAGCTGAGGATCAAATTTAATCTCAATAGAACACATTTTTTTAAATATCTTCAACTTAGAAACTTTATTCGATCAAATCAAAATAAAGCTCTCACTCGACCTATTTATTCATCCTTGGAAAAAATGATGATGAAAGATAGTAAAAGAAAGGGTATTATTTCAGAGTTTTATAACTCATTGACACTATCTTCAAGTGAAAATTCACTGAAAAGATTAAACTACTGGAAAGAAGATCTGCAAATTGAAATTTCAGAGGAACAATGGGAATTGGCTTGTACAGAAGCTCAAACCAAATCAATAAATGCACGCCTTAAATTGATACATTTCAAATGGTTAATGCGGATGTATGTTACACCGGAGGAGTTAAATAGATATAACAAAAATATACCAGATACATGCACAAAATGCATGGAAAGTAAAGGAACCCTATTTCATTGTTTATGGGAATGTAGATTAATAAGAATGTTTTGGGAGGAGGTGAGGGTAACAATTGAAAAAATAATCTCAAAACAAATCATATTGAATCCTAAACTGTTTTTGTTGGGTCTGTACCCAGAAAAGCATAATTTCAATAAAAGTGAAAGAACATTCATAGACCTCAGTTTGCTTAATGCCAAAAAATGTATTGCACTATTATGGAAAAAGACTCATAGACCAGATGTGACTCAGTGGTTAAGACAGATGTTAACAAACCTTCCATTAGAAAGAATAACATATATACTGAAATCAAAGGAAATTGTGTTTGAGAATATATGGAGACCTTTTATTGATTATGTAAAAAATTTAAACATAACTCTTGAAGAAGAAGGTGAATGATGTGTGTGGACCTTGTAAATTCCAAACTGGTGAACATAATATGTATACTAATGTATTGGATTGTCTAGACTAAACAGAGGAGCATTGTTGAAGACTTGATTTTGTTGGTGGTTGTTGGTGTTTTTAGGGTATTTTTTTTTTTTGTAGTACTTTAGTGTTAGTGTTTGATTGTTTGTATCATGTTTGTTAAAAAAAAAAAAAAAGGTTCAATAAAGATATTGTGGAAAAAAAAAAGTAGACGCAGCACACTCATGAGCTTGCTTAATTCATGAATATACCCCTTAATGCCTTTCATTAGGCAAACAAAAAGGCTTTCAGAGGTCCAATCATAAAAGAACATAGCCAAGCTATGAACATTGCTAATTAAAATGTGCTCAAAGACAGCCTTGTATTCCACTCACCATCCCCATCCAAACCCATGTCTGTGCGTGCGTCTCTACATAGTACGAACAGCTTTTATTTTACTTGGAATGAGGTTTCAACTATAAAAAATACTGATATTTCTTCAAAATAACAAGCTTTATATGGTTGTAACAGTTACATTATCTGAGTCGCTAAGTATACTGAGTTAATCATTGGTAGCAGCAATGGTCAGTAAACGAGGAGCAATAACTGCAGCCAATTGCTCAGAACTGGACTATTTTTTTTTTTTTTTTATGATGAATTTGGCGAGGTTTTGTGTTATAAATTGCTCTGAAGTAATTGCAGAAAATTACACAAAGCATCACTAAAACATGTCAAAGCTGAAAATATGTTTATGGGGGATACTTTTTTCAAGCACCCCTGTGGATTCAAAACAAAGGAGGAGAGTTATTTTAAAGCCAGTTCACTGCCTTCACCAAAAAATACTAATGATCTAGTCATAATGCTACGTGCCAAAGGAAGGGACCGTGTTATCATCCTACACATATCTTCTCATATGCTGCCTACCCACCCACTATGGTAAACAAAGATATTTTCATCTTGGCTTTGTTCCCTCCATCCCTTCATTTGCACATCTCTGAGTCACACTCATTATTCCTTCTTCTTTCTTATTTCCCCCCCAAATGTCTCCTTCTCATCACTTTGTTCACTCCTGTTTTCCGCGGAGTCTGCAAATCCAGAATTTGTAAGGGAGATGAAAAAAATGGCGGAGGAATTCACTGCTGTTTTTCACTTTGGTTGGCGCCCTACGGTGTCAGGTTTGATGCCATTCCCTCTGTGCCCCCCTCCTCTCTGTTTGATGTGTGGCATAAAGCTGACTCAACACTGCGAGATATACATATGATGGATTTGCACTCAAATTAATGTTGAGCTGAGCTGACAAGCACATGGAAGCCAGCAAATTATTAGAGTCTGTAGCTGGAGTACCACGCCACTGAGAAAGGAGTGGTGGGGGAAAGCAAACAGCGGCACAGACAGTGCTCACTTTCCACTGGCTTTTCGGGTAGATGAAATGAGATAATGGTGAATGCAATTTGGACGAACGCGATGAGGAGCAAATAGCTATCACACCAGGGAGACACAGTAACACCCAAACAAACACACACACAGCAGCTTACAGCATCCGCAAGACTAACCTGAGATGAGCAAAGCCATTAAACTGGGGGCTTATAAAAGGGACCGTTAAAGAAAACTACATTTAAACTGACATTACATGACACTGTAACTAGTGCTGAAAAGATTGGTCGATGTTGTCGACAACGTCGATCATAAAAATTTGTTGGTGCAAAATTTTGTTATTGACGCGTCATTTAATTTTAAAATTTATGGACATGCCGCAGAAATGTTCAGTTGTAACTACAGTGCATGACCGGAACTGCTGTGGGCAGTAGCGCTTCTGTTGTCTGGCATGCGTGAACAATTTCCAGTGAAGAAGAAGAGCACAGCATGATGAGACGGAAGGATAAACACACAGAAGCGTAGCTAAAAAAAAAGCGAGACCCAAACTTTCTAAAGCATGGAAACATTTCACTGAAAATAAAGAAATGAAACAAGTAAAATGCAGACTGCAAGGCAGACTTTCCTTATTATAGCAGCACTACAGTGGTGCATGGGCATTTGAAATGGAGACACCCTGGAGCCGTGACGTTTACCGCTGCTTCTGCTTGGTAAGTTTTAGTGAGTAAAGAACGTTTACGTCTTTTGATTGTATGATTAGACTCCTTCCACCACACTGCAGAGCATCCTAGCTAGTAAAACGTGTGTGCAAGGACTTGCTTAAGCAGCTAAAATATGTTGATCTGGATGATGGTTGTTACCATTGCTAGCCTGCTAGCCCTTGTTAGCACATCCGTGGCATGAGTCCGTGGGTCCGATTCAGCTGCAGAGCCCCCGATCCATCTGTCTGCGGGTGAGTGGCAGTCTCAATTTCAAACTAGTTTACTCTCCAATGTTGATAATTTTACTCTGTTGACGGCAGAATCTCAGGGCCATTACTAGCTAGAAGCTTTGGCTAGCACTATTCCTCGGACACATGCATTCGCGCGTCTTCCGCATGTTTAGATGTATTGGCACCACCCAAAAAATTCACTTCACGTTTGGTCTGAGCACACCTTTAGAACGATTTTTAAAACTATAATTTTATAGTTATGTTATCTTTAGCATGCTTTGTGTGGACGGCTTGGTATGGATGGCACTTAAATCAGGTAGCGCAACACTGAAGGCCTAGTTGTAAAATACACAGTCCGCCACTGAGGTGAGGTAAAATATGCACTAGAGCCCCAAACAAGAGCTGCGCTAACAGGAGGCAGAGACAGACATGAGAGAAATAATCACAACTAGTCAGATAATCGAAAAAAATAGTCGTCAGATTAGCCGACTACCAAAATAATCGTTTGTTGCAGTCCTAACTGTAACCCACTAATAATTCTGCATAGAAGTCTTAAAATTATCCTTTAAATCCCCCCTAAAACTCCACATAAGACGTCAGCTGGCCTCACAGAAAACCTGATAAAACTCTGCAGAGCCTGGACTCTGACCCTCTGGGCTGGTACGTTCAGTACACCAGCAACGCAACATTCATGCCTCACTAGTTCACAGGGGAACAATAGAAAATAAAACAAGTGTGAATATGAGACTGCGCATGTATTCCCAATTACACCTCTTTAGAAATTAGGGGTCTGAATAATGTGAGGCCGTCTGTGCCAGTCTGAGTTCTAAACGGAGGGTTTTAGAATCCTGGCCTGAGGGAAGCGGACGCCCCTCTCATATTATGTTTAGGACTGAACACAGACACACATACACAGGCAAAGGGCACCCCACTTTTTTTTCCATCCACCCACAATTGAGCATGGCGTCGAGATTCCAATCAGGGTTGAGCCAGCAGACTGAGGGGATTATTTATGCTGGAAAAGACACGGAAACCTCGAGAAAGGAGAGACATCTGTGAGTGTTTGAAGCAATTCTATACTTGTGAGAACCAAATGTCTGTCCTTAGAAAAAAATACAAAAAATTAAGAGAAGTTGTTTAAAGTAAGAATTTATACTAATAATTATTTAAGAAGATAAACGACTTGAGATACTTGAGATGGTTGAGATATTTTAAGCACTCCCTCAAGAGTTAACTTGCTTCAGTGAGTGGTTGGACATAGAACCTGAGAAACGAAACAATTCCATAGATAAAAGTGATCAATGTATTTTTATTCCTAAACATGATTTAAAAGCATCGCTCACACTTACAAGTTGGGTCAGACTACTAAGTCAACGAAGGGCCAGCATTTGTAAAAAAAACAAAACAAAAAAAAAAAAAACCCTGCAAACGTCATTTTGTACTGTCTGCTGCTCATAAATGCTTGGATATGGGATATGGTGTGTTATGTTACTCATTGTCAATTTCTTTTGAAAGCAGAAAAAAAACAATGCTATTTCAATGCTTTTCAGAAGACAGAAAGAGAAGATAATGGCAATAAAATCTGAAGCAACAACACCAAAAATGGCAGTACCACTGGACTCAACACTCTCTAATCTACTTTTGCAACAATTATTCAGTCACTGATAAGGAGGAGTGGTGGCCTAGTGGTACGGCATCTGCTCCAGAGCCAGAAGATCGTGGCCCAGGAGGGTCATACCAAAGACCATATAAAAAAGGTGCTTTCTGCCTTCTAGCTTGGTGCTCATCATAATAGAATGGGGAAAACAAAGTCAATAGCCACTGAAGACAAAAGACATCAGCCTCAGGGCACCGACTGCAAAATGGAATGTCTACGCATCTACGATCATATGGCTGCGCAACTGGTAGTACAGCCAGCTGAACGCAGGAGAGGAAGACTGATAAGGTAGTTATTAGAGGGTCAAAAGAAAAAAATATTTTGGCTACATTTACATTATCAGCCTCAAAGTGACTCAAATAAATTTTTTAGACTAATGTTATTACTTAGTGTTAACTGGGATTATAAACTGCCTGTGAGGGTGAATGGTTGTCCGTCTCTCTGTGTTTACCCTGCAATGGACTGACGATCTGTCAAAGATGTATTCTGTCTCACCCGAAGAAGATGGGACAGGATGAAGGATGAAGTGATTAAAAAAAAACGGTTCATTACTTTCCTCATTTTCAAACTTAAAAACACAGTTTTCTTGCAATAAAATTTTTAAAAAGTGACAAATCAATACCAAATAGAAAAGTTTGATTAATTACTGTGAGGTTTGCTTGTTGAGGACCCAAATTCAGACGTACAGGATGCAGGTTTGCAGTTAAGAGGAACTCTTTAATCGATGCGCTTTAAACTTTCACAAAGATAAAGTGGTGCGGCTGGAATGCAGGATAAAGCTAAATTTGCATGCTGAGAAGAAGAGGGGCACAATAAACACAAAGGACTATTTAGATGGTCCAGAGCAGGCATTTGTGCCACACCTTGCGCCTTGTATTGGTGCTATCATTAGTTCCTGTTAGATCATTGTCTGGTTCTCCACAGTGTGTGTCCTTGCCACCTAATTAGGAAATGACTGCACGCACCTTGTGTTCATAGGAAGGGACTGATGTAAAGTGGGTGAGGTTCAGCACCGAAGTTTGGCGAGTTGGTATTAAGATACATTTTATTCCAATGCCCTTTTGATCTGGAAAAAGCAAGGGTAAAATCAGCAGTGCATTATTATCAACCTTTATTTCAGCAGCACGTTTAAAAGGCATGGTGCTGCACCAGGAGCTAGAATTTCTCTGTCTGCTATTTTGATGAACTGATTTTGTAAAAATATGTCATAATCCCTTACCTAATCTTTCATTCATTCATTCATTCATCTTTTCAGGGTTTAACCTGCCTCTCTCCCAAAGATGAAGGGATAGGCTCATGTCTCCCATGTCCCATGGTAATATACTGAAGGTATTTTTACAACTCTGTCTTTCAAAATCAGGGACAAAGAGAAACACTGGTGAACCCTCTGGACTGCACAAATCTCATCAGTGCATAATTATGGTTACCTCTCCCCAGCGCATTCTCTCCAGTGCAAAACAGATTTGTCCTCCCTTTTAAATGCTGTCATATAAGTATTATGCCTTTGATCTTGTGCCCCTGTGTGTTAAAGGTAAAGACAGAAAAGACAGTGATTGGTTTATTTCACATTATGCCCAAAACACACCTCTGAATAATTAAGAGCATTAGGACACCCTGTTTGTATGTTGCACTGCTGTGATACTGAAATGGACTTGGACATACCCATAAATGTGATCTGCACCATAGACAATAGACTGTTGTGTAGCCTGTTGTAATATGGCCCAAGAGGCTACAAGAACACCAACCACACAAAGATGGAAGGAACATGAAGCACACTATACAGACTTTATTGATGATTGGAGAGGATGAGTGACTAGTGAACTCTATGCTGATGAGGACTTATTTAGGGTGGGGTGGGGGGTAAGCACAGAAACACACAACCTAGAATACTGAAATTAAACATAACCAAAAACCAGAACTAACATAACACAAAACTAATAATTACACTAATAACCCAAAACCAGAACCACAAGAATTAATTTAGTATGGCAATTGTGGCCAAAATGCTGAACTGGCATATTCATAAGAAATTCTGTTTAATCCTCAAATTGTGTCTGTATCTGTAAGCCAGTAAACTATGAGGTTCCAAAGTGTGGAGATGTTTTTGGGAACGCTGATCAAATCTTGATGTGTGGTTCTAAACTCGCTGGCGAGGTTCAGTGCAAGAGTTATTGTGCAACATGATAGAAAGAAAATTTCCCCAAGAACTCCTTGATCTCGGGTGGCTGTGGGGATAGAGTGCTTGGCATGTGGCTGCAAAATTCAGAATGGAAAATGCTAAAGTTTACAGAACAGCAGTACTAGAGTGATGCAAACTGAGCTCTCGTTCTCCCCTTTGCTTCTCCATCTATCCTATACACACAAAGACACAGACTATAGTAGCCAGGATGCCCTACCAAAACAATGCTTTTGCCTGGCAGCCTACACCAGGGAAGTTCTTACGCAACCCAACATCACTGTAGCAAAGCCACATCAAATAAACAGACACATACAAGCATGCACATACATAGTAAAATAGTACCCTCTTCATGTCTTACAACACCGGCTAAACAGTAAAAACATGTATTTTGCTGTTGGGAATGTGACCACATATGAAGACAAGATCAACTGCACAAATGGCCTTAGTCGACAGCTGTCTCCCTGAGCCTGCCAACTTAGCTCCTGCTTCTATTGCCATTCACTCTGTTGTAAACAGTCCTCAGTATGTATTTACACAAGGATTTACCGAGAGAAAAGGCCGGAAAAATCAAAGTCTGTGTGTCACATCAGTCAGTCAGACAGTGGGAACTCTGTCCTTATTTCACTGATTGAGGTATGTATACTCTCTGTTTTTCTTGGTTTCTTTTAGGGTCTTTTTAATTTCCAGCTGGTGTTATAAAAAAGCAGAGGTAGCAACACTACAATAAATCCCTGACTACAGATTCAAAATTGACAATAAAAAATGTACAGTTATATCCAGCTTCAAAGGGCACCCTGTGGCTGATTGTCATACTGTATTATCAACAATATGCCATAACAGACTTGCTGAGGGCACTTTGGCTCACGCATTACCTGCAACCATGGAAACAAGAAACCACAGCTGTGAGGGAAAGTGTTCCTGCTGCGAGGAGTGTGGCAGTAAAACAAAGAATGTGTTTTAAAAGTTACAAAAAATAGGTAATTCATGAAATATTAGTGTCCTTATCTGAAGTGTGAGATAAGACAGGGTCGTTGCAGTTGGATTATCAATCAAAAAGCAAACTCATTTCTACAAAAAAAAACTTTCAAAACATGCAAATTGATAATGTATAAAAGCTCTTTACTATGCATTAATGGCAACTAGCACAAAACTAGAGGGTATTCAGAGAGTGGATACCTCCACCAAGGCCCTATCTCTAAGAGTGTTGGTTTGTCTGTCCAAACCTATATGGCCCTATGTGAAAAAGTGATTGCCCCCCTGTTAAAACATAAATTAACTGTGGTTTATCACATCTTTGGAAAGCTGAGTTCAATTTCTCTAGCCACAACCAGGTCTGATTACTGCCACACCTCTTCTCAATCAAGAAATCACTTAAATAGGGCCTGCCTGACAAAGTGAAGTAGACCAAAAGATACTCAAAAGCTAGACATCATGTTGCGATCCCAAGAAATTTAAGAACAAATGAGAAACAAAGTAATTGAGATCTATCAGTATGGAAAAGGTTATAAAGCCATTTCTAAAGCTTTGGGACTCCAGTGAACCACAGTGAGAGCCACTATCCACAAATGACGAAAACATGGAACAGTAGTGAACCTTCCTAGGAATGGCCGGCCGACCAAAATTACCCCAAGAGCACAGCGATGACTCATCCAAGAGGCCACAAAAGACCCCACAACAACATCCAAAGAACTGTAGGCCTCACTTGCCTCAGTTAAGGTCAGTGTTCATGACTCCACCATAAGAAAGAGACTGGGCAAAAATGGCCTGCATGGCAGAGTTCCAAGACAAAAACCACTGCTGAGCAAAAAGAACAAAGACTCGTCTCAGTTTTGCCAGAAAACATCTTGATGATCCCCAAGACTTTTGGGAAAATACTCTGTGGACTGAGACAAAAGCTGAACTTTTCAGAAGGTGTGTGTCCCATTACATCCGGTGTAAAAGTAACACAGCATTTCAGAAAAGGAACATCATACCAACAGTAAAATATGGTGGTGGTAGTGTGGTGGTCTGGGGCTGTTTTGCTGCTTCAGGACTTGGAACACTTGCTGTGGTAAATTGAACAATGAATTCTGTTGTCTACCAAAAAATCCTGAAGGAGAATGTCCAGTCATTTGTTCGTGACCTCAAGCTGAAACTCACTTGGGTTCTGCAGCAGGACAATGATCCAAAACACACCAGCAAGTCCACCTCTGAATGGCTTAAGAAAAACAAAATGAAGACTTTGGAGTGGCCTAGTCAAAGTCCTGACTTGAATCCGATTGAGATGCTGTGGCATGATCTTAAAAAGGAAGTTCATGTTCGAAAATCCTCCAATGTGGCTGAATTACAACAATTCTGCAAAGATGAGTGGGCCAAAATTCCACCACAGCGCTATAAAAGACTCATTGTCAGTTATCGCAAATGCTTGATTGCAGTTGTTGCTGCTAAGGGTGGCCCAACCAGTTATTAGGTTTAGAGGGCAATCACTTTTTCACACAGGGCCATGTAGATTTGGATTTTTTTTCTCTTAATAATAAACACCTTCATTTAAAAACTGCATTTTGTGTTTACTTGTGTTTTCTTTGTCTAATATTTAAATTTGTTTGATGATCTGAAACATTTAAGTGTGACAAACAAACAAAAAAAAAAAAGAGAAATCAGGAAGGGGGCAAACACTCTTTTACACCACTGTATAAGCCTAGAGGACAGGTCCGTCAGTGAAGACTTCTAATGCAGGTAAAGTGATTCAACATATAGATGAATTTAACATATAAACTCATTCACAATATAGTCTCCCACATCTAAGTGCACCTAAGAGGTTTATATTATTTTCTTTTAATATTTAATAATAAAGAATTAAACAAATATTTCTCAAGCTACTGTTTATAAAAAGGAGAAATATTTTTTTTATTTTGTTTTACTCATTATGTTCAAAGCAAACACTTGCCTGTGTGTTTTTATGAATTAAAAATTTAAAAAATATGTAGCAATATTGTTAAGAATGTCATCATGAAAGTTCACAGAAATGTCATGACATCATTTTTTGGGGCCATACTGCCCACAGTTACTTGCCATGTTCAAAGTCACTTGAACTTCAGCATCTCGTCTTGACTGTGTCTACATGCCTAAATGCACTGAGTTGATGCAGTATGACTGGCTGATGAGATGGTTGCATTAGCATGCAGTTGAATGGGAATACTTATTTAAATGGCCGGGGAGTGTACATGCAACAAAAAATACTGACCAGAAGCCTCCAGAATGGGGACTGATTACTGCTTTGATTCAGCCTGATCATCACACACAGAAATCTTGTGTTTGTATGTATGTATTTAGAATTTATCAGTTTTATGCTGTTGCTTTAAAGCCAGTTGAACATAGGTCATTAAAATGCATATGAGGTGGTGTAGCATGGTCAATGGTGTTTTCAGTGGTGACGGATTTTCAAGAAGTCTGTAAACTATAGTTGAAAGCAGACAATCATTTTACATCTCTTCTGTATCAAAATGGTCAATTCATGTTCCAAATCAAATATTGTTTTTTTTAAAAAAGCAAATGCAGATAAGAGCTCTCAGAGTCAGGATGATAAATCTAAAAAAATGTCACAAATTACTATTTTTTTAAAGAAAACTGCAGTGTATCTCATTTTGTGTAATGTCTAAATCTAAAAGGACCTTGGCAGTTGGGCTGTATTGGTTTGTAGGCATTCAGTGTGTACTTTGAACAATGCCTACCACACACAGAGAATAACAACAACTCAGAACCAGATGGACAAGCTGGCAGAGCTATGCAACACTAACTGAGTTAGAACTGGCATTATCAGGAACACAGCCAAAGTTTCACAGCCGAAATAATTAGGCTGCTTCTTTTGATTTATGTTTTTAATCAGCACATTGCTTGCAATTTGAACAATCAAAGTTTTTGCGGTCTGCATTGAGATGACAAGTAGTTACATTTGTGAAGAAGTCCACATCAATCTGAATCAAATATTTCAGGGGCTGATTAGCTGATATCTGAGTTATTCTGACCACCTCATTCTTGGAGTGTATCTCTAGATTGTGGCCATTTGAGACCATTTAGCTTCAATCAATGAATCTTAATTGGAGTGATTGCAGCCATCCATAAATCCTCCGATATATTAATTGTTTAACTATTCCAGTGTGGCGCATGATGAAATTTCCAAGACTGAGATCACAAAAAATGACCCTCAGTTTCTCTCACATAACTAGGCTACCCAGTGACGCAGGCAGCACAGATATGTTGACAGATAAGGGTGCTGTTGGTTTGTTGCTGGGAAACGTATAGCTCCTGTTGTTGGATTTGTCTTTCACTGTGACACTACAGGAATGTGTCTTTTGCCTCAAATGTCAGACACACATTTAAAGAAGGGTAATGTTTTTTTCAGTTTAAAATCTTGATTTGTTTCTAATATTATTTGGCAAAAAAAAAGGTAGAATAGGGCAGGTCAAAAGCAAATTCTACTCTGGAAAGACCTACTGCATTTGTGATCAAAAAAAGAAAGAAAACCAAAATAACATTTGCAAAACATTTGTGCTGGGCTGGACGATTAACTGAAATAAAACCGAAACCAACGTTTGGGACGTAAAACCTAAAAACACAATCTTGCTTATGTCAGTTTTTTTTGTTTTTTTCCCCTCTTCCTGTTGTGTGCACGTGTATGTAAGAGCTTTCACATCCTGTGCATTTAAAACGTGCCCTGGGGGTGTGGTCATATGACCCTGCACCCTGGAAGCTGTGCAGTCAGCACTGTTTGGAAGCAGCAGAGCATGACGAAAAAAAAAAAATAAAACAACTTGGACTGAAAAGAAATGCAGTCTCTGTCCACATAGTATGTGATAACTGACTTTATTTCATCTGAAGATACCAAGAAAATGTAAGCAAAGTGTAATTAAAATAACATGTAAATGCTCCAAAGCTAAATCACTGTTTGCTGCTAACTACTATCTCTGTTAGCTCAACTGTTTTACAGTAGGAATTGATGATAAAACAGACAAGCTAAAGTTGTATTTAACCCTTAAGCTGTGTGATTTCGTGTGCCACTAGTGTCAGAGCGTGGCGCTGCGCTTGTCAACTCATTATAATGTGCTAAACACTCCCCAGCTGTACTGAGGAATTGCACTGATCATGCCAGTTCACAAGGTAGCAGGCACGCGTTGGAGAACTCATGGACGACACGTAATACACCAAAGAGGAAGAAATACTTCCTTCTTCTTGTACTGTGAGATTAGACCAAAACAAATATGGCCACTACCGATCGTTGTAGAGAGGAAAATTGCTCCACTTCTGTGCAGTTTTATAAGATAAATAGCGCCAGAATAAAAGCAAAATTAAGGTGGAATAATCAATAACAGTTTGTGGATGTGGGAGAGAAAGCTAAAATGACCGGGAGAGGACAAAATAGTGACCAGAATGCAGCAAAAGGACGCTGGTAAGTGACAAATGTCTTTGTTTGTTTGTATGAAAATTAGATGCGTAAATTTACTGCTATCTGAAACTTTGGATCATATTCTACATCTTTCTCATTGACAATAAGCCATTATCTTTTACCACTTTCAAGTTATAGCTTTGGAAATCTCTGACATCTGAACTGAATATTTTCTTGAAAAAATCTTTACCACTGTTGACCACTAGGGGTTATGTCACAGTTTGGCGACATACACAGACAAACCTGATCAGAGACTCTTAATCCCTATGTGGTGATAACGTAATCGTGCCCTCCCCCACGCAGCTAACAAGATAATTAGCTGCTGTTGCGAGTCACATGACCCATAACCCTTCAAGAGGAATGTAATACATAAACACTGACTTTTGCACTGGACAATATTTAATTTGGCTACATGTGTGTGAAATTATTATATTATACTCATTTACTACCAATTTGCTGCAGTGATATAGTCCACACTCTTGTAATACAGTGATCCCTCACTTATCGCGGGTAATGGGTTCCAGAACCGACCGCGAAAAGTGAAAAACCGCGAAGTAGCGTCACCCCTAATGACGTCACCCATAAATAATACGTACGTTCATTCTCTCACTCTATCTCTCATATGATATGTGTGTGTGTGTGTGTGTGTGTGTGTGTAAGTGTACATACATACGTAGATGTAAATAAAGTGTACATAAATATGTTTTTAGAACTCTTTTATTCTTATAACAAGACACGTAACTCAAGATGAAGATGATTTACTGCACAGGTTAATGAGAGCTTTACTGCTCCTCAGGTGACGCCTCATCGTCAGGTGCTAGAGGCGCTGGATCGTCGAGGGCAGCTTCCGATAGAGCTGGAGAAGCTGCAGGAGGCGGCGTAGTGGCTCGACGGGAAGACTACTTCGCACAAAAAGGCACAAGAGAACAGCACAAAGTTCCACGCGGCGAGACTAAGCAACACGACCGATAAAGAACAATGAATGCGGTCTTCCTTCGCTGGGTATGGGCGCTCGGCAGGGAGAGAAGCTGGGTAAAACATCTCGGCCAATCAGCTTGCGAGATTCCCGAGCCGAGCCAACACAAGAACAGCGAACAGAGAGGTGGATTTTGAGTTGTGCGGGCTCTCCGTGTTGATACCTGATGTTCTAATGTAGTCTCCCTGCCTTCTGCTAGCGCCCGCCCATTTTTTTCTCAATTTTGAATTTTTGATGAATATTTTTGAAAAATCCGCGATGCACTGAGGGCGCGAAAGGTGAGGCGCGAAGTAGTGAGGGATCACTGTATTACTCAATTACAAGCTGTCATGAACTGAGCTGGGTTGTCCTTTGGGCTTGGTTCTGACCTTCTGTGGCTCAGGGTTATCTGTGTATTTGTGTATTGTGTTATCTTTTCCGTACCTGTAGCCACTGTTTCTGGCAGGCAGCTGTGAGGCAGCCTCCTTTGTACTACATCTGTGTGGGCACTCTCTGACAGCTTGCCGGTCTGACCACGCGCCCTCTCTTATGTTGGTCAGCTGGTTCCACTCCCGTTGATTACCTTTCCCGCTCCTCGTCCAGGTGTACCGAATCTCCCAATGGTGGTACTTAAGCAGCTCTTTACCAGTCCACCATTGCTGGATCATTGTATTGTCATACGTGCCTGTCTCGATTACAGTTCACTGTGGCAGCACTTGCCACTGTACACTGTGGTGTGCCCGCAACATGTCACTCCATGTTTGCCAGTAAGTGTACCCTGCTTGTTGTTTTTGTATGTCTGCACAATTTTGGAACTGTTCGTCTTTTCTTTAATAAATTTGTCTGTGGTATAACACTTGCACGTAAATCCGTCCTTTCTCCTCGCTCCTCCATACACTGCGTAATCGCGCACAGGGAGATCCTTGACAGAATGATCCAGCCGGCAATGGATTTAGAGGCTTACACCCAGATATTACTTTTTCTTTTTTGAACTGTTTCCTCACCCACCTGTTTCTGGAGTATGATCCCTTCGGCGCGCCGCTCCCACACCAGTCAGAGCAGACGAGCGGCGGGGCATCCCACGGTGGAGGAGGAATGGGCGGTAGTGGACATCCAGGATTTTATGGACGAGGCCCACGAAGCCCACGGACCAAAGGTAAAGTGGAGCTGTCTGGATTCACCCGTGGGTATTCTGGAGGCGCATCCTGGGCTCTGGAGTTACCCACAGTACGAGGGGCTGTTGTCTTCGATCTGTGCGTTAGAGCAGGCGTTTACCAACCTGAGTAGGGGGACGCTCTTCACGAAGCCCAGGCAGAGACGCTCTCCACAGCCTGCTGTCCCCTCTTCTTCAGCCTCGCTATCAGCTTCAACCAATAGCAAATAGTGTCATCCTGCGTGGAAACGTCGGGGGAGACCATCATCGTCTTTGGCAGCCATCGTCCCTCCAGCTGCCGAGAGGTCCATCATGGTTCCCCCGGTTATGCCCATTTCCACATTTCCCGAGCCATCTCTTCCACCATCCAGAGGGGGAGCTAGAATCGTTGTGGACGCAGGGAAGGATGACTGCCTGTCCCCTGCAGCTGCCGACATCAAGCACCGGGATGACAGGCAAGTGTTTTTTTTATTCAGTCCAATGTCATAATGATCAACCTTGTCTGTCTCCCGGAAGAGAGGTCCAGTTTCAGCAGTCCGCTGGGCTCTCTCCTCCAGCTGCAGATGTTAACCTTTTTCCTGTCCTCTCCGTGTCCCCCCCCACCTATCTCTGAGTGTCCATCGGTCCTGGAGCAGAGCCATCGGACAGTGGAGGAGCTGGTAGCCTCAGAGGAGTCCGCTCCAGAGCCAGCATGGAGCTGTTCCCTTGCAGTCACGCTGGAGGAGCCACCAGCGTCGGAGCCGGCTCCTCTGTCATCCTTTGAAGGGGCCAAAATTGCTATTGACACAGAGAGGGGTGACTGTCTGCCAGCTGCAGCTGTGATCACCAAACACCGGGATGACAGGCAAGTGTTTTTTTCATTTTATTCAATTAAATTACGATGAACCTTGTCTGTCTCCCGAGGGAGAGGCCCAGTCTCAACAGTCCACTGGGTCCTCTCCTCCAGCTGCAAACGCTGACTATATTCCTGTTCTCTCCGTGTCTCCTCCATGTTTTCCTGAATGTCCGCCGACCCCGGAACTAAGCCGCCAGACGATGGAGGAGCCTTGGGCCCTGGAGGATCCAGCTCTGGAGCCTGCACGGAGCCAGCCCTCAGCCTCCTCGCCAGATCCCTCTCCAGAGGGGGTTATTTCATCTGAGGACACTGGGACTGCTACCACCATCTTGCCAGCTGCAGAGGCTACTGCAGCGGAATGGAAGCCACAGCTGGACCTCCTCGAGGCTGGGCCCAAGACTTCATCTCCAGGATCGACAGAGTCCTGGACGGCGGTGGAGCTTGACCTCAGGCAAGTTATCTCTCTTGTGTTTCTCATTTTCAGTGTTGGAGAGATCTTGCCTGGCTCTGGGGGAGGAGAGTCAGGTGCAGCCCTCAGCTGCATCTGAACTCGTCTCACCGGGCTCCACCGCTGTCGGTAACCCTAACCACATTTCTTCTTCTGCTGTCGCTGAGCTTCCTCTTAGGGCCGCTGCAGAAAATCTACCATCACCAGTGGTCTCCGTGGATCCGGTCTCGCCGCCAGACAACGTCATGGGTTCAGCTCCCCTTCTGCCAGAGGCCATCGTGTGGGTCCCTCCGCAGTCTGAGTCTCTGTGGATGTAGTGTTCAAGTCTGGGACCCTCGTGGGGGCTACGCCCCAGTGTTAGCCCAACGTGGGTGCTGCGCTCCTGCATGGACCCGTCATGGGCGCTACGCCCCAGCGCGGGGTCCACCAAGGGTGCAACATTGGCCTAGCCGGGGTCCACCGAGGGTGTAGCATTGGCCCAGCCGGGGTCCACCGGGGGTGCTGCAGAGCTCCAGCCCGAGTCCACCGCGGGTGCTGCAGAGCTCTAGCCGGAGTCCACCGCGGGTGCTGCAGAGCTCCAGCTGGAGTCCACCGTGGCTGCTACAGAGCTCCAGCTGGAGTCCACTGCGGGTGCTGCAGAGCTCCAGCCGGAGTCCACCGCGGGTGCAACTGTGTCCCAAGCTGGAATCACCGAGGGTGCTGCCGGTCATCCTGAGGATGCTGGGGCATTCACTCCTCAGCCCGATGCTGTCGTGGTCCCCTTAATCTCTCCACCAGGCACCATGGGGGTTCCCCTCCTGCGGCCCGGCTACCCACCAGTGAGCCTCCTGGTGGGCAGGCCGCCTCCTGCCTTACCTCTCCAGTCCCGGTAGCTCAACAGCGCTGGTTGGCCGCTGGAAGGACTGAGGCTCTAAGTCAGGTGGCCATGTTTTCTGGCAGGCCGCTGGACTCTGTCCGCCGGACCTTCTGCTGGGCCTGGGACTCTGGGCGTCCTCCCGAGCCTCCACGCTTTTGGACCTGGGGGGGGGGGTAATTGTTTTTTTCTGTTGTCGGCCTGGGCGGAGTTGTTTTTGTTCCCTCCTTACCTGTTCCCCCTACTTCCCACCCAGGTTCATTGGTTGCTGTTCCTGCTGGGGGGCGGGGGGGTCCTTTCGGTTGTGATGTTATCTTGGCTGTTTAGAATCCACCCCTAGAGAGGGGGGCTCTGTCATGAACCGAGCCGGGTTGTCCTTTGGGCTCGGTTCTGACCTTCTGTGGCTCAGGATTATCTGTGTATTTGTGTATTGTGTTATCTTTTCCGTACCTGTGGCCACTGTTTCTGGCCGGCAGCAGTGAGACAGCCTCCTTTGACCTACATTCATGTGGGCACTCTCTGACAGCTTGCCATGTTGGTCAGCTGGTTCCACTCCCGTTGATTACCTTTCCCGCTCCTCGTCCAGGTGTACCCAATCTCCCTCTTCCAGCAATGGTGGTACTTAAGCAGCTCTTTACCAGTCCACCATTGCTGGATCACTGTATTGTCATACGTACCTGTCTCGGTTACGGTTCACCGTGGCAGCACTCGCCACTGTACACTGTGATGTGCCCGCAACACGTCACTCCGTGTTTGCCAGTAAGTGTACCCTGCTTGTTGTTTTTGTATGTCTGCACAATTTTGGAACTGTTCGTCTTTTCTTTAATAAATTTGTCTGTGGTGTAACCCTTGCACATAAATCCATCCTTTCTCCTCGCTCCTCCGTGCGCTGCGTAATAGCGCATGGGGAGATCCTTGACAACAAGCCTTGTCAGTGAACTATAAAGGAAAAGAAAGGAGGAAAATAAAAATCATAAATTTGCAACTTTCTCAGAAATTTGAGATTTTTTTTTCAATTAAGCGATTTATCTCATTATTTGTTATTTTCCTGAAAGTCTGTACTTTATTTATTTAATTTACTTATTTGTGAGAGACCATATACAGAAAACATTAGACTTAGTCAGAGTAAAGATGCTCTGCACCAGATTACAGCTTTCCAGCTAATTTTCATCTGCAGTCCCTGTGGCAGGTAAGAAAGAATTTAAAAAGATTAAGATAATAAATAAGAAAATACAAGGTGCATTACAACATATAATCATATATACTCATAATAAAGTGTGCTACAAACATATACTCACATAAAAGGCATATATTCTCACAAAGTGCAAAAATGCAAACATAAAACTCAAAAAAATACATAAATTACATAAAAGGTCACTTACACTCGAGGCAGAGAAATATAGTTGAAAAAGGGTCAATGTTTACGGGCTTGGTTTCGTAGGATCCATTGCATATCTTGTGGTCTTGTGGTGCCGCAGTGGTTAGCACTGTGGCAGCACAGTTTACCCTTGGCCGGGGGATTGTGGGGATCATGGGATCGTGGGTTCGATCCCAGCCCCCGACCAACAGTGATCTGTGTGGAGTTTGCATGTTCTCCCCGTGTTGCGTGGGTTTACTCCGGGATTTCTCCGGTTTCCTCCCACATGCCAAAAACATGCATGTTAGGTTAATTGGCTGTTCTAAATTGTCCCTAGATATCTGTTTCCTATAGGCCCTTAAAATAGAGGGTTAGTATTAATGAAAGCGCTTTGAGTGGTCTTTGTGACTAGAAAAGCGCTATATAAGTGCAGGTTAGTTAGTTAGTAATCTTCTTAAATGCAAATGTTAATGTTTTATGTAAATTTGCAACTTGTCATAAATGTGCAGGTTTCTTTTTTCTTTTGGTCAAAGCAAGCCACTGTTTATGGGCTGCATGTAACTCCAGAGCTGGAGGTTAAAGGCTTATCGGTTACTGGAAAATAGGTGCTATTCAGTTAAAGAAACAGTATATAACTTTGCTGTTCCTGGTAGAAACACTAAAAGACTACAACTGGCATGTCTTACAATCCCAACAGCCAATCACAAAGTGCTACATTAGCTGGTGGCTAAAGTTGTGTTCTGTGATTAGCTAATGGGAATCAGGCTGTAACCTCTGACATACAAAATAAAATTATACCACATCCATATGAACATTGCAAATTTACAAGAAAAAAGTAGCAAATTTATGAGGACATACAGTAATTGGTAAGTTTGAGAAAGTTTTTACTTTACAAGAAAAAAAAGCTAATTTAAAAAAAAAATGAGAGTTTATCAGAAAAGTTTCAACTCTATAAGGAAAGCTCCAAATTTACAACAAAAAGTCAAATTTGTGAAAAAAAAAATGGTGCAAATTTATGACACAAATTTCAGTGGGAAAGAAGTCAAATTTTTGAGAAAAAGAAGTGAATTTATAAGAAACAAGTAGCAAGTTTCAGAAAATAAATTAATTTCACTAAAGATAAACAGTAGTTAAAAATGAAAGCACATGCAGGAGTAAAACACTATATCATGATTGAAGAATAAAGTAATGAGGTAAATAAATGTCAATTATGTGTTTAAAGCCTACATGCTATTATCAGACCGTGGTGCACCTTATTTTGTGCAATAAAAAACTAATATGAAAACAATGCATGTTTAACATTTACATACCCTTGAGAACGTTGGAATACTGGAGCAGTAACTCTCCTTGAATGCTACATAAAAACAACACATTACCAACATTTGGAAACATCAGCTTTTTATAAGGCTCACTGCCAAATTCTAGCCTTTATAAATATTACACATGACATTACAGTATGTCGTGCTGACTATTGCAGGCAGGGTGCTGTCTGGAAAAGGGACCAGTTATGTGGAAGGGCATCCTATTCAAAACGTTGCCACGATGTGTAGTTACATTTCTGGACAGGTGCACGTCAGGTCAATATAAGCTATACACTGTATTCATTGCAGCCCAGCTGAGCTTTGGGAGGAGGGGAGGTTTGTCAGTAGGTCCTTCATATTGCTGGTGTAGTATCATCAGGGTTAAACACTGCATGCTGGATTCACCAGGTATTCCTGCTAGTTATATATAATTTTTCACATGATCTTGTTACTCAAACACTGTTCTTGTCCATGCCACTTCAAAACACAAATGCAGCTGGTGGGGAGGGCCGCACAATAGACCACATCCGGAGTCAGTAGAAATCAGGGGTAAGACATTCCATTTGTTGTCTTTTCAGAGTTCATACCAGGACGACGTCCACTCAGGCTATAGTTCACTTGGTCAAAGATTGCTGTACCATCAAAACATTAGTTTAAGGTGAAAATCTTACATTGTGTTGCTTTGTTCATGTGTTCTTTCTACCGGGGCACCATTGAGAGCATCCTCACCAGCTGCATTACGGTGTGGTATGGAAGCTGCACCACCTCCTGCCAGAAGACACTACAACGCACAGTGAAAGCAGCCAGCAAACTCATTGGTGCCCCTCTGCCCCCCTTCTCAGACATCTACCTCACCCGCAGAGCCATCAACATTGCAGGTGACACCTCCCACCCCTCACACTCCCTCTTCAGCTCCCTGCCCTTGGGAAAAAGGTACCGGAGCCTCCGGCTCCACTCCACAAGACTGCTAATCAGCTTCGTTCATCAGGCCATCAGGACATTGAACTCTGTCCACTTCCAGCCCCCCTGGACCGTAACGCAATCACCTGCACAATAACTACCTCAGCTGTTGACACAGAAAGACTGGCACACCAACAGTAATACATTTGCTGCTGTATGTTTCTGCACTTTAACTGCAACCATTTGCACAAATGCCATATCTGCTGCTGTCTGTCATTACTATACTGATCATGTGCAGTCCTATCTGTTGCTATCTGCACCTACACTACCGCACTGACTACAACTACGGGTATTACATCCCTAGTTTTTTGTATATAGGATTGCTGGGTTTTATCATTGTTAATCGTTTCTCTCTGTTTGCACTATGGGAGGTCTAGGTCTATCTTTTGTCACCATTTGCCCTATAGGTTGCATTACTGTACATAGACTGCTGTTGTTGTTTTCTTTTTTCTAGCCTTATTCCTTTTTCTTTTTTATATTGTGCACACCACTGAAGAGAGAGCGAAATGCCATTTCAACTCTCCTGTATGTCCTGTACATATAGTAGTATTGACAAATAAAATCTTTGAATCTTTAAATCGTGAATCTTGACTCTTTAATCTAAGAGTAATTAAGACAATATATGTACAATAATGCAGCTATGTATATAGAACATACAAGAAAACTGAATCCCAAGATTGGAAAAAAGTAAATAAACACTACAAAATAAAAGGCCTGTTTCAAATAAAGACCTGGTACCCTGTTATTTTTACCAAAACTTCTAAAGGCATGTTAATGTGTTTATGCAAATGAAGTGAAGGCTGCAGCATGATTAGCAGTGCCATCTTATTGTAAAGTAAATAAATCAGGTAAAAGCTTGAAATCCTGCCTTCTCTCCTCCTATTCCAATTCAAAGAGTTCCACACATGAAAGCTGACGTGACTGAGAAGTGTTATTGTTATGGAATGCATTATGGGTAAGCCTTAGGCAGACTTAACTTGGTTTGGAAACACACAGACACATTTGGACACACACTTGCAGTACACACTGGAATCTACTGGCACCTAAACTTGAACACAGTAACACAGTTTACCTTTAAAGGCTTGTAAGAATTTAAACGCTCATCTTAAACCACATCAGGAAATAAGACCTTTTCAGTGATGTAATGTATTGAATCATGTTCTATTTTATGGCAATGTACTGTATGAGTCAAAACATGCACTGGGGATCTCTGTTACTGTTTTCATAAACTAAAGCTGAGATGAGGTGTTAGCATAGCCAAAACTGAGCAGTACAGGAGTGAATGAATGGTGAATTGGACAGGACTTACTTCTTATTCTGATTCTCCTTTCGGTCAGCAGAGCCCAGACTCTGTAAATAAAGAAAAGCATGCATTACAATTATTGTTAAAATGGTGATGTCTTTCCATCCTTACATACTGACAGAAAACATACTCTGACAAAAATAGGCCAGTGTAGTTCTGTTAAAAAGCAGACTTGAATATGATGACATCTTTTTTTTTTCTTTCAGTTTTTGGAACCAGACAACACAAATGGGGTAAGATGTGCCTGATAATTCAAGAATACTGTGTGCTCATGAGGTCAGTACTTCTCTACTACAAGGTAAAATGCTAAATCTTGTCTTTCATATGTTGTTTACATGGAGCCTTTTGAACTCTGGATATAAAGAGAACTTGGAACTGCTTACTGAGAAAATCAAGTGACCTTGAGCTTAATTGGCTAAATGAAAACAGCTAAATGTAGATATGGCATAGCAGCTAATATGAAAAATGAGGGCCTAACAGTTTTAGTTAGCTGTAATCTCAGTTCAACCAGAAAACTATGTATAAGCATGGAGTGAAAAATACTTAGTTTAGGGATCTGTGGTAAAGAATGCTGTTATGTTATATACTACATACACAATGTAAATGCCATTTTATTTCTGACTGCACTTACATAAACATGTCCACAAACAGACATACTGAATCAAATAAATCATGTAATCTAAATGCAGAAATAGAAAATAAACAACTGCTTATTTCCATTTACCCATTTTACTTTACAAGTGTTTTGCAACCTCTGATATGATAACAAAAATTCAATTTAATTAATTATGCTGTATAAGTTTATTAGTGATAAATTAAATACCTTTAAACTTTGCTATTAAAAACTGCCAATGTTTTAAAGTGTGTTAAATGTGTGGCACATTTCAACCACATTTACTTTCTTTCTTCTTGAAAACCAAGGGATAACTGAAGGTTATCCCTTGGTTTTTATATTTTGAAATGTATCAGTTGTCTGAATTTAATTGGATAAATATTGGATTGATTGACTCATAACCTGGATGATTGATAACCAGCCCTATATGTACATCTTCTTCTTCTTTCGGCTGCTCCCTTTTGGGGTCACTACACCTGCCTCCATCTCACCCTCTCCTTTGCAACCTCTTCTGTCACACCAGCTGCTCAATGTCCTCCTTCACTACAATGACGAATCTTCTCTGTGGTCTTCCTCTTTTCCTCCTGCCTGGCAGCTCCATCTACAACATCCTTTGTCCAATATATCCACTATCCCTCCTCTGCACATGTCCAAACCATCTCAGTCTTGTCTCTTTTAAGGAATAAGGGATAAGGACCTCTACTTATATAGCGCTTTTCTAGTCTCAAAGACCACTCAAAGTGCTTCACTAGTTCTAAACCTATATTCTAAGGGCCTATCGGAGATGGATACCTCAGGACAATTTAGAATCACCAATTAACATGCATGTCTTTGGATTGTGGGAGGAAACCGGAGCTCCCGGAGTAAACCCACATAGCACGGGGAGAACATGCAAACTCCACACAGAAAGGTTCCCACCCCTGCCAGCCTAGGGATTTGAACCTGTAACCTTCTAGCTGTTAGACAACAATTCTAACCACTATACCACCGTGCTGCCCAGTGTCTCAAAACTACTTAACCTGAGCTGTCCGTCTGATATACTCATTTCTTTTCCTGTCCCTTCTAGTAGGTTCCAACAAGAATCTTAGTGTCTTCAACTCTGCCACCTCCAGCTCCACCTCCTGTCTTTTTGTCAGTGCCAGCGTCTCCAAGCCATACATCATAACAGGTCTCACTATGTTTTGTAAATCTTCACTCTAAATCTTCTCTCTAGCTGTTATCCTTCTGTCACAAATCACCTCAAACACTCATCTCCACCTACTCCAACCTGCCTGAACTCTCTTCTTCACCTCTCTTGTGCATTGTCCATTGCTTGGGATGGTTGACCCCAGGTATTTAAACTCATCTACTTTCACTACCGCTACTCCTTCCATTTTCACCGTTGCACCTGCCTCCCTCTCATTCACACACATGTATTCTGTCTTGCTTCTAATGACTTTCATTCCTCTTCTCTCCAGTGCATACCTCCACCTCTCCAGATTCTCTTCCACCTGCTCGCTATTCTCACTACAGACCACAGTGTCATCTGTGAACATCATGGTCCATGGAGACTCCTGCCTGACCTTGTCAGTCAGCCTGTCCATCACCATGGCAAACACGAAGGGCTTAGAGCCAATTCCTGATGTAACCCCACCATGAATTCATAAGTCATTTTTACAGCACACCTAACGACTGTCTCGCTGTCCTTATACACATTCTGACTACCTCACACAGTACCACACTTCCTCTCTTGGCACCCAATCATATGCTTTCTGTAGATACACAAAAACAGAGTGCACCTCCTTCTGATCTTCTCTATACTTCTCCATCAACACTCTTAAATCAAACATTGCATCTGTAGTACTTTTTCTTCACATGAAACCATACTGATGCTTCCCTGATCATCACCTCTCTTCTTAACCTGGCTTCAACAATTTTTTTCCCATATCTTCATAGTGTGGCTGATCAACTATACACCTCTGCAGTTTCTACAACGATACATATGCATATAATTCCTAATGCTTTCTTTCACATCAAAAACATTGAAGTTGGGATTGAGCTACAAGTGTTACCCTACACTTCCATACTACATGTCATGAATGTGACTATGCAAGAACAATCAAACATGTACAGTGTAATCTGACTTAATACACCACGTTCCAAATTATGCAAATGATATTTGTCTCTGATTTGACTGACAGTCAGTATAATTTTCGTCATCAATCGTCAGAGCATAATTCAAATTTTATTGAACAAACCTCCCAATGATAACTATTTTTTTACAAAAATAAAAAACTCAAAATGCACTGTTCCAAATTATTATGCACAACCTGTTGCTCCTGGTGGGTCAGGCCAGCGCCTGTGTGTGGCAACTCTGCCACCATCAGTGTGTGAATGTGTGCTTGAATGGGTGGATAACAGGATCTGTAAAGTGCTTTGGTCATCTAGATATGAGAAAAAGCGCTATATAAGTGAATGCCATTTACAACAGAGTTTCAAAACATTTTATTGGTTGTAAAGAACCGAAAACGGTCATTTGTTGAATTTGCAGCATTAGGAGATCATATTTACTGAAATCAAAAGCTATTTCAATCAAAAACATCTTAACAGGCCAAGGTACATGTTAACATAGGACCCCTTCTATGATATAACCTTCTCAATTCTTGCATTCATTGAACTTGTGAGTTTTTGGAGAGTTTCTCTTTGAATTTCTTTGCAAGATGTGAGAATAGCCTCCCACAGCTACAGTTTTGATATGAACTGCCTCCCACCCTCATGGATCTTTTGCTTGAGGATGCTCCAAAGGTTCTCAATAGGGTTGAGGTCAGGGGAGGATGGGGGCCACACCATGAGTTTCTCTCCTTTTATGCCCATAGCAGCCAATGATTTTTGCAGCATGAGATGGTGCGTTGTCATGCATGAAGATAATTTTGCTATGGAAGGCACGGTTCTTCTTTTTGTACCATGGAAGAAAGTGGTCAGTCAGAAACTCTATATACTTTACCGAGGTCATTTTCACACCTTCAGGGACCCTAAAGGGGCCTACCAGCTCTCTCCCCATCATTCCGGCCCAAAACATGACTCCACCACTGCCTTGGTGACATCGCAGCCTTGTTGGGCCATGGTGGCCATCCGCCAACCATTCACTACTCCATCTATCTGGACCATCCAGGGTTGCATGGCACTCATCAGTAAACAAGACTGTTTGAAAATTAGTCTTCATGTATTTCTGGGAACCCTGCAACCATTTCTGCTTGGGAGCATTGGTTAGGGGTGGCCGAAGAGTACGTTTATGCACAACTGCAAGTCTCTGGAGGATCCTATACCTTGAGGTTCATGGGACTCCAGAGGCACCAGCAGCTTCAAATACCTGTTTGCTGCTTTGTAATGGCATTTTAGCAGCTGCTCTTTTAATCCGATGAATTTGTCTGGCAGAAACCTTCCTCATTATACCTTTATCTGCACAATCCAATCTGTGCTCTGAATCAGCCACAAATTTCTTCACAGTATGATGATCACGCTTAAGTTTTCGTAATAACTTATGTTTTCATACCTTTTCCAAGGCATTGCACTATTTGACGCTTTTCGGCAGCAGAGAGATCCTTTTTTTCCCATATTGCTTGAAACCTGTGGCATGCTTAATAATATGGAACATCCTTCTTAAGTAGTTTTCCTTTAATTGGGCTCATCTGGCAAACTAATTATGACAGATCTGAGACTGATATCAGTGACCCAAAGAGCCCTGAGACACAATACCATCCATGAATTTAATTGAAAACACAAAAATTGAATGTTTATGACACTAAATTCCTATTTGCATAACAATTTGGAATGCAGTGTAGGTATTCACCTTAACATATTATGACAATCCAGTGTGTGTGTGTGTGGGGGGGGGGGGGGGGGCTGAAAAGTTCGTAGTGGTTAAATTTGTCCAAATGTGGTTTATTTTTCAACCACAGGGATCCAAGCACTGCAACACCAATGGAAGAAGTGTGTGGACCAAAGGGGAGACTACGTATGTTGAAAAACTAAACCACATTTGGTCAAATTTGACCACTATGAACTTTTCAGCACCCCCCCCCCCAAACTTTTAGTTGTATTAGTTGACGCATCCAACCTAATTTTTTTTTCCTGCTCAACTAACTGAATTTAGATTATTACACTTGTCTCCTCTACCTTACGGGGAAAACTAATAACAAATAATCAGAGACACCCTGTTAAAGTCAAGAGAAATGACATTGTCTATCTGGGTACAAATGCTTATCAAGTAGTCTTACTTCATTTGCATGAATTTATCAAACTGTGCTGTTTGTCTGCCCAAGTGTGCACATCTGTGTGACAAGCTTAAAAGTCAACTCGATGATGAGGAAGTCAAGTGAGATCAAAAACTCCCAAGTGCAAAACTAATACCCCCTGCCAGCTCTGCTCAACGGGGTACGTTCGAGCCAGGGGGGTGCATTTGAAACACACACACACACACGCAGAGACACAAGACTCTCAACAAATACATTCACTCATTAGTAGCCTGAGGCTGGAGACATTTTGGGGGTGAAACTGTGTTTGGCATTTTCACTTTTGGAAATAATGCTAATTTATCATCTATAAACTGCAATAGCAAATACTAGAAAACCTTCATGAGTCATTCTAGTTAATATTTGAACAATATTACACGAGGCGGAGTATGGTATCAATTTATACAGCAACTGCGGGCTGTGATGCGGCAATGCCCTCCAATTAAAGCATCACACCCGTAGTTAGTATATAAATTGATACCATAACAACGTCGAGTCTAATATTGCTTTTATACAACAGTTCCGGCAAGCACAATTTATTATGCCTCAGTGAAACACAGGCATACAGTAATCAGTTAGTGTGTCTGTTTGTGGCTGTGTGGGTGCGTGTATCTGTCTGTCTGTCTGCCTCTCTGTTTCAGCTCGCCTGGTCAAAATTAAGTGGAACTAAAGGCTTATATCATTGTATCACCACATCTTCTTGACTTTTAATTTGCCAGAATTGCAAGATAAGGCTTTGTTTTCAAAATAAACACAAATTTAACTCACCATTTCTGTCAATGCAGCTGCGAAAACAGGAAATGTAATAACTATGCTGGGCCATTAGAGGTCAGAGTGCCACTTTTTTACAGCCACCCATGCTACCATGCCACAGGCACCAAGGCACAGTACCTTGGTGCTTTTTATTAAATGACAGCGATACTGGGCAAAATATTATGATTTGGTTGTTCAACCAGTTATTTTGCACAGTTGAGAAAAAATAGTCCCTTCTAAATGTAGCCAATAACTGTTGCTAAACATCTTAGTCAGCATGAAGATGTCTATTGTCATTTCACACACATGTAAACAAATTAAATATTGCCAAGTGCACAAGTAATAAGTGTTTATAAAGCATATATCTGTTGAGTCTGTACTGCAGAAAACCCGAGATCAAAACGTATTCAATGCCGGTGTTCTGACATCTAGCCAGTAGCTAGTAGTTCGGATGCTAGTGATTTTGCAGACTTTGCTCACTTTTCTTCGCATTTTCAGATGAAACAGAGTCCATCACCACAAAGGTATTGTGGTTTGTTAATCAAGACAATAAATCAAACTCAAGCACTGCCTATTTTTAAAGCAGATGTGAAATAGATTAATGAGCTTAAAATGATGTTGATACACGGGTAGACGGAAAGTTTTTTTCAAAAGGGTGGGCCTTCTGGGTCACGAATGTATAATTTCTTGTCAAACAGTGCCTCACTGTGGAAATTAAGGTATCCAAAACAGTACTGCAATTGTCAGAGAATTGATAGAAAATTACTGTTAGTAATTTAACGGATACTAGAGTCATATCTGGGCAGGATCCTAGGATCATACCCACACCTTGTGTTCATTCTTTGCTTTCTCTATGATTATTCTTGATTATCATTTGCATTAATTGTCCTCTGTGTCTTCCTCTGTTTGGCCCTGGGTCTGTGTGTATATCTGTTTACCTATTGTTCCAACTCCCCATGTTTTCTGTATCCCTAGCCAGTGCCCTCTCTGTATTTCTCTGTATGTTGTCCTGCATGTTCATTGTCATGTCTCCTGTGCATCCCCTGTCTATGAGGGTCAGTGTAGCCCCACCTGTCCTGTTTTCCTCACCTCTTGCCCTTGATTGTTTGCTCAGCTGCCTGACATTTAGTTAATTATCAGTTACCCTATTTATGTCAGTTTTTGCATGTGCTCTGTCTGGCGTCCTCATTGTTGATTCCCCATTGTTCCTCTCTGTGATTATCCCGTGTCCCAAGTTACCCATGAGTTTATTTTTATCTGCAACTTCTGAGTTATTTTTCCAGCCCCTGTGTTGCACCTTTCGTTTGCCTCAGTGCTTTTCTGTTAATAAATTATTTTTGCACCATACCTCTGCCTGCGCACATGAGTCCTGCTTCCAAATGCTCATCTGCCCAGAGGGCAGAGCATGACAGTAGGACGCCAGCAAACAAAGACTCAGCAGGCAGGCCAGCGGCCAGTAGTTCTGATGCGAAGGAGCGGTGGGCAGTTCAAACATTCCAGTCCCTTGTCTTGAATGCTCGCACCTCCTGCACATCGGAGGAGGATGTTACTCACTTGGAGGTTGCCATGAAGGCTGTGAAGAGGTTTCCCAGCCTGCAGTTCTGCCCCGAGGTGAAGGAGCTGCTCGCCTCCGGCTGCAGTCACATCAGTCGGACATTTTCGGAGTTGGCCGCACACCCTCCAGCCCCGGAACTCTCACCAGCCCTGCAGCCACCTCACGGGCTGGAGGAGAGTTTACTGTCTATGCCGGTCCCTGTGACAGCTGAAACACTGGCTCCCATGACAGCTGTAATGCCTCATCAGCGACAGCAGAGCAGTGGAACAGACAAGTACAAACTCATTTTCCTTTACCACATAATGAGATGTCTTGTCTTGTTTTGGGTGAGGGGTCTTGGCAGCAGCCCCCTTCTGCTTCTGAGCCCCCACCCTCTGCTGTTACCCCTGTGTTAATACTGCCACCCACCCTGGGCTCCGTTTCCCCCTGAGGTGCACGCCGCAGCTATGGCAGTCTTCGAGGCGCACAAGCCTGCTCCAGCTGTCCCCGAGGTGCACACCCGTGCTTCAGTTTCTCTGAGGTGCATGCAGCAGCTCCGGCAGTCTTCGAGGTGCATAAGCCTGTTCCAGCTGTCCCCAAGGTGCACACCACTGCTCCAGTCTTCCCCAACGTTCACGCAGCAGCTCCAGCAGTCTTCAAGGTGCACAAGCCTGCTCCGGCTGTCCATGAAGTGCACACCCCTGCTTCAGTTTTCCCTGAGGTGCTTGCACAAGCTCCAGCAGTCTTCGAGGTGCATGAGCCTGCTCCAGCTGTCCCTGAGGTGTACCCCTAAGATCCAGAGCTCTCCATGGTCAATATTCTTCAGCATCAGCTTATCTCCGTGGTTGACATTCCCCAGCAGTCATCTCCCAGTGTGGTCAGTGCTCCTCAGCCATCTCTCAGTGGGGTTGCCGCTCCTCAGTCGCTGTTAGCCCCTGCACCAAAGTTCTCTCAGGTACTGTCTTTAGAGCAAAAGACTCTCCTGTTACTACCTCTAGAACCAGAGACTTCTATGCTATTTTCTGTGCAAAGAACTCCACTGTTACCATCTGCTGAGCTCTCGGGTTCTATGTTGTTGTCTCCTAAGCAAATAGTTCCTTTGTGGTCTCTAAGGCAAAGGGCTCCTTGGTGATCTCCAGGGCAAGGAGCCCTAATGCCATCTTTTGAGTTTAAAACCCCCATGATGTTTTCTTCTGAGCAAGAAACTCCTGTGTTGTTTTCTCCAGAGTTTAGAGCTCCTACACTGTTTTTCCCAGAGCAAAGAGCTCCTATTTTGTTTTCGTCAAAGCGAGGGATTCCTACATTATTTTCTCCAGAGCAAGGAGTTTCCATGTTGTTTTCTCCTGAGCTTAAAACCCTTGTGTTGTCATTTTTTTCCTGAGGTTAATGTCTCTGTGTCATCATTATCTCCTGAGTTTAAAATTTCCATGTCATCTTCTGAGTGTAAAGGTTCAGTGTTATCTCCTTAGTGCATGATTTCCTTGTTATCATCTCCTGAGTGTGAGATTTCCATGTTATCATCACCTCCTGAGCGCATAGATTACTTGTTGTCATCCCCAGAGTTCTTTGTTGCCTTCTCCAGAGGTTAAAGTTTCTGAGGGTAAAGTTTTCTTGTCATTATCTGCTGAGTATGACATTTCTATGTTGTTGTCCTCAATTCAAGAGGCTCCTATGCTATCTCCCGTGTTAAAGGCTCTTTTGCAACTGGTATTTGATCCCTGCGCTCCCGTTGCTTCATGTTCAACGGGACAGTTGAACGTGGCCTTTCTACTTTGGTAGGCCTCCTGATGCACCTTGTTCATCCGTTTGATAGTCCATGGACTTTGGTAGGCCACCAGATTCATCATGCTCCTCCTTCTGGTGGTCGTGGGACTTTGCCCGACCATCTGATGGACAGTGTTGCCCTTGTTTATGTTCTTGTTTTTCCCACCGTGCTTTGCCCCCTCCCTCTGCCTGTTTTGGTGCTACTATGTTTTGTTTTTGTTTTGTTTTTTGTTTTTAGGGGTGTCTGGAATCCACCCCTTAAAGGGGGGATTATGTCATATCTGGGCAGGATCCTAGGATCATGCCTATTACTTGTGTTCCTTCTTTGTTTTCTCTATAATTATTCTTGATTATCATTTACATTAACCCTTTAACTGCCCAGATTAAATAGACGGGTCATGCGCCCCCAGTGGCACAGCGCAGCAACTGCACGTGTCAACTTATTGACGTCCCCCGGCTATACTGAGAATTTGTACTAATCTCTATTGATCTGACAGTTTAGAAGGTGGCAGACACGCGCCGAAGGAATCATGGCTGACATGGAATATAGCAAAGAAGAAGAAATCCTCATTATTATTCTTCCTTTTTGAGCTTTGAGCTCACACACCAATGTGGATGGTGCCATGTTTGGTCATCGCTGCTGCGATGATGACTGAAACTGCATGAAACGGGAATACAAACGAAATTCATAAGAGTTTGCAGATGTGGTACACGGGTGTAAATTACTAAGTAAACGTGTTACATCGACCACGATGGACGAAAAACTGAGCTCCCATTTCCAAGATGGCAGCACCCATGGGTGGCATGGATTCCCACAGGAAAATGCACCAAACAGAAAAAAATAGCCGCGTACTACAAACGAAATTCACGTGGGGTAATCATAAGAGTTTGTAGATGTGGTACATGGTGTAAATGGCTGAGCAAACACACAAACATCGACTGGACGAAAACGAACCAGTCACGTGGGCGGGCAAGCCCCCCCACCCGGCAACAGGTAAGAGAAATATAAGGTTTTTTGGGGTTTTTTTTTACATTTTATTGATTTTCTGGTTCATATACTTTGAAAATTAGATAAAAATATACCCCTGTAGACAAATCGGTGTCAAAAAAAACAGACCATTCTTTATGTAAATGTGTCCAAAGTCCACTTTTGACTGAGTTATGTAATTTATATAGCTGGCGTGACATTATGCAAATTAGATGCATAAATTTATTCCTATCTGAAACTTTAGATCATATTCTACATCTTTCTAATTGACAGTAAGCCATTATCTCTTGTAGCTTTCAAGTTATAGCCTTGGAAATCTGAACTATTTTATTGAGAAATTTTTTTTACCACTCTTGACCACTAGAGGGGGCCTTGAGTTGCCTTGTGTTGCCCCAGACACCACATGGCACCATGGGCAGTTAAAGGTTTAATTGTCCTCTATGTCTTCATTTTCACAGCTGTGGAAAACATCTTGTGTGGTACCTGTACCAAAAACTTCCCACCCCAAAGACCTGAACAGCTACAGACCGGTGGCCTTGACGTCCCACTTGATGAAGACCCTGGAGAGACTGCTCCTTGCTCACCTCCGCCCCCTGGTGGAACCAGCGATGGATCCACTCCAGTTCGCCTACCAGCATGGCATTGGGGTGGAGGATGCGGTGATCTTCCTCCTTCACCGTTCTCTGTCCCACCTGGAGAAGCCCGGGAATATGGTGAGGATCATGTTCTTTGACTTCTCCAGTGCTTTCAACACCATCCAACCGATGATCCTGAAGGACAAGCTGCTGCGCGCAGGGGTGGACCAGCACCTGTCATCATGGATCCTGGACTACCTCACGAACCGGCCTCAGTTTGTGAGAACCCGGGACTGTGTGTCCGACACGATCATCAGTAGCACGGGGGCCCCCCAGGGAACGGTGCTGGCTCCCTTCCTGTTCACTCTTTATACTGCGGACTTCTCACACAACACAACACACTGCCATCTACAGAAGTTCTCTGATGACTCTGCGATCGTTGGCCTCATCTCCAATGGAGATGAAGCTGAGTACAGAGGGCTTATCCAGGACTTCGTGGACTGGTGCCATCGGAACTGCCTCCAGATCAACGCGAGGAAAACTAAGGAGCTGGTGGTGGACTGCCGCAGGCATGGGCAGCCCCTCACAGTACCAGTAAATATACAGGGAACAGACATCGAGATGGTGACATCCTATAAGTACCTGGGTATTCATCTGAACAATAAACTAGACTGGTCACACAATACTGATGCACTCTACAAGAAGGGACAGCGCAGGCTGTTCCTGCTGAGGAGACTCAGGTCTTTTGGTGTACAAGGGGCGCTGCTGAAGTCATTCTATGACACGGTGGTGGCATCAGCCATCACTTTTGGAGTGGTCTGCTGGGGCAGTGGCATTACTGCAGCCGATAGGAAGAGACTGAACAAACTGATTAAGAAAGCTAGCTCTGTCCTGGGGCAGCGCCTTGATCCGATGGAGGAGATAGGAGAGAGAAGGACGGTGGCTAAACTGTCATCTCTGCTGGAGTCCGAGTTCCACCCTATGCAGGACATACTGAATGCACTGAGGAGCTCATTTAGCAGCAGACTACATCATCCCAGGTGCACAACCGAGAGGTTTCGTAGGTCCTTCCTACCAACGGCTGTCAGACTGTACAACCTAAGCAGGGCTGCTCGCAGAGATAGCAAAAAGACGTAACAAACTAATAGTTTTTTGAATGCAAAAGATGCAATAGACTTACACAATGGTCCCCTCCGGCATACAACTAGGAACTTACCGGTCGCTATGGAGGGTGAGAATATGTATGGGCACATAATCATACCATGTAGGATAACTAAGTAGACGGTTATGCTGTTTCATTCCATCTAGCAACAATGCTCTGCACTGTGTGTGTTTATATATTTACATATTTATTCCATCTAGCTACAATGCTCAGCACTGGGTGTGTTTATATATTTATATATCTACATATTATTCCATCTAGCTACATTGCTCCGCACTGTGTGTGTTTATATACTTGCATATTTATTCCACCTAGCTGCAATGCTCCGTACTGTGGGTGTTTATATATTTACATATTTATTCCATCTAGCTACAATGCTCTGCACTGTGTGTTCATATATTCATATATTTATTCCATCCAGCTACAATGCTCTGCACTGTGTGTCTGTGTGTGTGTGTATATATATATATTTTATAGTAATACGTACATATGTATATTAGCTGCTCTTGCTTGCTTGTTTTTTTCTTGCCTTCTGATTGTTGCTCTGAGTGTTGCTATCCCTGTGCTGTTGCAATCCTGGAATTTCCCCGTTGTGGGACTAATAAAGGCTTATCTTATCTTATCTTATTTGTTTGGCCCTAGGTCTGTGTGTACTGTATATCTGTTTACCTATTGTTCCAACTCCCCATGTTTTTCGTATCCCTAGCCACTGCCCTCTCTGTATTTCTCTCTCTGTATGTTGTCCTGCATGTTCATTGTCATGTCTCCTGTGCATTCCCTGTCTATCAGTGTCAGTGTAGCCCCACCCGTCCTGTTTTCCTCACCTGCTGCCCTTGATTGTTTGCTCATCTGTCTGACCTTTAGTTAATTATCAGTTACCCGGGACTTCAGGCTTGGTGAACATGGAGTGAGATGCATGTGAGGGAGCTTTTGCAGAGCTAATTTATATTTTCTTTCAAACGGTATAATTTACATCACTTCTACAGCTTAACCTTGTACTAGTGCTGTTTTGACTTGGTCACTTTGGCTTTTTTATTGTGAAAATACCTCCAAAACATAATAAGGCAGGAAACATCTATCAGCCTAGCCTGCGGCCTGTTGCGCATGCAGCCTCACCGCCCCACAGTGATTCTGCTCCGCCTGCTAACACCTGCAACATGCCACCTCTGACTGCAGACATCGCTGCGCTCAAAACAGAGATTCTTTCCGACCTTCGTAATGAGGTTGCAGCGATATTTAAGACCAAGCTTCAAGCAGCACTGAGTGACAATTTAAGGTCTATCAAGTCCGAACTGCTCACTCTGAAAACAGAACTGTCTGGTAGTATTTCTTCTATGAAATCGGATGTCGCGGGGCGTAAAGTTATAGTTACTGAGATGGAGCACTCTCTCTCCACTTGCTCCGATGACATTGTTGCTCTCCAACATAAAGTGGAACATCTATCTAAAGAATGCATGAGGCTGGAGAATAAATGTGAAGATCTGGAGTTGAGAGCTCGTCGTCAGAATATAAGAATTATTGGTGTCCCGGAGGACGACCCCAGCCCCCTGTCCGCGGCCAATGTATCCAAACTACTGAGGGAGGCTTTCGGTTTGGATGAGGAGCCACTTGTGGATCGTGCCCAACTCTCTCTTATGCCAAAGCCGAAACCTGGAGGTCACCCCTGCGCTATTGTGGAAAAGCTTCACTACTACATGGACTGTGTCGATATCCTCAGGACAGCCAGAGAGCTGCAGCGGATAAAACTCCATAATATGACCATCTCCGTCTTCCCGGACCACACCCCCAAGACAGCGCGGGCCCGTACCACCTTCACTGATGTTCACCGCCAGCTGCGCGAGACTGAGGGAGTCAGATTTGGTCTGCTATATCCTGCCCGGTTGCGCATAACATACAGAGGCCAGCAGCGAGAGTTTACATCGCCAGAGGAAGCCATGGCATTCATCAAGAACTCATCCAATGAGATTACATCTTAGTTTCCTTTGTGCATGAGTAAATTAACAAATATGATTACATATTGTAATTCACTCCAGGACATTGTCTGCCTTTATGAACAATACTGTTAACTACTGGAGGCTTACAATATTTTTTTCTATTCATGTCGTTCGAGGTTAAATAAAACCACATTATTTTTTCTCCTTGATTACTGCAGCCACGTTATGCTATAAAATTTAAAAAAAAAAAATCCCTCTTTTTGTTTTTATACTCTGCCTTTTCAGCAGCTTATAGTTGTCATATTATTTCAGATTGTCGATTACTGTATACCATATATTTCATACTTAAGTTCTGTCTCTGCAGGCACTTGTAAGTTAGCTTAGCTACACAGTCGAAAGCAACTCTTTATGGGTATGGCTCCTTTTGGAGTCTGCACAGTTGTTCTTATCGTTTGGGGATGGGAACACTATATGTGCAGTTATGTGGGTGGATGGGTGGTCTTTGGGTTGTTGGTTCTTGGGTTTTGTCTCTGTGTGTATGGAAGCTTTTTGGTTTTATATTGTTTCCCTTTTTTATTCCCTTTTTTCCCTTACCCCAGTCATGAGGGGCAAGACAGTCACCTTTGTGATTCTGCTGATGGTTAACACCAATTCACATAACATTGATACTGGATCGAGCTTTAGATTCTTAAGCTGGAACGTTAAAGGCATGAATAATTCAATTAAGAGATCAAAAATATTTTCACATATTAAGCATTATACACTGATATAGTTTTCCTTCAGGAGACTCATTTGCGTAATAGAGACCAATTCAGACTCAGATGCCCTTGGGCTGGGGATGTGTTTCGTTCAAATTTAGATTCCAAGACTAGAGGGGTTGCAATTTTGATCAACAAGAGAGTCCATTTTTCCCCCTCTAAGATAATAACTGACAAAAATGGAAGATACTTAATTGTTGCAGGTATGCTGCACCACAACCCTGTATTGTTGATAAATGTTTATGCGCCCAATTTCGATGACCTAAATTTTACCAATGGGTTAGATTACATTAGATTAGATTAGATTAGATTCAACTTTATTGTCATTACACATGTATGAATACAAGGTAACGAAACACAGTTTAGCATCCAATCAGAAGTGCAAAGGACAGCAGTGCAGTATATACAGTAATTGACAGTATGTGCAATTTAAGCAAATATATGCAGCAGTGCAGAAAGTTAAGAGTACTGTTATGTGCAAATAATGTACAATAAGTTAGATGGGCAGTTATGTACAGGTGAAGATGGTAAGAGATGATGGTAAGAGAGTCAGCAGGGAACTAAGTTCAATAACGTGACAGCTGTTGGAAAGAAACTGTTCCTAAACCTGCTGGTTCTAGTCCGAAGGCTTCTGAAACGCCTTCTGGAGGGGAGAAGCTGGAACAGTCCATGAGCAGGATGGTTCGAGTCCCTAAGAATGCTGCGTGCCCGGCGCAGACATCTTTTCCTGTAGACGTCCTCTATAACTGGAAGTGGAGTCCCTGTGATGCGTTGGGCGGTTTTCACCACCCGCTGCAGCACCTTACGGTCAGCGACAGAGCAGCTCCTATACCAGACTGTGACACAGTTGGTCAGGGTGCTCTCTATCACGCAGCGGTAGAAGTTGCCCAGGATGTCAGTTGACAGATGGCTCTTCTTCAGTGTCCTCAAGAAGAAGAGGCGCTGATGGGCCTTCTTGATCAGGCTGGTGGTGTTAACTGACCAGGACAGGTCCTCCGAGATGTGGGTCCCCAGGAATTTGAAGCTGGGGACACGTTCAACAGCTATGCCGTTGATATGGATGGGGTCATGTGTCTCTCCCCTCTCCTTCCTGTAGTCCACTATGAGCTCCTTGGTTTTGCTGGTGTTAAGGAGCAGGTTATTGTCAGCGCACCAAGTAGCCAAGTGCTCAACCTCTGCCCTGTAATCTGACTCATCGTTGTCCCTGATGAGTCCGATCACCGTGGTGTCATCTGCGAACTTTATGATGGAATTGGATCCATACATAGGCCTGCTACTGTTACTCAGTAAAATGGAGAAACATCTAAGCACAACAGGAGTCTCTGCCAAGATCAAGTTCCATCAAAACGCCGCCCTACTTGAAATGGCGCACATCCTCAGAAAAGTTCTCGAGGCCTGAGGCTAAAAGGCTTAGATTGCCCTCAAAGATATGGAACTTACCGGCATAAAATCAAGCCATGAAATAAATTCAAATAATAATAATAATAATAATTTCAGCTTGGATGCACAAAGCTGTTTCAGAGAGCTGCTTCATGCATCCAAATACAGTCTATCATTCCTTCTTCATATTCTCACATTGCATTTATTATTAAAATTGCCATTTGAGAAAACTACAACCCGCCAAAGTTCAATTCAATTCAATTCAATTCAACTTTATTTATATAGTGCCATTTCACAACAACAGTCATCTCATAGCACTATCAACTGTAGGGGGAACCCCCACAGTTGCAGAAAGACCCCAGCAATCAGGCGATCCCATGTGAGCAAGCACTTGGTGACGGTGGAAAGGAAAAACTCCCTTTTAACAGGAAGAAACCTCCAGCAGAACCAGGCTCAGGGAGGAGCAGTCATCTGCTGCGACTGGCTGGGGGGTGAGGGGACAGAGAAGATGAAAAGAACAGACATGTAGAGAGCAAACAGCATGATGGGGACTCAATCTATGGGAGAGAACAAACAGATGTTAATGACCAGCAAAAAAAAAAAATATTTCATTGAGAGTGAAGAAAGGAGTGAGGTCCAGTGCATTATTGGAGGTCCCCCGGCTGACTAAACCTATTAGCAGCATAACTAAGGGAGGGTTCAGAAACGCATGATCCCTCCCTAATTGTAGGCTATATCAAAAAGGTAGGTTTTAGCCCTATTCTTAAAAACAGAGATCGAGTCTGACTCCCGAATCCAGATTGGCAGCTGGTTCCACAGGAGAGGAGCTTGATAACTGAAGGCTCTGCCTCCCATTGTACTTTTGGAGATTCTAGGTATTACAAGTAAGCCTGCATTTTGGGAGCGTAGTGCTCTGTTAGGATAATACGGTAGTATCAGATCTTTTAAATAAAAAGGAGCCTGATTGTTTAGAGCTTTGTAAGTAAGAAGAAGGACTTTAAACTTAATTCTAAACTCTATGGGAAGCCAATGAAGGGAGGCCAGAACCGGAGAGATATGATCTCTCTTTCTAGTACCTGTTAAAACTCTTGCTGCAGCATTTTGGATCAGCTGAAGACTTTTTAAAGATGTTTTAGGACAGCCTGATAATAAAGAATTACAATAATCTAATCTCGAGCTAACAAAAGCGTGGATCAGTTTCTCAGCATCACTCTGAGACAAAATGCTCCTAATCTTGGCAATATTACGCAAATGATAGAAGGCAGTCTTAGAAACAAATTTAATATGTGAATTGAAGGACAGATCTTGATCAAAAATAATTCCAAGGTTCCTCACAGAGCTATTAAGAGAAAGAGTAACCGCATCCAAACTGAAAGTTTGATTTGGAAAGGTATTTCTAAGGTTTTTTGGACCAACAAGAATGACTTCAGTCTTATCTGAATTTAATAGCAGGAAATTACAAGCCATCCAAGCTTTGATTTCCTTAAGACAGGCTTCTAACTTGGCTAATTGATTACTATCATCTGGCTTCATTGGCAGGTATAATTGTGTGTCATCTGCATAACAATGAAAAAGTGGCTAGTGGCTAATGGGCCAGTGGCCACTCCCACTAGCCAAAGTGGCTAGTGGGAGTGGCTGTCTCACCAGCCACTGTTGAAATCTACATGTTGGTGGGTGTTTATGTCAAGCCCTGGTCATGTGACTCCAAAAAAGCAGCACAGTCAGTGCTGTTTGGAAGCAGCAGAACACTGTGGAAGAATTAAAATGGCTTGTATCAAAAATAAATGCATGCAGTGTCTTTCCACATAGAATGCTGTTATTGACTCTTTATTTCATATGAAGATGCCAAGAAAAAGTGACTAAAGCGCACACAAAGTAACATGGAAATGCAACAAAGCAAAATCACTGCAAGCTAGCTTTTGACCGCTATCTGCGTCATCTCAACCGTTTATAGTGGGAATGGATGACAAAATGGACAAGGTAAGGCTGTATTTAAGAACCTGACCAGAGACTTGTAGGTGATAATGTAATCATGGCTGCGTAAAGTGAAGATGAAAGTGTAAAGCTGAACTCCCCCTGCCGCTGGCCGATTGGTCGGTGTTCATGTCAAGCCCTGAGTAGAACTCTTAATGTATGACGTGAGTAAAGAGAAATGCATGGTTGTCACAGAAGGATGACTTCCCTCTAATTACCCAACCCTCTTTACAGCTGACTGGTTTATCTTTCATGAGACCTATTTAAAAAGTGTAGACCACAATTTTATGAAAATATTGTATTAAACAAGCTTTTTCAATTGCTGCTAGGCATGGCAAAACACTGTTTTTATAGACAGAATGGCACTTAAACAACAGTGTTTTTTCATTTCTCCCAATGCAATAGCCTTTCTGCAGAACATCACTTTGCACAGCATTTTATATTTGTTTGCTTCTGTTAGCTCACATTTTATGCTAGAAATTTAATCTGTAAGTGTTGTCTCAAACAAATTCCAACAAAGCAGGCGGTTTTGTGAAGCTTACATAAATGCTACTGTCAGAAGATGTGAGGGAAAAAAAAACAAAACACATCCCTTCCTTTGAATCTAACACTAAACATCAGAGAAAGCTGCTGTTTTCAGTGTGTCCGAATGCACTTTCATGTGTGGACTGACATTCTGGCAAGACACTTTTCTACCGTGACATTTACCATGTGTGCATCCTTTTATGTGTGCGCGGTGACACTCTGACTGTCCTCCGACTTCTGCGCGCATACAGCACGTGTTTGCATACAAGGTTCATCCTCCCCATGAGGACAGGATATGGCCTACAGAGCGGTTAACCTTTCACCTGCCAGTTCCCTCGCTGTGCCCTCGGGGAGAATCACTCTCCCCAGAGGGATGAGAGCAGGTGGGTGTGGTTCATTTGAAAGACAGCTCTGTAGGGGGGTGAAGGAGGACTATTTTAGAACCATCAATCAGGCTGCTTGACATTACCATATTAATTAGTTGTAGCTCATTGTTTCAATTTGCACTGCAGCTATTACTGAAGAAAATGAAGAAACTGCTACATAATCGGCATTACTGAAATAATACTTGGTTGTCTCCAGAATTTTCCTCATTCAGCACACCTTTATGATTCATATTTCTCTATGTCTGCAAGCCTCTTCTGTCCCATCTCCTAATTCCACCTCTAATCAAAGGAAGCACTGATTGCATTACAGTGCAAAAATCCAACGAGAATTATACTTTATATTCTATCCTGCCCATGCTAAAATGCTTAACGTATTCCTATGGCAGCAGAGCATGTCACACCTGCCCAATACCAGCACCACTCTTAACACCTTTACTCAATTAGCTTCATGACAGTGGGAAGCATGCGGAAGATAATGAGCTGTTCTTTTTTAATGAGCTGTACAGATCATTAATACCAGTGGAGTTACAAGAAATACTTGAGCTTAAAAACATTTTAAACACAGCTCCTCAGTGGCAGCAGGTGCATGTGTCTGTGCAGGTATAAAAAAAGAAAAAAAAAACATTTGACATCCCCTAATTTCAGCTGCAAAAACACAGAGATGCATTTCTGCCAACTCCCTTAAGCTCAAAGTCACCCCAGGAAAATAAAACACAGACGCTGAGTAGAAATGTACACAGAATCCAACGAATGAGCGTGCTCACATCACCATTCAGCGAACATTCTCACGTTTGCTGAATACTTTCACAGTGCATACACTAATTCCAACACACACACACACACACACATATACATACCTGTTGAGTCCACCTCACAAATCCCAGATTGAGAGCTTTCGTCCACTCACCCTGTCCTGCTTTATTCTTATGTTTCCAAAGCCCAAAGTGCAGTTTTCCAGTGCCGGCTCTAACTGTCGTTCACCTGTCCAACTTGCCCTCCCTGTCCCTCTTTTCTCCCCACTCTGCCTCTGAAGCCTTTGGTCACATGAAGGTTTGCCACACTTGCTGCAACGGTGGCTGCTACCGCCACTGACTTGTTGTACTTTAATTGTAGTTGCTAGGCGAGAAGCTTCTCCAATTCTGCACATAGAGTGAAGGGGAGGACAGGAGGGGAGGGGTGGGGGGGAGAGAGCGAGAGAATAGATGGCAGGGGCGGGTGGGAGTAAACACTCATTAGAAATAAAGAAAATGATCAGTGGAAGGGAAGGGGAAGGTTTAAAAGAGCGGGCGGAAGTTGTGCTGACGTGATGCATGGACGAGGGAAGGAGACAAGATGTCACATAGCAGGTGCACTTCCTTGTTGACCTCATGAGATCACTCAGTGTAACCTGGAGAGCTTAAGCTGGAGCAACAGCTCACTTGCAGGATTTACCATAAATGCACTAAAAGTACAATGGTATTTTTTTCATGCACACTGGGTTGGGATTTGCTTTCTGCTTATTAAAAACTGAAAGAACTATGTTAGCCTGCAGAGAAAACATCAATGTCCAATTAGCTAATTATGTATCTTGGCTAAGTGCTTAAGAACTAATTGCTGCTTTTCAATTTTACAGGTGTCTAAAGCTGACAAACTGCTGGGATATTTGTTTTTCCTTGTTGTTTTCTTCCATTTACTTTTTACGATCCCAGTACTTGCTGACGGAGAGCAGTTTTCAACTTTTCAATATAATTACTGTGGCAGAACCAAATTATGATAAGCCCATCATCCACGAATATACAACAAAGTATACAACCCAAAGTTGTAGGTCAGGATTCCAAGATTGACCTGTGTAGCAAGTATGGTGACCCTAGAGAGCTATACATGTTCTATAGTAAGAGAGCATAGGGAGTGCCAACCTTGACCTTTGACCCCTTGACCCCAAACCCAGAGTCAGGTCACGGTGTAAGTCATCCAAGATACGTCTTAGATACAACTCCTGTATCGATTTGAAAAGCCTACATCATGTCTTTCAGTAGTTATTGTGTTTAGAAAATTTAGGGAAAATCTGACCTCTGACCTTTAACCTCAAGGTCATCTGATGAGAATCAAATTGCAATATGCACATCACCAGAGTATATCAAACCATGGTACCAAGTTTCAAAACAACTGGAACCAAACTGTAGGAAGAAATGATTTCACAAAAGTGGGACGGACGGACAGACGGACTGACCCATAACATAATCCCCCTTCAGTCTTCGTCCAAAGAGCTCTTCAACCCCTTTGGGCTTCGGCTGGCGGGGGATAGAAATGATTTATTTAAATCAAGCATAAACAACTTCCACAATGTAGGATTTTCTGTTAGAAAAGAGTAGCAGTAGTTCAACATGCATCACTGTGGATGGAAAGGCTAAATTACAAAAAACACAACAAAACTACACCAAGGGAAGCCTTTCTGTGTTACGGTTCAGAATGAGCAGAACAGTCCCTGTTACTGTTTGCATGATGCTGAGCCACATCAGGCCCATTGACATCCATTATGCATCAAAGTGGGAATCAAAATTTGGGAAGTCATTTCTTCCCATAAAATTGAGTCCCCTGCCACGGTGTGTCGTTGCTATGTTATTTCATTTATGAGTAAACTGAGTATGGGTTCTTTTTAAAGGCATCTCAACACTATTGTGAATAACATACAAGGCAGCTGTGTGACTACAGTAAAGCAAAAAGCAACAGCAATATTAAAATCTACATAAAGAAGAGTGCAATTAACATGACAATTAAAAACACAATATTATGACCATGCTTATAATACATTCAAGATTCAAAGATTTTATTTGTCAATATGACTATACGTACAGGACATACAGGAGAATTGAAATGGCATTTCTCTCTCTCTCTCTCTCTCTCTCTCTCTCTCTCTCTCTCTTCAGTGGTGTGCACAATATAAAAAGAAAAGGAATAAGGCTGGAAAAACAACAGCAGTCTATGTACAGTAATGCTACCCGTAGTGTAAATGGCGACAAAAGATAGACCCAGACCTCCCATAGTGCAAATAAAGATAAATGATGAGACCCACCAATCTTATATACAGAAAAGTAGAGCAGTAATACTCGTAGTACCAAGTTCATTGCAGTAGTGTAGGTGCAGACAGTGACAGATAGGACTGCACATGATCAATATTGCAATAAGAGACGCAGACAGCAGCAGATATGGCACTTGTGCAAATGGCTGCAGTAAAGTGCAAAGACATACAGCAACAAATGTATTACTGTTGGTGTGCCAGTCTTTCTGTGCCAACAGCTGAGGTAGTTATTGTGCGGGTGAGTGCGTTACGGTCCGGGAAGATGGGGGGGTGGACAGAGTTCAGGGTCCTGATGAACAAAGCTGTTCAGCAGTCTTGTGGAGCAGGCCTGAAGCCTCCAGTACCTTTTCCCTGAGGGCAGGGGGCTGAAGAGGGAGTGTGAGGGGTGGGAGGTGTCGCCTGCAATGTTGATGACTCTGCGGGTGAGGCGGGTGAGGTAGATGTCTGAGAGGGGGGCAGAGGGGCACTGATGATTTTACTGGCTGTTTTCACTGTACATTGTAGTGTCCTCTGGCAGGAGGCGGTGCAGCTTCCATACCACACAGTGATGCAGCTGGTGAGGATGCTCTCAATGGTGCCCTGGTAGAATAAGCACATGATGGGAGGTGGGACTCGTGCTCTCCTCAGTTTGCGGAGGAAATGGAGGAGAGTTTGAGCCGTCTTGACCAGTGATGTGGTGTTGTTGGACCGGGTGAGGTTCTGAGAGATGTGCACCCCCAGGAACTTGGTGCTGCTCACCCTCTCCACAGCTGCTCTATCGATGATCAGAGGGAGATGCTTTCATGGCGATCTCTAGAGATCTTTGAAAGATCCTTGAGCTATCAATGAGAGACCAGGAGAGATCACTGAGGGATCATTGAGAGTTTCTTGGGTGACCAAAGTGGTATAAACATATTTGATGGGTTTCTAGTGTTCTTCTACCCCCTTTACACGGGGGTGAAAATCGGCTAGACAGCAATGAAATATGAAGAAATGGCCCCATCTCTCAATGATCTATCAGTGATCTCCATGGTTGCCACAATCTCCTTAAAGTTTTGACTCAGTCCAAAACGATCTCTCAACGATCACCAAAGGAAAGCAATCTCTCAAGGATCTTTCAAGGAGTGCTCAACAATCTCATACATCTCCCAATAATCTCTCAGCGATCTCTGCCAGGGTCTGTGATCAGTGAGAGATCTCTGAGCGTTCAATTAAATCAATCAATCAATTAATCAATCAACTTTATTTATAAAGCACTTTAAAAAGCAACACTCACTACACAAAGTGCTGTACAGCAAGAAAGCACATAAAAACACAAAAGCAAGGAGCAGGACACTAGCATGAAAATAATATAAAACCACCAAAAAACAATATAATATACAACTCAGCACAAGTAGAAAACACAGTCCAGGATGTGGTGGTCTAGAGGTAGAGCATCTACCCTACAACCAGGAGGTCAGGGTTCAAGTCCCAGCATGATCATGCCAAATAAACAATACTGTATCTCAATCAAAAGCCTGCACCATGGGAGTACCACAAGGTTCAATTTTAAGCCCACTGTTGTTTACTTTGCATACTAATGATTTGCCATCAGTATGTGAAAATGACATAAAAATTCAGATGTATGCAGATGACAGTCATCTCCACACATGGGAAGGATGCCAAACAAGTGGCTGACAAGTTAATGATAACAATGGAGAAAGTGTCAAAATGGCTTAATCAATCATGCCTCACTCTGAACGTAGGGAAAACAGCTACCATGTATTTTACCAACAAACAAAATCATACACACTATCCAAGTATAACTGTAAATGGAGCAAATACAGAAAATGTAACAGAGTTTAAGTATTTGGGCATCACATTGGATGCCACGCTCAGCTTTAAACAGCACATAAAACGGATGAGCCGCACTCTGAAATGCAACCGTGCAAACTTTCGATGCATCAGAAACTCACTTACTCTAAAAGGATCAAAAACCTTTCTGAATGTCATGCTTTTGACACATTTCTCCTACTGCCTCTCATGCTGGTCACAAGCCAACAGTACGACTCTGAAACACTTGGAATACCGGTATAAACAATCTATCAAAATTCTGGATAAGAAGGCATGACAGTATTACCATTGTGGTATACTTGCCAAACACAAAATGTTAAGCTTTGAAAGTATGATCATGTATGCAAATATACGGTTGATCTTTAAAATTATCCATGTTTCTGCACCCCCGCCTCTTAAGACTTTTGTGTACTTAACTTCTGAACAAAATACCAGAGTAACAAGGACTTCCTCTAGGTGGTATTGTTGCATCCCCCTACGTAAAACTGCTCTTGGACAGTCAGCTTTCTCATACAAAGCTATAACAAATTGGAACAAGCTCCCCACTGCATTGAAGACCAGAACAAATTACAGAGACTTTACCACAGAGACTAAAAAATGAATTTTAAGTAATCAAGCCTGCCAGCACTGACTCTCTCCCTTAAATGGGATTTGAAATTATACTCCTAAATTGTTTTAATGTGTGCTGTTCTCTTATTTTTTTTTTTTTTTTACCTTTTATACTTGCTCCCTGCTTGTTTCAGGGTCAACAATCTCTGAAACCCAACCTGAATTGCTTTCTATATGTGCTGTTTTTCTTTTAATATCTTCCTGCCTGCCTCAGGGACTACAGATGGAAATTAGTGAGAATGCTATAATCTGGTACAGAGCATCTTTAACCTGTGTTTAATGTTTTTATTCTGTACATGGTCCCTGACAAATAAACCAATAAATTAAAAATAAAGACCATATAAAATGGAACTTCCTGCCATCCAGCCTGGTGCTCAGCAAAAATGGAACGGAGGAGGGAAATGTGGGCGGCAGTGGCTCAGGTGGTAGAGCGGGTTGTCCAATAAGCAGAGGGTTCGTGGTTCGACTCCCACTCTCCCCAGCCATCCTGCCACTGTGTCCGTGAGCAAGACACTTTATCCGCCTTGCCTCCAGTGTCCATGACACTGGGTATAAATGTTCAGTTGTGGTTGGAGAGGCTGTTGGCACAGATTGGCAGCCATGTTTCCATCAGTCTGCCGCAGGGCAGCTGTGGTTACAGAAGTAGCTTATTACTATCAATGTCTGTCTGGAGTGAATGAATAATGGATTCACTGTAAGTGCTTTGAGATGTAAAGCACCATATAAATCTAATCCATTATTATTATCAATAGAAACAATAAAAGGTAAACGAAGTAAATAAATGAATAAAGAAATCAATTTCATTCAATAAAAGCAATGTCTCACACTAGGTTGAAGGCCGGGGAGTTAAAGTGTGTTTTCAGATGGGTTTTAAAGATGGACAGTGAAGGGCTTGATTACTGATTAAAGACCAATAGAGTTCATTGAGAGATCATTTGGAGATGGACGAGTTTGTTGACTGCTCATTGACCACTCAACCATCTTATCAATCTCCCAAATGGTCTTTCAGTGATCTTTCAATGATTTCTCAACAACCTTTAAAGAACACCAAATTTTTCCACCCCAAAGCTAGAGATGGCTGAGAGATCAGTGAGGGATCACTGAGAATTCAATGAAAGACCAATAGAGTTCTTTGACAAATCACTGAGAGATCATTGGGAGTTGGATGAGATCGTTGAACGCTCATTGGGACATTGTTGAAAGATTGCTGACAGAATGCTTCCCTTTGGTGATGGTTGAGAGATTGTTTTGGACTGAATCAAAACCTTGGTGACCGTGGAGATCACTGAAGATCATTAAAAGATGTTGGAGATCACTTGGAGAATACTGAAAGATTATTAAGAGATTTGGCCATTTTTTCATCACTCAACAATCTCTCAACGATCTCCACCAATGTGTAAAGGGAGTATAGCTGTTGTTTTTGGACACTTTTATAATGATAAACAAAGTTAAAAACCAATTTGTCTGATAGGATTATTTTTATTTTTTATGTTTTCTATAGACACTATGATAATATTGTTGCCCTGATATTTTCCCTGCCCTGATAATGATGTGAAAACGTGATACAATGACAGCCCCAGTCTCTAGCCTTCATCCTGTTGTTGAGGTAGAGGGTGTCGCTATGCCAAATGATAGCATGTTAAACTAGCAGAAATGACCCAGTACCAGCAATATAAATGCCATATTGTTACTTTACCTCATTTTTAGATGTTTGCAAATAAAACTTGTCAAATTCATATATAACAGTTACTGTCTGATGTGTGTTTGATAACATCTAGAATGCTCCACCAGTTTGCTTTATAATGAAGAAATCTTTATTTTATCATTTTGTCACATTGTGTCCATTTCTCTTCTTTGCTTTTTCATGCAGTACAAGGTCATATATTCATAAGAAGAAGATGGAATGTTTCCTGACTTATAGGAGTCTTTACACTACACAAATGTGAGTTAAGATGTGTGTGTTACGATCCGAGTGCTGACTCTGTCCGAGCTTGGGTGGTCCGGTACTTCTCCGTTCTCTACTCTGGGTTACCATTGGGCCTTTGGGCTCTTATTGTGACAGCGTCTTGGCGGGGCTTCCGGCTGTCAGAGCTGCGTTCCGCTGAGATGGCTGATTATCAATCAGCTGTCATTCTCATCAGCTGAATCTTTTGAAACGCTATTTAAGGGAGCAGCTCAGGTTACTCCGGGCTGCGACCTCGTCGGATATTCCACGGTTTCATCCCGTTCTTGGATTCAGGAGTTTTCTCTCCTCTGTAAGTGTTTTCCCTCTTAGTCCGTTTCATAGTGCACTTTTCCCTTGTAACCTGTTATTTGTCACTCAAGTGTATGTTCGTGTTGTTTCCCCACGTGGCTTATTATTTTGTACTGTTTCCTTGTGTTAATAAATTACACAAACTCATCGGCAAGCTCCCGGCGTCTCACTGATGGCTCGTGAGGACCATCGCATGACAGTAGGTCGCAGCCAGACTGAGACGCCGGTGACCGTGAGTTTTGCCTAAATTGGACTTATTGTTTTCCCGGTCTGGGTAACTGCGTGCTGGGAGATATGTCGCCACTCAGGGGCCACACTCGGAGCCTGGGCTACGAGCTGGTGGGGGCCCTCGACTACATAGGTGGAACACTTTTCACCGCAGGCCTCTATGACACTCCCAGCGATATACGCCGGCACCTGGACCTCGCTGAGGACATTATTCAGCGCCTTCCCCGCTACTCCAACCACCCGGAAGTCACGGCGAGGAAAGCAGACATCGCTGCACACCGTGAGAGACTCCGTGAGCTGGAGGGAAACTCCGGCAGGAAGCCGAAGGGAAGGAACCCTCGCTCCTCACTTCGGGATCCCGTTCCTGTCCCCGATCCGGTCCAGGAGTTTACACCACCCAGGGGTCATCCCTGAACGAGCGTGACATCAGCCGGGATTCCCCCAGAGAGGTTGCAGCAGACAGCAATCTCCATCCGGGACCGAGTGGCTGCAGCTCGCTCCACCAGCCACTCCACACAAATCATGAAGCACGTGACGGCGGCGGTCAGGCTGGTTGAGAGGAATCCCGAGCTGAGTGATTATCCGGAATACGCTGACCTGCTCGCCTCCGTTTCCGCACAGGAGCGGCGCTTTCCAAACCTCACCTTCGCCTCGCCATCAGCCAGTGAACGTCGTCGCCACGCTCCAAACAAGCCTCAGCAAGAACCCCATCTGGATCCAGTTCTGGGTCGTCGGAGGAACTCTGCCTCCCAGCCAGCTGCTCCTTCTGCGTCATGGCAGGAGGGAATCCCCGCAGCCTCTCCCCCCAGGTCACCTGTTCCTGCTGTCCCGTCAGCCCTTCATGCCCGGATTGCCTCGGCTGTCGTCCCCTCCTCGACGTCCTCCCCGGCTGCTGTGAGTGCCAGGAGTCCTGCTTCAGCGAGGCCCGTCTTCGATCCATCGTGAGCGGCTCCTCCTCGTCTTCCCGGGGGGCCCTCCGTCACCATCCAGCGGGGGAAGGGAAGACTCAAGTCCACTGCGGCGGGCTCCATCAGCCCCCCGGGAATCAGGCAAGTGTCTACTCATTCTCTTCCTGTATTGGGTGGATTGCCTAGTTTGATTCCTGGGAGTGGAGTTCGGGGTTCACAGCCCCCCGAGCTTCCTCCACCTGCTGCAGAAATTAATGACAAACCTGCCACCTTTGTGTCTCCTTCCCCCGAGCGTCCTGTGGCGCCAGGCCTACGCCACCGGACGAGGAGGGAGCCTGCGGGCCGGGAGAGCCTAGTTCCAGCCCCGCAGCCGCGTCACGGGCAGAGGAGGAGGGCGGACTGCTGTTTGGAGCCTGCGCCAACGATGAAGCGTCCCCGGATCCCCATGGAGGAGCGGTCTGACCCAGCAGGTCAAGGATCTCCTGCCCCCAAGCCGAGCGGGTCGTCGGCGTGGTCGTCAGCATTGGAGGATCCTCAGGCTGTGGAGACCATCATGCCGGCTACGGGGCCCGCCGTCGCCGAGTGGGAGCCAGAGAACGTCCTTCTTCATCCTGAGCCCGGATTGTCGAAGTCCTGGACGGCGACAGAACCTAGGATCAGGCAAGTGCTCTACCTTGTCTTCCTTCTTTCTACTCTGGAGCATTTTTGTCTGTCTCTCAGGGAGACGAGCCGGGTGCAGCAGTCCGCTGCTTCCGGGCCTGTCTCGCCGGGTTCTGTTGCTACCGGTGATCCTGATTCCGGTCCTTTTCTCTCTCCTGAGCCTTCTCCCAGGGTCGCTAGTGATGACTCAGTCCTAGTCTATGCTCTGGAGGATCTGGGTTCGGGGTTGAAGGTCATTCCCGGTGTGGTTCCAACCCAGTCGGGGTCCATCGTGGGTGCAGCCGCGATCCAATTTGGGTCCATCGTGGGTGCAGCTCGGGCTCACGTGGGGTCCGACGGGAGGACTGTGCCTAATCTGGTGAAGTTCGGAGGTGGAGCTGCAGATCCCCTGCCGATCATAGCTGGATTGTCTCCTCGTTTTTCCTCCATTCCTCGTTTCCGCCCATCGGGGGCCGCTGGGACTTCCCATTTTTGGTTCCCTCCCTCGCTTTCCCTCTCCATAGGGAGGCCGTCTCCGAGTGCTCCCCTGCGGTTCTGGTGGCAGAATGACATGGGTCGGCTGCCTGGGACATTGCTTTGCCCGTTTAGCGTTCTGGGTAGGCCGCCCGAACTGATCCTCTTCCCCCCATTAGCGATATGGATGCTAGACGCAGGCAGACCACCTGAATTTGTGGGTTTTTTCTCTATTGCACTCTGCCTGCTGTCATCCCTCTCTCCCTCCTCTCTCTCACCAGAAATTGAATATAAAGAAGCCAATTTGAGCTAATTAATGATGTAAATGTTACTGATTCTAAGTTACACAACACTTTTCAAGAGGTATTTAGTGTCTCCATCACCCAGTTCTACATCGTATCTGAGAGGAAAATGTATGAATCAGCTCCATAGCTCTCGTTTAGACCCTTTTTTTTCTCTCTCAGCTTTGTGTATACATATTGTATTTTGCAAGAAATATATCAATGTTATTGCATTGCTTCAAAGGTCTTCCATTGGAAGTGAATGGTTTTTTTTTATACATACAGTGGGGTAAGAAAGTATTTAGTCAGCCACCAATTGTGCAAGTTCTCCCACTTAAAAGATGAGAGAGGTCTCCAATTTTCATCATAGGTATACCTCAACTATGAGAGACAAAATAAGAAAAAAAAAATCCAGAAAATCACATTGAAGGATTTTTAATGAATTAATTGGTAAATTCCTCAGTAAAATAAATATTTGGTCACCTACAAACAAGCAAGATTTCTGGCTCTCACAGACATGTAACTTCTTCTTTAAGAGGCTCCTCTGTCCTCCACTCGTTACCTGTATTAATGGCACCTGTTTGAACTCGCTATCAGTATAAAAGACACCTGTCCACAACCTCAGTCAGACTCCAAACTCCACTATGGCCAAGACCAAAGAGCTGTCAAAGGACACCAGAAACAAAATTGTAGACCTGCACCAGGCTGGGAAGACTGAATCTGCAATAGGTAAGCAGCTTGGTGTGAAGAAATCAACTGTGGGAGCAATTATTAGAAAATGGAAGACATACAAGACCACTGATAATCTCCCTCGATCTGGGGCTCCAAGCAAGATCTCACCCCATGGGGTCAAAATGAGCACGAGAACGGTGAGCAAAAATCCCAGAACCACATGGGGGGACCTAGTGAATGACCTGCAGAGAGCTGGGACCAAAGTAACAAAGGCTACCATCAGTAACACACTACACCGCCAGGGACTCAAATCCTCCAGTGCCAGACGTGCCCCCCTGCTTAAGCCAGTACATGTCCAGGCCCATCTGAAGTTTGCTAGAGAGCATTTGGATGATCCAGAAGAGGATTGGGAGAATGTCATATGGTCAGATGAAACCAAAATAGAACTTTTTGGTAAAAACTCAACTTGTCGTGTTTGGAGGAGAAAGAACACCATACCTACTGTGAAGCATGGGGGTGGAAACGTCATACTTTGGGGCTGTTTTTCCTGCAAAGGGACCGGGACAACTGATCCGTGTAAAAGAAAGAATGAATGGGGCCATGTATCGTGAAATTTTGAGTGAAAACCTCCTTCCACCAGCAAGGGCATTGAAGATGAAACATGGCTGGGTCTTTCAGCATGACAATGATCCCAAACACACTGCTCGGGCAACGAAGGAGTGGCTTCGTAAGAAGCATTTCAAGGTCCTGGAGTGGCCTAGCCAGTCTCCAGATCTCAACCCCATAGAAAATCTTTGGAGGGAGTTGAAAGTCTGTGTTGCCCAGCGACAGCCCCAAAACATCACTGCTCTAGAGGAGATCTGCATGGAGGAATGGGCCAAAATACCAGCAACAGTGTGTGAAAACCTTGTGAAGACTTACAGAAAATGTTTGACCTCTGTCATTGCCAACAAAGGGTATATAACAAAGTATTGAGATGAACTTTTGTTATTGACCAAATACTTATTTTACCGAGGAATTTACCAATTAATTCATTAAAAATCCTTCAATGTGATTTTCTGGATTTTTTTTTTCTTATTTTGTCTCTCATAGTTGAGGTATACCTATGATGAAAATTGGACACCTCTCTCATCTTTTAAGTGGGAGAACTTGCACAATTGGTGGCTGATTAAATACTTTCTTACCCCACTGTATGTCTGGTTATATCAAGTTTGGCACACAGTATAAAGTTGCTGTCATTTGTTCTGCACTGCAGATGATTGCTTTGTACCTCAGAATTGCCCCATTTATGTGGTTTGTTCGAGGGCCGTTTTCTGTGTGCCTGTGCATGTTTTTCTTCTGTTCTGGTTGCCGTATTCTGGTTGGAGTTTTTTTTCTCTCTCTCCTTGATTTTCTGTCTTGCTTCTTGCCCGCCTGGCCTTCCCCCCCCCCTCCCTCCCTGGGGTGGTCTGGTTGACCCTCTGGATGGGGGGGGGGGGGCTTTGATGTTACATGGCGCCTGGAATTCGCCTTGCGAACGGGGGGCTACTGCTACGATCCGAGTGCTGACTCTGTCTGCACTCGGGTGGTCCGGTAGTTCTCCGTTCTCTACTCTGGGTTACCATTGGGCCTTCGGGCTCTTATTGTGACAGCGTCTCGGTGGGGCTTCCGGCTGTCAGAGCTGCGTTCCGCTGAGATGGCTGATTATCAATCAGCTGTCATTCTCATCAGCTAAGTCTTTTGAAATGCTATTTAAGGGAGCAGCTCAGGTTACTCCAGGCTGCGACCTCGTCGGATATTCCACGGTTTCATCCCGTTCTTGGATTCAGGAGTTTTCGCTCCTCTGTAAGTGTTTTCCCTCTTAGTCCGTTTCATAGTGCACTTTTCCCTTGTAATCTGTTATTTGTCACTCAAGTGTATGTTCGTGTTGTTGCCCCACGTGGCTTATTATTTTGTACTGTTTCCTTGTATTAATAAATTATGCAAACTCATCGGCGAGCTCCCGGCGTCTCATTGATGGCTCATGAGGGCCATCGCATGACAGTGTGAAAGAAAACCATTTGCTGGTGAATCATTTGCGCTGATGACTTATTACAGAAATGAGATGGCAGTCTGCTCTGATTCACTGTGTCTTCGGTTCCTGTGGCTGTGGGCACAGACAAACCTCTGCCACTTCGCTGACCATTACTACTGCACAGCCTGAGCACAGAGTTGTATAGAGCACATTACTCACAGCATCACCTATGCAATGACTAAATAAATAAATAAAGGTGCCAATTCTAATCACTGAGACTGGATGAGATTCAGACGCCCAGCTGGCATCACCGAAGGGCCACAGCAGGTTGTCCAAACACCTGCCAGTCAGCAGAAGCTTTTCTAACAATATCTCACTCACACAGCCTCATATATGCAAATTAGCACATATCCAGTGGTGTCTCTACTGGGCTCACCATGGGCTCCCTGTGGCCCTTCATGTGTCCTCCTGTACTGGCTGAAATGATAAGGATATATACACCAGCAACCCTCACAACAACAGCAACCCAAAACTGTGAGGATTCAAAAGTAAAACGACGGCATGAGGGCTGTTCGTTAAAGATTTCCCCTGACTCATTTATCATGGACTGAAAGAAACCAAACTTGGTACAGTTATTAGTCTTTGTCTACATGCTGTAGGTACCACCAAAGGTCACACACTCCCATCGCTTTATGCAGCTGTGGAGACCTCACCTGTAGAAGTCGGCAGGTTTCATCAGAAGCCATGACTTGATCTCGGAAATTAGTGTTTCATCATCTTGGACGTGCTCACCCTTCAAAAATGACTTCAAGTCAAACCTCTTGGTTATGATGGCCTTCTGCAATTTCTGCAGCAGTGAAGCGTAGTAAGTCCTGACAATTGTGGTACCCTTAGACGGGAAATCTATCATTAATACTCCATGCCGCTGAGAGTTGGACACATGCCTTCTTCAGAGGTGGTGAGTCTTAATGCTTCCATTGCTTCTACTGGGATTTAGTCTCTGGATCACAGTGATGGACTCACATTTCAATGAAGTCCACCTCTTTTTCAAGGCGCATGGCCAAAAGAGCCTGGAAGCACGTAACTTGCTTCTGCTTCTAGAAAGGTGTGAACAAATGGGGAATCCTGTCATGAATTGCCTCTCAGGGGCAGAGAACTGAGACCCACGTGCTGAACTGCAGTTAGTGGAATTTATTACGCACACAAAAAAACACAAGTCCCAAGAAGTGCACAAAACAAAGTCCAAGAATAGACACTGAGAAAAAAAATTACAGACTAAGGTGATTCCAGACAAACTCACCAGAGCGGGAATTGGGCTCTGGTGGCGATGAGGAAGAGAGTTAAGCAAGACTGCCACATTGAGGAAACAACATGACAGTCCTTAAATAGCAGGGGAACAATAGGCAGCAGGTGCGAGGAGCATGAGCGAGCAGGTGACCTGATTATGCAACTACTCACAGCTGAGATGACTAGTGAGCAGATGACAGGGTGGGAGTGTCTGGAAGAGAAGGTAGGGCACTCGTGTCACAGAAAAGCAAAATATAACTCCTAAACTACAAAAATTGACAAAAGAATAATAGTGCTAAGAACATAATTAACTAGCAGAACAATAAACCATTAAAGAGACATAAACCAACGTACAGGAAAATAACACAACACTGGACAAATACAGAAAATAATCGGAAATAAATTAAGACCCTGAGCCCAGTGACACACCGCGCTCAGTCTCATGACAAATCCCTCATGCAGAACTTCTGCATGTGCAAATGGTCATGAATGATTTTTTTCCACAGACCCCACACTGATTTTGACATCTTGGGCTACTTGGTGAACAGTTATGTGGTGATCCTCCAAAATGGTGGCCTCCACTTGCTGATGCCTTCATCAATGGAACACTGTGGTCACAGGAGTGGGTGTCATTTCCACCAATGTCTGACCACACTTGAACTGTCAATGCCAGTGCTTGACTCCGTCATACGATGGGGCATCTTCCCCATGAGTCTCTTTTATCTCATCGAGCGTCTCCCATGGTGTGTGGTCTCTCAAGTACAAGAACCTGATGACCGCTCCGCATTCATCTGACTCCATTATCACACTTTACTCCACCTAAGAACCTGTACAACAGAAACTCTTAGGAGTTCAGAGCTGCAAATCACCACATGACCTACGGAATGTGTATTATTATACATGTTTCAATTTCAGCCTCCTACAATAACAGGAAATGGGTCAGAGGAAATCTTTAATGAGTCACCTTTGTAGTTTTTTTATATGAATGTACAGCTCTGCTAAAAATGAATACAGCAAAGAGACCAATGCAAAATTATTACATTATCTAGTTTTACTATTCTATTTACTATATACTAGATCAAAGAATGCAAAGAAAACAAGTTTATGCTAATTTTTAAACACTACAATACTTAAGTTTTAACTTAAGAGGAACTCACAAATCTGTATTTGTGGAATAACAGCTTTCCAGTGTTGCCAACTTTATCTCTAAATCTGGTGACTTTTCAGATCCTCTTGGTGACTTTTTTTGGGGGAAAAGTGACTAGTAACAAACCTAGCAACTTTTTCTGGTGCTATTGGAGACTTTGCTGGTGTTTTGGAGACTCTGATGTCAAAGCACTATTGCTCTGCAGTTACTGTCCTCAACAAGCAGCGAGTGCTACTGTGAGCCTCTCCCCATCCCAAAGCACTCACAGGTGGTCAGTCTCACAGCAGCCTTGTGCAGCAACTAGCTGCAGTCAGAGAGGAGACCCACCTCACTCACGTCCAGACTGCAAATGAATTGCGTGTGCACAAATCCCCCACCAATCCCACCCTGTTTTACAGAACGGGATATAAATGTTTCTTCATTGTCAGTGTCACACTAATAAATCACTGCATTTGACTTACAGCCTCAGTCAAGTACTCACCTCGTCCACCGTATGTGTGTCTCTCTGTGACATAAGCTAAACATTTAGCTAGCTAGCTCATCATGTTGCAGTCTAAACTGTATGCTCAAAAATACAGAAAGAAGTGGAAAACAAACCCCGAATTCAAAGGCTGGTTGAAGCCATTTATTTGAGATGATACACGGGTATACTGCCTGTACTGTTCCAAGCCCAGATATAGGAGGGGGGTTGGACGTAGAGCTAGCAATTCCACCCCACATTAACAGTCTTTTGATTAAATTTGATATTCTAACATTTAACAATGCAGGACAAAACTGATTTTTGTAATGTGGGTCTAGGCCACCAGAGCATCTGCCCCACAACTGGGAAGTCGGAGTTCAAATCCTGGCCAGGTCACGCCAAAGACCATATAAAAATGGAACGTCCTACCGTTCAGCTTGGTGCTCAGCAAAAATGGAACGGAGGAGGGAAACGTGGGTGTCTAATAACTGGAGGGTTGGCGGTTGGAATCTCGCTCTTATCTTTTTACCTTTTAAACGTACTCCCTGCTTGTTTCGGGGACAACAGTTTCTGAAACCCGACCTGAATTGCTTTCTATATGTGTTGTTTTTCTTTTATTATCTTCCTGGCTGCCCCAGGAACTAAAGATGGAAATTAGTGAGAATGCTATAATCTGGTACAGAGCATCTTTACCCTGTGTTTAATGTTTTTTTCTGTACATGGTCCCTGACAAATAAACCAACAAACTAAAACTAAAGACCATATAAAAATGGAACTTCCTGCCATCCAGCTTGGTGCTCAGCAAAAATGGAATGGAGGAGAGAAACATGGGGAGCGGTGGCTCAGGAGGTAGAGCGGGTCGTCAAATAAACAGAGGGTTGGCGGTTCAAATCCTGCTCTCCCCAGCCATCCTGCCGTTGAGTCCCTGGGCAAGACACTTTATCCACCTTGGCTCCAGTGTCCATGACACTGGGTATACACACGTGGACAAAATTGTTGGTACCCCTCTGTTAATGAAAGAAAAACCCACAATGGTCACAGAAATAACTTGAATCTGACAAAAGTGGTAATAAATAAAAATTCTATGAAAATTAACCAGTGAAAATCAGACAATGCTTTTGAATTGTGGTTCAACAGAATTATTTTAAAAAACAAACTCGTGAAACAGGCCTGGACAAAAATGATGGTACCCTTAACTTAATATTTTGTTGCACAACCTTTTGAGGCAATCACTGCAATCAAACAATTTCTGTAACTGTCAATGAGACTTCTGCACCTCTCAGCAGGTATTTTGGCCCACTCCTCATGAGCAAACTGCTCCAGTTGTCTCAGGTTTGAAGTGTGCCTTCTCCAGATGGCATGTTTCAGCTCCTTCCACAGATGTTCAATAGGATTTAGATCAGGACTCATAGAAGGCCACTTTAGAATAGTCCAATGTTTCGCTCTTAGCCATTCTTGGGTGTTTTTAGCTGTGTGTTTTGGGTCATTATCCTGTTGCAAGACCCATGACCTGCGACTGAGACCAAGCTGTCTGACACTGGGCAGCACATTTCTCTCTAGAATACCTTGATAGTCTTGAGATTTCATTGTACCCTGCACAGATTCAAGACACCCTGTGCCAGATGCAACAAAGCAGTCTCAGAACATAACAGAACCTCCTCCATGTTTCAGAGTAGGGACAATGTCCTTTTCTTGGTATGCTTCATTTTAGGACAGTGGTGTCCTCCTTGGTCGTCTCCCATGAAGTCCACTTTGGTTCAAACAACTACGGATGGTGCAATCTGACACTGATGTACCTTGACCTTGGAGTTCACCATGAATGTGTTTAGAGGTTGTTCTGGGCTCTTTTGTTACCATTCTTCATCAAGTTTCCTCCTGCGGCCACATCCAGGGAGGTTGGCTACAGTCCCATGGAGCTTAAATTTCTGAATAATATGTGCAATTGTAGTCACAGGAACATCAAGCTGCTTGGAGATGGTCTTATAGCCTTTACCTTTAACATGCTTGTCTATAATTTTCTTTCTAATCTCCTGAGACAACTCTCTCCTTTGCTTCCTCTGGTCCATGTTTAGTGTGGTACACACCATGTCACCAAACACCACAGTGACTACTTGTCACCCTTTAAATAGGCCGACTGACTGATTACAAGTTTGTAGACACCTGTGATGTTAATTAGAGGACACATCTTGTTTGAACATGTCCCTATGGTCACATTATTTTCAATCTTTTCTAGGGGTACCATCATTTTTGTCCAGGCCTGTTTCATGAGTTTGTTTTTTAAAATAATTCTGTTGAACCACAATTCAAAAGCATTGTCTGATTTTCATTGGTTAATTTTCGTAGATTTTTTATTTATTACCACTTTTGTCAGATTCAAGTTATTTCTGTGACCATTGTGGGCTTTCCTTTCATTAAAAGAGGGGTACCAACAATTTTGTCCACGGCTGTAAATGTTCAGTAGTGGTTGGCAGCCACATTTTTGTTAGTCTGACCCAGGGCAGCTGTGGCTACAGAAGCAGCTTACCACTGCCATTGTGGAGTGAATGAATAATATATCCGTTGTAAAGTGTTTATGAAAAGCACTATATAAATTTGATGCATTATTATTACAAAGCATTAAAGTCATGAAGTTGATGATGAGATAGTTTATTTCAAACAAAAGAGCAAAAACAAAACAAATGACAAGTGCAATAAAAGTGACAGTGTACAGTGCTCGAAAAGGAGAAGGAAGAAGTTAACACTTATTTACTCCAACTCCTCTTTTCTCTAAATACAACCCATGTGAAATATATACATATTACCTCTATCAAGATCCCCAAGTAGACAATTAACTATATTTTATACATATCAACACTGACACCCATCCATCCCTACATATATACAGTCCATACAAATACACACATCTATACCCAGCCCCAAACAGCATAGATATACTGTACACAGTACCATCCCACCTACCATACCATAGTGTCCCAGAGTGAGCTTAGTGTATCTTACATATTAATACTACACCTCTAACAAATATCCTTTAGCAAATAATGTTTATACCTCTTTTTGAATTGATTTCTGTTTGTACATAGTTTCAGTTCCAGCTCCAGACTGTTCCACAAATCCATCCCACAGACAGATATTGTCACGAGTCTGAGCGTGGTGTCTTCACCGAGTATTTTATGTCTGTTATTATTATTTTGTCAGTTACTGTTTATATTTTGGTTCTGTGACACGAGTGCCTTTCCTCCTTTTTCAGACACTCCCACCATCTACTCATCGTCTGTTCCCCAGCCATTTCAACAGTGAGCAGTTGTGAATTAGGTCACCTGCCCGCTCATATGCCTGCACCTGCTGCTCATTTGTTTCACGTTGTCAGCTATTTAAGCACTGCCAGTTTATTCTCTCACTGCAGCTGTCTTGATTCTACTAAGTTGTCTCTTCATAACCTCCAGAGTGATTTTGGCTCTGGAGTGCTTTCCCTGTAAGTTATCTTCGCTTGTATTTTTGTGTTCTCTGCACAGTTTTGGATTTTCTGTTTGTCTCAGTTAATAACTGTCACTACTACAGTCCAGCACATGGGTCTGTCTCTCTGCCCTGGAGGGGCCATTCATGACAGATATGCACATACTTTTCTTTGTTGTTCAAACCTTAGGTTTTGTAAAGTTTAAGTCTCCTCTCAAATTGTAATCATTGTCTCTTTTTTTAAAAATATTTTTGTATATTAGTTGGAAGTTGCTTATTAATTGCCCTGTACATTATTTGTGCTGTCTTAAATTAACAAAATCCATGAACCTTATGGCATGTGATTTTAAAAACAGTGAGTTGGTATGGTCTCTACATCCTACATTATTTATTGTCCTTATAGCTTTTTTTGTAATGTGCATATTGGCTGTAGGTTGGTTTTGTAGGTGTTTCCCCAGACCTCTACACAGTAGTTAAGATATGGTAAAAACAGTGAATTGTACAGTAAGAATAATGATTTATAGTCCAAAATGTGTCTTGTCTTCCCCAGTATCCCGATACATTTTGCCAACTTGGCCCAGATGTGACTGATGTGAGGTTTCCAGCAGATTTTATTGTCTAGTGTCACCCCCAGAAACTTATTTTCCTGTACTATTTCAATTGTTACAGACCCACCCTCCCATCCGTTGTTATGGGGAATGTACGTTCTATATTGGGAAAGGTAGATGAGCTAGCGGCTATCTCCCGCTACGATAGCGTATACCGGGAGTGCTCCCTCCTTTTGTTTACCGAGACGTGGCTAACTGAACTAGTAGCAGATGCTAACATTGAGCTGGAGGGTTTCCACGCGATACGGGCAGACCGAACACCAGACAGTGGCAAAGCAAGGGGCGGTGGAGTGTTGATCTATGTTAATAACAACTGGTGCAGACTGGAACACATCACTGTTAAACAACAACACTGCAGCAAAGACATCGAGTTGCTAGCTGTTAGCATGCGGCCTACCTATCTCCCGAGGGAATACTCACACGTGATCTGCATTGTTATTTATGCAAATCCGACGGCGAACGCTGGGACAGCGCGTGACGTCATCCACTCAGTAACTGGCAGGCTGCAGACAGAACACCCAGATGCTCTTCTCCTCATCTCAAGCGATTTCAACCATGTTTCACTGTCTCCCATTCTACCCACGTTTACCCAGTATGTCACATGCCACACTAGAGACAATAAAACACTGGACTTATTCTACGCAAACACTAAGGAGGCGTACACCTCATCACAACTCCCCCCACTCGGGAGATCGGATCACAACTTGGTTCATCTCCGGCCAGTGTACAAACTCCTAGCGCACAGACAACCTCCGGCCATGCGCACAGTGAAGTTATGGTCTGAGGAGGCAATGGACACTCTAAAGGGCTGTTTTGAAACCACCGCCTGGGAGCAGCTCTGCGATCCACATGGTGAGGACATTGATGGCCTCACTCACACCATCACGGACTACATCAGCTTCTGTGTGGACAACACCGTTCCCACCAAGACCATACGGTGTTGCTCAAACAGCAAACCCTGGATCAACCCTGAGATAAAAAACACTTCTGAGAGAGAAGAAGAGGATCTTCAGGTCGGGGAACAGGGAGATGCTGAAGTCCGTACAGAGGGAGCTGAGGAGAAAGATCAGAGAAGGCAAGGCCAGCTTCAGGAAGAAGATGGAGGACAAGCTGCAACAGAGCGACATCAGCGGGGTCTGGAGAAACCTTAAAACCATCTCTGGGCTCCAGAATACCTCCCCCCAGGCCACCGGGGGCAGGGAGTGGGCAAACAACCTGAATCTGTTTTTTAATAGGTTTGACCAACTGCCCTCCCCTCCGACTGCACAACAACCACTGCTGCCACTGAAGACATCCAGTCCTGCTGCCCACTCCCCACTCCACCATCACCCCCCCACTCCCAACACACAGCCCCCCGACCTGACCCTCACTAAGACCCAGGTGAGGACGGAGCTGAGGAAGATCAAGGCGAGGAAGGCGTCGGGACCGGACGGCATCAGTGCAAAGCTCCTCAAGTCCTGTGCAGACCAGCTGTGTGGGATTGTGGAGTACATCTTCAATCTGAGCCTGAAGCTGGGGAGGGTACCACAGTTGTGGAAAACATCTTGTGTGGTACCTGTACCACAGACTTCCCACCCCAAAGATCTGAACAGCTACAGACCAGTGGCCCTGACGTCCCACATGATGAAGACCCTAGATAGATTGCTCCTTGCTCACCTCCGTCCCCTGGTGGCACCAGCGATGGATCCACTCCAGTTCGCCTACCAGCATGGTATTGGGGTGGAGGATACAGTCATCTTCCTCCTTCACCGTTCTCTGTTCCACCTGGAGAAGCCCGGGAATGCAGTGACGATCATGTTCTTTGACTTCTCCAGTGCTTTCAACACCATCCAACCGATGATCCTGAAGGACAAGCTGCTGTGCGCAGGGGTGGACCAGCACCTGTCATCATGGATCCTGGACTACCTCACAAACCGGCCACAGTTTGTGAGAACCCGGGACTGTGTGTCCGACACGATCATCGGTAGCACGGGGGCCCCCCAGGGAACGGTTTTGGCTCCCTTCCTGCTCACCCTTTATACTGCGGACTTCTCACACAACACAACACACTGCCATCTACAGAAGTTCTCTGACGACTCTGCGATCGTTGGCCTCATCTCCAACGGAGATGAAGCTGAGTACAGAGGGCTTATCCAGGACTTTGTGTATTGGTGCCATCGGAACTGCCTCCAGATCAACGCGAGGAAAACTAAGGAGCTGGTGGTGGGCTGCCGCAGGCAAGGACAACCCCTCACAGCACCAGTAAACATCCAGGGAACAGACATTGAGATGGTGACATCCTACAAGTTCCTGGGTGTTCATCTGAACAATAAACTAGACTGGTCACACAATACTGACGCACTCTACAAGAAGGGACAGCGCAGGCTGTTCCTACTGAGGAGACTCAGGTCTTTTGGTGTACAAGGGGCGCTGCTGAAGACATTCTACGACACAGTGGTGGCATCAGCCATCACTTTTGGAGTGGTCTGCTGGGGCAGTGGCATTACAGCAGCCGATAGGAAGAGACTGAACAAACTGATCAAGAAAGCTAGCTCTGTCCTGGGGCAGCACCTTGACCCAGTGGAGGAGATGGGAGAGAGAAGGATGGTGGCTAAACTGTCATCTCTGCTGGATTCCGAGTTCCACCCTATGCAGGACACACTGAATGCACTGAGGAGCTCATTTAGCAGCAGACTACATCATCCTAGGTGCACAACCGAGAGGTTTCGCAGGTCCTTCCTACCAACGGCTGTCAGACTGTATAACCTAAGCAGGGCTGCTCGCAGAGATAGCAAAAAGATGTGACAACCTAATAGTATTGAATGCAAAAGACGCAATAGACTTACACAATGGTCCCCTCCGGTATACAACTAGGAAAATACCGGTAGCTACGGAGGGTGACAATATGTATGGGTACATAATCATACCATGTAGGATAACTAAGTAGACGGTTATGCTGTTTCATTCCATCTAGCTACAATGCTCTGCACTGTGTGTGTTTATATATTTATATATTTATTCCATCTAGCGACAATGCTCCACACTGTGTGTTTATACAGTGGTATCTCTACTTACGAAATTAATTGGTTCTGGAAGTAGTTTCGTAACCTGAAAATTCCGTAAGTAGAGACGCGTTTTCCATGTAAATGCCCTAATCCGTTCCAAGCCCCCCAAAATTCGGACATAAATTTTTTATAAATCATAAAAATGCATCAAAACATGTAACAAATACATGTTACAATTAGATTACTGCACAATAAACATAAAATGAGAGTTGTACATAATGTAAAAAACAAAGAATAAAGTAAAGAATAAAAATTATGTTCATTTGGACTTCCGGTTATGGCTGCCACGTAGGACGGACGTGTCTCGCTCTGCTCTGCTCCTGGAGAAAAAAATCGGCAAATAACTCTCTCATTTGGGACAGAACGTATCCCAGCATCTGGGCGAGGATATGTCGGCGAAGCCTAAGGCTGGAAAACCAGGAAAAGGAAAAAGCGAGCCGCCGAAACAGTCCAAATTAACGGACTTTCAGGTCTGTGACGCAGCAAACAAGGCTCCATATATGGCGGAGGAGGCTGGCGGCGGTGCGATTTCTGCGGGGAATGGCGCAGATGCGCTGATGGCTGCCATGAGTTCAATGAGAGCGGACTTTTCCTCTAGATTTGATGGGATTATGACAGCGCTGGAAGGAATAAGAAAGGAATTGGGTGACTGTGTAGAACGAACGGCGCAGATGGAGCTCCGTCTTGCTAGTGCTGAAGATGACGTCACCCGTCTTCAATTAAAGGTGCGCACTTTGGAAAAAAAAATAAATCTCTGGAAGATAATATTTTGGATTTGGAATCTCGGTCGAGACAGAATAATTTGAGGCTGGTGGGTCTTCCAGAGGAATCAGAAGGTCGGGACGTATGTTCCTTTCTGGAAAAGTGGATTCCGGAGGTGCTGGGCAGCGAGGAGTTGCAATCAGCAGTGGTTCTGGAAAAAGCACATCGTATTGGCCCACGGAGAGATAAGGGACCGCCGAGGACCTTAATTATGAAGTTTCTAAGCAACAGAGACAGGATGAAGATCTTCAACGCTGCACGTGCTAAAGGAGAGATTAAACACCAGGACCAGCAGGTGCGGTTCTACCCAGATTTGGCCACAGGAATCCAGCAATTGAGGAAGCAGTTTGATCCCGTACGTAAGGAGCTGCGCAACCTTGGGATTCGTCATGGTGTAATCTATCCTGCGAGACTGCTGACCACGTATGAGGGCAGAACCCACATCTTCAAGACCCCAGAGGAGGCGCAGGAGTTCATCAAGAAGATCAAAGAAGAAGAAGAGACTGGTGGGAGCTAAGCATGAACAAAATATAAGGTAGAATAATTAAGCATTTGCACAGGCATCTGACTGACTTGAAGTAAATAGTAAGTTTACAAAATATAGATTGTATTATATATTAAAAAAACAAAACAAAAACAAAACAAACAAAAAAAAAAAAAACTATGATGTACAAAGTTGTTAAAAATTTTGGAGTTAAGTTGGAAAACTACAGAGGAGAGTTAATGTTACGTCATTAAAAGCAGTAGAGTTAGGGTGATTGGGAGGATGAAGAAGGAGTGGCTTAGGCTGTTCCCCGTGGGTGTGGAACGGTCGATGGCTATATCGGGAGACAGAATTTTTCTTTTGATTTTGGGGGGTTTGCCACAAGTGTGGGAAGGGGAAATTTGTTTGTGTGTAGTTTGTAGGATGAATGTTCAACCACTCATGTTTTTGCTTCTCTGTATGAGCATGTTTACACTGCAAGGTAATCCCAAACTCTCTATTGATCATGGACCAAAGTGTTAATCTTAATTTAACTTCATGGAATTGCAGAGGTCTACAAAATTTAAAAAAACTTAAACAAGTTATGAATAAAATAAAGGACATGGGTTCAAGAATTGTGTTTTTACAAGAAACTCATCTGATAGAGGAGGATGTTAAAAGAATTAGGAGTAGATGGCAGGGAAGTGTATTCACCTCTTCATTTTCATCCCGAGCCAGGGGAGTTATGACTCTCATACATAAATCAGTTCCTTTTCAAGTGAAAAATGTAATTGGAGACAAATTTGGAAGATATGTAATCATTCAAGGTTCTTTGCTATTAGAAAATATAAATCTTGTGAACTTATATGGTCCCAATATAGATGATCAGAAGTTCTTTGCTAATTTATTTCTCATCTTATCATCACTTACAGGGCAACATATAATAGCAGGGGATTTTAATTGTACATTGAATCCAGGTGTGGATAGATCAACAGGACTGGATTGTACGCACATTGGATGTAGGATGACTATTAATCATTTTATGAAAGAATTGAGATTGTTAGATATATGGAGAGAAATGAAACCACAAGTTAAAGCCTATTCTTGTTATTCCAGTACCTACAAGACATTCTCACGTATTGATTATTTTTTGATTTCCACAGAATTAAGGTCCAAGATTCAAAACTGCTTTTATGATAACATCGTGATCTCTGATCATGCACCCTGTTGTCTAATATATGTAGATAAAAAATTGATAAAGTAATCAGGTAGATGGCAATTTCAGCATAAATGGCTTCAGGATGAGGAATTTGTCAAGTATATAGAAAAACAGATAGACGAGTTCTTTGACATCAATACTACACAAACATCAGCATGTGTAAAGTGGGAGGCTTTCAAAGCTTTTATTAGGGGACATATTATTAGTTATACAGGATCAAAATCTAAGAAGACTCGAGAGGAGAGAGCTAAATTGGAACATAAAATAAAAAATCTTCAGGAAAAAGTGTATGCAGGAAGTGACCCAAGGTTGGAGAATGAATTACTGATTTTGAGAGCTGAATACGACAAAAAATCAGCGAATAGAGCTGCCTCGAGTCTTCTAAGATTGAAACAATCTTTTTATGAACAAGGTGAAAAATCAGGAAAATTATTAGCATGGCAGATTAAACAATTGGAAATTAAAACACCAATTACCAGTATTATAAGTAATGGACAGGTAGTTATAGATCCTTTAGAAATTAATAGAGCCTTTAGAGATTACTATGAAAAATTATATGATACCAAAAATGAACCTGATTTAACAAAACTAAATGGGTTTTTGAACGAACTATCTATACCGTGTATTCCAAATGAAAACAGGGAGATATTGGAGTCTAAAATTAGTCAAGAAGAAGTTGGGCTAGCCATTGATAATATGAAATCAGGAAAAAGTGCAGGACCAGATGGTCTTCCAGTTGACCTTTATAAAAAATTTAAGAATAAATTAATAAAACCTTTTTTGGAAATGGTTTTAGAAGCATTTCAAAATAATAATTTACCATCATACATAAATAATGCCTTAATTATACTGCTGCCAAAACCAGGTAAGCCCTCTAATAAATGTGAAAATATGAGACCAATAAGCCTATTAAACGCCGACCTTAAGATAATCTGTAAAATTTTAGCAAGACGAATACAAGAAATTTTACCAAATATTATTAATCGAGATCAGAATGGCTTTATAAAGGGTAGACAAGGCTTCCATAATGTAAGAAGACTATTTAATATTATTTATTTTAATAAAGAAGCACCGGATACAGCTCTCCTATCATTGGACGCCGAAAAGGCCTTTGATAGAGTTGAATGGCCCTTTCTTTTTGAAGTCCTACAAAGGTTTGGACTTGGAAATAATTTCATAAAATGGGTTCAAATAATATACAATAATGCTACAGCAGAAATCCTAACAAATAACAATATTTCAAAACCAATAAAAATCAATAGAGGATGTCGACAAGGCTGTCCACTTTCACCTTTACTGTTTACTATGGCAATTGAACCTTTAGCGATAGCGATACGTTTACATTCACAAATATATGGAATTAAAGTTGGACCAACAGAACATAAAATCTCCCTGTACGCCGATGACATAATTTTGTTTATGTCGAATCTAAAAAAATCAATTCCAACCTTGTTGAATTTAATAAAGAATTTTGGGGAAATATCAGGATATAAAATAAATAAAACTAAATCTTCAATATTAATGCTAAATGAGACCCAGAGAAATTACCCAGCCCCTGAGGTAAATCAATTCAATGTTGTAAATCAGTTTAAATATTTAGGAATCCAAATTATGCCTAAGCTAGAATCAGTCGCCAGTGTCAACTATGAAGCCTTAATGTCAGATATCAATGAGTTAACTCAGAGATGGATGTCACTACCAATGTCGATGATCGGGGGAATCAATATACTTAAAAGTAATATTTTACCTAAAATACTTTATTTATTTCAATACATTCCCTTATCACCACCTTTAGATCTATTCTCAAGAATAAAAAAAAAGTTAGTGGAATTTATATGGAACAACAGGAGGGCTAGATTACGTTTGTCTTTATTATATTTACCATTTGATCGTGGAGGTCTGAAATGTCCAAATTTTATGTTGTATTATTGGTCGGCACAACTGAGGTCTATGACATATTATTTTTCATCAAATGATCTCCCTCACTGGACTGAAATGGAATCATACAATTTACCTTTACCTCTTCCCATATTCATATACTCAGATTCGGCAAAAAAATTACAAAAACAAGTTAAAAATCCATTTGTAAAGCATATGATCAAAATATGGTGTGAAGCTAAAAACTATTTAAAAGAACCACAGTTATTGTCACAATTTAGTCCAATATGGGGTAATCAATATTTTAAACCAGGGAGAGCGGACGCTGTATTTAAAGTATGGAATTTAAAAGGGATACAAAAGATTCAGGATTTATATTTGCCATGTGCAGATAACATAATGTCTTTTGAAGAGCTGAGGATCAAATTTAATCTCAATAGAACACATTTTTTTAAATATCTTCAACTTAGAAACTTTATTCGATCAAATCAAAATAAAGCTCTCACTCGACCTATTTATTCATCCTTGGAAAAAATGATGATGAAAGATAGTAAAAGAAAGGGTATTATTTCAGAGTTTTATAACTCACTGACACTATCTTCAAGTGAAAATTCACTGAAAAGATTAAACTACTGGAAAGAAGATCTGCAAATTGAAATTTCAGAGGAACAATGGGAATTGGCTTGTACAGAAGCTCAAACCAAATCAATAAATGCACGCCTTAAATTGATACATTTCAAATGGTTAATGCGGATGTATGTTACACCGGAGGAGTTAAATAGATATAACAAAAATATACCAGATACATGCACAAAATGCATGGAAAGTAAAGGAACCCTATTTCATTGTTTATGGGAATGTAGATTAATAAGAATGTTTTGGGAAGAGGTGAGGGTAACAATTGAAAAAATAATCTCAAAACAAATCATATTGAATCCTAAACTGTTTTTGTTGGGTCTGTACCCAGAAAAGCATAATTTTAATAAAAGTGAAAGAACATTCATAGACCTCAGTTTGCTTAATGCCAAAAAATGTATTGCACTATTATGGAAAAAGACTCATAGACCAGATGTGACTCAGTGGTTAAGACAGATGTTAACAAACCTTCCATTAGAAAGAATAACATATATACTAAAATCAAAGGAAATTGTGTTTGAGAATATATGGAGACCTTTTATTGATTATGTAAAAAATTTAAACATAACTCTTGAAGAAGAAGGTGAATGATGTGTGTGGACCTTGTAAATTCCAAACTGGTGAACATAATATGTATACTTATGTATTGGATTGTCTAGACTAAACAGAGGAGCATTGTTGAAGACTTGATTTTGTTGGTGGTTGTTGGTGTTTTTAGTGCATTTTTTTTTTTTTGTAGTACTTTAGTGTTAGTGTTTGATTGTTTGTATCATGTTTGTTAAAAAAAAAAAAAAAAAAAAAAGGTTCAATAAAGATATTGTGGAAAAAAAAAAAATTATGTTCATTTACCTCGTTTGCCTTGCCATGCCGAAGAACAGAGTGAATTCCAGTCCTCCTTTTGAACTTCTCGAACCACCCACGCGATGCCTTAAACTCCTGGTGTAGTTCTTGCGCCGAAGTTCCCTCGCCTGCATCCTCCTTCACGAGGTCATTAAAGATGGCGGTTGCCTTTTCGCAAATTATGGCCTCGGTCACTGTGTCACCAGCTATCTCTTTCTCCTTTATCCACACGAGTAACAACCTCTCCATCTCATCGTTCACTGCCGACCTCCTCTTCAAAATGACAGAGAGGCCTTTGGAAGGAGTCGTAGCTTTTAGGGCTTCCTTTTGTTTTGATACCGTGCCGATCGTAGATGTATTACGGCCATATTCTTTGGCGAGATCAACCAAACGCATCCCTTTTTCATACTTTTCTATTATCTCTTGCTTTGTTTGTATGGACAAAAAAACTCTCTTCTTCTTCTTTTCTTCTTTTCCACTTTTCTCCATCACTTTCTTGGGGTCCATAGTGAATAAAAGTTAATACACACACGTAAAACTGTCCGAACACTTCGTGGCCAATGGGATGCCAGGAAGATGCTAGGCGATAGCCAATGGCAGAGCAGCTACAAGTATGTTTACGTTCGGTAAACTCTGGGAGCTGCGAGTAGCAGCGCGTACTGTATTTTTGCCTTTTGTATCCTGAAATTTCTTTCGTAACAAGAGGCAATATTTTCCCGTTGAGGCGTGTCGTAACCTGAAAATTCTGTATGTAGAGACGTTCGTAAGTAGAGGTACCACTGTATATTTACATATTTATTCCATCTAGCTACAATGCTCCGCACTGTGTGTGTTTATATATTCATATATTTATTCCATCTAGCTACAACGCTCCACACTGTGTGTGTGTTTATATATTCACATATTTATTCCATCTAGCTACAATGCTCCGCACTGTGTGTGTTTATATATTCATATATTTATTCCATCTAGCTACAATGCTCCGCACTGTGTGTTTATATATCTATATATTTATTCCATCTAGCTGCAATGCTCCGCACCGTGTCTCTATATATTTATGTTTATATGTACATATGTATACTCGCTGCTCTTGTTTTTTCTTGCCTTCTGATTGTTGCTCTGAGTGTTGCTATCCCTGTGTCGTTGCAATCCTGGAATTTCCCCATTGTGGGACTAATAAAGGCTTATCTTATCTTATCTTATCTTATCTATCATTACCATTATTTCACGATTCATTTTATAATTTCCAAACAGCATAATCTTAGGGGTTTTTTTCAAATTTAGAGATAATTTATTTCTCTTGAACCACTGTGTTAACCTTTTCATTTCTGTTATGACCACCTCTAAAACCTATTGTAAATTCTCACCAGTGCAAAGGATATTTGTGTCATCCGCAAACAAAATAAATTTCAGAATTTTTGATACTTGGCATATGTCATTTATATGTAAGATAAAGAGTTTGGGTCCCAAAACTGACCCCTGGGGAACACCACAACAGATGCCCATGAATGGTGATTTGTGCTCTCCTATTTCTACAAAATGTTGTCTGTTACTTAAATAACTTTCCACCCAACTCAGTCCGACCCCTATTATCCCATACCGTTCCAGTTTCCTCAGTAGAATTCTATGATCAATGGTGTCAAAGCTTTCTTTAAATCTATAAATACTCCTACAGCAAACTTTTTTTTATCTACACAACTAGTGAGCTCTTCTACAAGTTCAATCAGTGCCAGAGATGTAGATTTGTCCGCTCTAAAACCATATTGACTGTCTGTAACGGGGTTGTGTTTTTCAATGAAATTATCCAGTCTTTTTGTGAAAATTTTTTCAAATATTTTGGAGAATTGTGAGAGTAAAGATACCGGCCTGTAATTTGTGAAATGATGACTGTCTCCTGTTTTGTATAGTGGTATTACTTTTGCTATTTTCATTTTGTTTGGAAATTTACCAGTTTGGAATGGCAGGTTACAGATATGGGTGAGTGGTTTAACAATTCCTTCAATTACTTTTTTCACTATTGTCATGTCAATTTCATTCCAGTCAGCTGATTTTTTGTTCTTAAATTTACTTACAGTCTCGATAATTTCCTTTTCAGTTACTGCACCCAAAAAGATTGTGTTTGGATTTCTATCTTCTCTTTCATTTACAGGCCCACTATCGTTTGTTTCTGGTGTCACTATTGTTTTTGTTAATTCTGGAACAGTGTTTACGAAAAATTTATTAAAACCCTGACTGGCGCCTAGCGGCTGCCCCGGCCTTGGATGCGCTCTGCAGAGCGTGCCCAAATTCCAAGTCACGTTTCGTTACCTTGTATTCATACATGTGTAATGACAATAAAGTTGAATCTCAATCTCAATCTCAACTACATCCTCCATATTATTTATCAAATTGTCATTTTCAATAAAATATTCTGGATAATTAGCATTCTTTGATCGGTTACTAATAATCCCATTTAGCACTTGCCATATTCCTCTTAAGGTATTTTTATTATCCTCTAATATTCTGTTGTAGTATTCTTTCTTACAAGTCCTCATTATATTAGTTAGCTTGTTTTTATATCTTTTATAGTTGATCTGGACCTCTACTGTTCTGCACTTAATGAAGTGTTTATATAAAGTATTCTTCTTTTTACATGCATTTAATAGCCCCTTGGTGACCCATGTGATATTTTAGTTTTGTTGTCTGTCACTATATTGTTTTATAGGACAGTTTTTGTTGTACAATGATTGAAATATTTGTAAAAATTTATCATATGCCTTATTTATATCATTTTCATCACAAACTATCTTCCAGTCTTGTATTAATAATTCCTTCGCCAGTAAATACATAGATTCCTCAGTTCTTATTCTTTTATATTTAATATTTTTGGTATACTTATTCTTCCTATAATCACAGTGATAGACAACAAAAATCGGCAGGTGGTCACTGATATCATTTAATAAAAGCCCACTCACAATATTATTTTCCATAATGTTTGTGAATATGTTATCTATTAGTGTGGCACTGTGTGACGTAATTCTGCTATGTCTGGTGATCACTGGATGTAAGCCCGTACTGTAGACTATGTTGATAAATTCTTCTGTCAAACTATGTTGTTTTGAATTCATAAGATCTATATTAAAATCCCCACAGATGAACATAACTTAATGAGTGAGTTTTGCATACATTTTTTCCATCCAGTACTTAAATAAGTCAATATTTTATCCAGGTGTTCTATATACACAGCTCACTACTATATTCTTTATATTGTCCAAACAAATTTCTATTGTAATGCACTCAAATAAATCATCCACAGTGACTGTAAAATTTTCAACAACGTAGTATTGCAAACACTTGTCAACATAAACTGCAATTCCTCCTCCTTTTTTCCCTTTTCTATTCATATAATTTAATTTGTAGCCATCCATTGTAAAGTCCACTCCTTTCTCTTCACTGAGCCACATCTCTGATATTGCCACTATACTGAACGGCTCTTTAAATTAATGTAAATAGTCTTTAATGTTATTAAAGTTGGCATAGAGACTTCTGCTGTTGAAGTGGATCATTGATATCTTAAAATCAGATATGATCATTGTGTTCAACTGTTCATCTGTGTAGTAACTACAGTTACTGTTGATGGAGGTAAATAAATTATTGTCAGGGTCTATGTTATATTCCATGTTCTGTGGGTTGTGATCGGTATATTCAAAAATTTTCAGTTATATTGAGAAGTGATGGCCTATTTAAATGGAAAAATTAAAACAAACAAACAAACAAACAAACCAACCAAGAATCAACAGAAGAAGGTTAATTTGTCATTCTAATCATATTTAGTAGGGGTGTTGGAAAAAAATCACTTCACATAAGAATCTAGATTGTCATTTTACATGATTCAGAATCGATTCACAAAAATTAAGAACAGATTTTTTTTATTATTATTATCATTATTATTATTTTTTTGCAGTGGTACCAAGGTCCTGTCACGTGACACATATTACCACTTCAGAATACACAATTACACATTGATGCTGCCAACGCAGGAGAACCATGCAGACAGAGTAGCTTACTAGCTAGCAGCCATTAGCACCACACACTGGACAGATAGCGGAGCACTTTCTCCAGCAGACTGCTACAGCTCTGCTGATAAACGGTTAGGTACAGGAAATCTTTTCTGTTACACGTCATTTCACTGTACAGTAACTCACTCTAATGTTGAATTTTGGTCATAACTACACTGCCATACTGCACCTTGCATTATAATTGGTACCTCACATTTCACCCTGCGCCTTTATAATCCTTCTTTGTACAGTCAGTACTATCCATTGACTCATAAGGATCATCATCTATTTAACCTTGTAGTATCCTGTGTTGTATATAAAGTTATCTCAGCATTTTTACTTTACTTCCCTAGGTAACTGCTTTTTCTATTATGCTGTGTATATTTCTGTTGGTTGGGTGGTCTGTGTCATGCTGCTGTTGCACTGTAATTTTCCAGTTTGGGATCAATAAAGTACATCTATCTATTTATCTATCTAAACAGTCAGAATAAAGAAAAATGGAGCAGCAAGAAATTCAGCCAGTCCCATCTTCAAAGAAGGCAAGTGTGTGGGCGTTTTTTGTTTCTACAACATTCCAGGAAAGAAAGCGCCTAGACATGACACATGTAATATGTAAAGTTTGCAAAACGGGTCAAGTACTTTGGTAACACCACAAACACTGGGGCTCACATTAACCGACATCACCCAGAGTTGAAAGAAGCAAAAAAGTTCTAAATCCTCCTGCTGAGCAACACACACTGCACCACTTTAACAAACTCCCGGCAAATTCTGAACGGGGGGAAAAAAAAAAGAAAAATCATGAAATCTTGTAACAGCACTTTATTTTGTTTTATAACTTTAATTTGTTTTTTAAGTCTCTGGAGAATTTAGATACTTAAGTTTATATTTATGCAGGTTTAAAATTAATGCTACTTATCTTATGCATCAATTGCATTCAGTTCTTATTGAATTTGTTCATTGCATTAAGTTACTGTATAGGTAACTGCACATTGACTGATACAGTCAGGTAGCACTACTATTTAAATGGATGTTCAAAGTATTTGTGGCAGAATTTACTTTGTTTTTAAATGAATAGCCTATATTTCTAGAATGCTGGAGGACAACCAAACCAACACACTGTGCAAAAGCTGTTAGGAATTGCGATATGCTGAAAAGGAAAATTTTCAAAATTTATTTCACTTGTGTACAATTTCATTTTTGAAACTCACAAGCTTTCAATAAATAAAAAAGCAGTTACTAACCTAAGCCTACTTTTTTCATTTAACAGTATTTTATTGCAAATCAGTTGATGTCATTTTTTAAAAAATATAACCCCCCAAAACATCAACACACTGTACTCTGCTTTCAAGCTCACCTCAACATTTTTTTTGCAGTGCAGTGGAGTTTTTTTCTGAGATTAGTAGGGTTTTTTGTACTGAACTGAGAGCCAAATTCAAATCGAAAATTATTTTGAATCAAAAATGTCATGGATGGCCCTTGATATCAATCGGACGCCATCAGTAACACGCCAAGGGACAGCCAATGAGTTTGCATATTTATTAACAAAAGGATACAAAATGACAAAAGAACAGCCATGTGGGGCAAAAACATGAATAAACACTTAGACACTGGAAAACAGACTCTGAGGAAATACACTTACTGAGAACACGATGAATCAAAGGATGACTGGAGCCGGGGTTAGGGACTCCAACTGAACGTTGAGTGGATCAAACGTTTGACGAGGTCGCTTCCTAAAATACCAATTAACCACCAATCAAAGAAGGGAAATGTAATCAAGAGAAATGCCGAACAGCTGTCACAATGTGACTTGGTTTTGACAGCCGGAAGCCCCGTTGTGACGCTGTCAGAATAAAAGCCCTGAACCGCCATATGACAAACCTGAGATGAGAACGGGGAAAATACCGGACAACCTGAGCGCAGACAGAGTCAGCGCTCAGACCATGACAGAAAATCGATTTCTGTCTCTCCCACGACATTATTCTTCTCTCCTAGAGCATCCATTACAATTACATGAAAATGACCATTTATGCAAATTGGGCAATGATGTCATTTAGCGACTTCTAGCGGCTTTTAGGACAGCCAATAGCTACTTTCCTTACTGAGGAGTTGGTAACACTGCAGCTTTCATGTGTCTTACCATGCTTAGATGATCACCTATCAGTACCTTCTTAAGTAGACTGAGGCGTCCTTGTGTTGAAATTCAACAGATACTCTAACTGAATGGCACCACACATGTAGAGATGCTAACTTAGGAAAAAATTTGCAGTAGTCTCTAATATTCCCCAGAATTGTATAAGACAAACTGTTACAAAAGAAAAGGGCAAGATCTTTTCTATAATTTTCTATATGATATAGGTTGCTGTTGATGGAGGAATTGAATTTATTAACTGTCATGTATTTAGTTCTTTTTCTGTTACCATAGTTACTGCAGTTGTGGACACTAGGTGTAGTATTATGGGACATATGCCAATAGTTGTTGAAAGTCATGACGTTGGCCATCACTGAAGCCTACCTTTACAGTGGGGCAAAAAAGTATTTAGTCAGCCACCAATTGTGCTAGTTCTCCCACTTAAAAGATGAGAGAGGTCTCCAATTTTCATCATAGGTATACCTCAACTATGAGAGACAAAATGAGAAAAAAAAAATCCAGAAAATCACATTGAAGGATTTTTAATGAATTAAGTGGTAAATTCCTCAGTAAAATAAGTATTTGGTCACCTACAAACAAGCAAGATTTCTGGCTCTCACAGACATGTAACTTCTTCTTTAAGAGGCTCCTCTGTCCTCCACTCGTTACCTGTATTAATGGCACCTGTTTGAACTCGTTATTAGTATAAAAGACACCTGTCCACAACCTCAAACAGTCAGACTCCAAACTCCACTATGGCCAAGACCAAAGAGCTGTCAAAGGACACCAGAAACAAAATTGTAGACCTGCACCAGGCTGGGAAGACTGAATCTGCAATAGGTAAGCAGCTTGGTGTGAAGAAATCAACTGTGGGAGCAATTATTAGAAAATGGAAGACATATAAGACCACTGATAACCTCCCTCGGTCTGGGGCTCCACGCAAGATCTCACCCCGTGGGGTCAAAATGAGCACAAGAACGGTGAGCAAAAATCCCAGAACCACATGGGGGGACCTAGTGAATGACCTGCAGAGAGCTGGGACCAAAGTAACAAAGGCTACATCAGAAACACACTACGCCGCCAGGGACTCAAATCCTGCAGTGCCAGACGTGTCCCCCTGCTTAAGCCAGTACATGTCCAGGCCTGTCTGAAGTTTGCTAGAGAGCATTTGGATGATCCAGAAGAGGATTGGGAGAATGTCATATGGTCAGATGAAACCAAAATAGAACTTTTTGGTAAAAACTCAACTTGTCGTGTTTGGAGGAGAAAGAACACCATACCTACTGTGAAGCATGGGGGTGGAAACGTCATACTTTGGGGCTGTTTTTCTGCAAAGGGACCAGGACAACTGATCCATGTAAAGGAAAGAATGAATGGGGCCATGTATCGTGAGATTTTGAGTGAAAACCTCCTTCCACCAGCAAGGGCATTGAAGATGAAACGTGGCTGGGTCTTTCAGCATGACAATGATCTCAAACACACTGCCCGGGCAACAAAGGACTGGCTTCGTAAGAAGCATTTCAAGGTCCTGGAGTGGCCTAGCCAGTCTCCAGATCTCAACCCCATAGAAAATCTATGGAAGGAGTTGAAAGTCTGTGTTGCCCAGCGACAGCCCCAAAACATCACTGCTCTAGAGGAGATCTGCATGGAGGAATGGGCCAAAATACCAGTAACAGTGTGTGAAAACCTTGTGAAAACTTACAGAAAACGTTTGACCTTTGTCATTGCCAACAAAGGGTATATAACAAAGTATTGAAATGAACTTTTGTTATTGACCAAATGCTTATTTTACTGAGGAATTTACCAATTAATTCATTAAAAATCCTTCAATGTGATTTTCTGGATTTTTTTTTTCTTATTTTGTCTCTCATAGTTGAGGTATACCTATGATATAAGCCAAAGTCAAATTCCTTGTATGTGTTGTGCATACTTGGCCAATAAAGCTGATTCTGATTCTGATGAAAATTGGAGACCTCTCTCATCTTTTAAGTGGGAGAACTTGCACAATTGGTGGCTGACTAAATACTTTTTTACCCCACTGTATACCCATTAATAAAAGTCTATTTCATTTCTCAGTCACCTCGTGACATAACATTAATACTCCTATTTATCAACACAAAACACAAAAAATCCACTATGCAACATAAGAAAAAAGTGAAGTGTTTCTGAGATGCAACTCATCCAAAGCTGTGCAAGAAGTGGCCAGTAGCCAAACTCTGACTTTTACACTTCTTGTGAGTTTTGTAAGATGTTACATAATCAGGGTCAGTTTTTTCACTGCTTTATCAATTGGCATATTTGTCTGGTTGGGGTAAAAACACTGTGCACTATGGCAACAAAACACAACCTAATTGTAAACATCTGATCATAGCGGTCAACTGAGGGCTTCCTACAAATCATGATGATGAGGCTGAGATAAAGATAACTAAACAATGTGGAATTAAGTAAAATCGAGCCTAACGGGTGTAGTAGGAGAAAAAGTGATTTAAAAAAAGAGCTGGAAAGGTTGATCCAAGGTACTTTTTGAGATCGTCAAAAACTCTAGAAATGTTTGGACAAAAAATCTATTGAAAAATGTAACCGAAATAACTGGGTTAAAAAAACAAAAAACCTAGTTGGAGGCTCTCCATCCATCCATCAATCCAACCATCTGTCCGTCCATCGGTCCATCCATCCATCCATCGGTCCGTCTGTCCGTCCGTCCATCCATCCATCGGTCCATCCATCCATCCATCCATCGGTCCATCCATCCATCCAACCATCCATCCATCTGTCCGTCCATCCATCCGTCCATCCATCCATCCATCGGCCTGTCCATCCATCAATCCATCCATCCATCCACCCATCCATTCATCGGTCCATCCATCCATCAGGCCATCCATCCATCCATCGGTCCATCCATCCATGCATCAGTCCATCCATCCACTGGTCCAACCATCCATCCATCCATCCATCCGTCCATCCATCCATCCACTGGTCCATCCATCCAACCATCCATCCATCGGTTTATCCATCTGTCCATCCATCCACTGGTCCATCCATCCAACCATCTATCCATCGGTTTATCCATCTGTCCATCCATCCACTGGTCCATCCATCCATCCATTCATCCACCCAACCATCCATCCATCCATCAGTTCATCCATCTGTCCATCCATCGGTCCATCCGTCCATCCACCCATCCATCCAGCCGTCCGTCCATCCATCCATCCAACCATCCATCCATCCATCCATCCATTGGTCCATCCATCGGTTTATCCAACTGTACATCCATCAGTCCATCCACCCATACATTGGTCCATTCATCCATCAATCCATCCATTGGTCCGTCCATCCATCCATCCATCCATCCATCAGTCCATCCATTCATCCATCCATGCATCCACCCATCCATCGGTCTGTCCATCCATGCATCTGTCCATCCATCCACCCATCCATCCATCCATTGGTTGATCCATCCTTCGGTTCATCCATCCATCCATCCATTGGTCCGTCCATCCATCCATCCATCCATCCATCCATCCATCAGTCCATCCATTCATCCATCCATCCATGGGTCTGTCCATCCATCCATCCATGCATCCGTCCATTTATCCATGGGTCCGTCCATCCATCCATCCATCCATGCATCTGCCCATCCATCAGTCTGTCCATCCATGTATCTGTCCATCCATCCATCTTCTTGTGTGGCGGTGTGGGTCATGAGGTAACAGTCCAAGCAGAACAGCCTGACTGCCGCCCAGTTCACATACACCCATGATCACCACGATAGTTTCTGCAGTTGGTGAGCCCACCGGAGCACAGAACCTTGTGTCTCGTTTAGACTGAACCTGGTCTCATGACCGGAAACCTGGTCACCAGGCAGGTCCTGTTGAGCCTTTCCCCCCCAGCCTGGCTACAGGTTAGAGGCCCACTAACCCCATATCGGCCAAAGTACACTACATCCTTGTTGTAACTTTTCCATGGGAATCCACAGGACCACTCTCTATGTGGCCCTTCACTCAGGACCAGTTTGCTCTGGAAGACGCTACCAGAGGCAAACTACACCTGATGACAGGCCCTCGCTATAAGGTACTAAGCAGAGACACAGCAGCAAAAAAGTAAAGAAAACCAGATGGTAACAGCAGAACAACAAATGAGGAGCTCATCAGCTGAACAGCTATATACGGTCTGCTGCATGCAGGTGGGAAAAGTGAGAAATAAAAGAGAAAACAACCAAGTACAGTATTCAGCTGACATCAGCCTACACGTGCTATGCTTCCCGATTCCAGTGACCAATCAAATAATGTCATCAGCTCTGGGTGATGAGTGAGTGACAGGGCAGGTTGTCCTCACTGCACTGTCTTCAGTTTTACAGTGTCATTATTCATATAGGACTCCCCCTCCCCCAAGACTTGTAGTCTCGGGACCAAAGGGACCCAAACACGGCCCATAAATCAACACAGCAGAGCCTATGGATATTTACCCATAAATCACTGCAGCGGAGCCACCTACAATCAGACTAATAGGGCTGGAAGACGTGCTGTCATCCAAGCCATGATGTCACCAAGACAGAGCCTCGTGGTGTGGATGTTGGTGGTGCATGCGTGTGAGTGTGTGTGTGTGTGTGTGTGTAGGGGGGTATGCCTGCATATGTGGCTGTGGGTCTCTCACTATGGGTATGCATGTGTGTGTAAGCTGCTGTCTGAGTATGTGGTGGTCGGTCTACAGTTCTGCTTATGTAAGTGTCTGTGGTGAGTGCGTGTGCATGTGTGCGGCGTGTGTAGGAGGCAGGATGTCTGTTTACACGGCGGGCCCATGTGCAGTGCGCGCACATGTTACCGTGTTCGTCTGTCAGTGCATTCTTTCACCGCGCCTCTGCATTTATGCCACGCTGGTCCAATGCAAACTCACATACAAGTGTGTGTACGTGAACTGGACTTGCACATCTCGCGCTGGATCACACACTCATTTAAAACACACGCTGCCATACAGACGCATGGAGACACAGACACACGGGCATTGGTCTCGCGGTTATTTGCTGGCTTACAATGGGTGTGGGATTCCATAGAGAAAATCTAAACAAGTCGAGTGGTTAGCACGGGTCTGCCACGTTTCCACACAATGGTGCTCGTTGACATAAATAACGGGGGACTTTGTGAAATGGGACACCCATTAACTTCTCCGGCACAGATAATTGCCCATTAGATCTTGGAAGCGCACTGGATTGAGAAATAACTCAACTGATGCTAAATGCAACTTGTAATAATGAATAAAGAAGTCACGTTGTGAAAGGGGGCCTGGAATCTGTTATGATGGGTTGGCTTTTTGGACTATCATCCAGCCAAGCACTTGGATTATCAACAAAGAAAATTATGGCTTGTTTTAGGAGCTATGCAGTCTGAGCCTTAGCCTGTGTTGTGCTCTGAACATGGAAAATATGATGAAGGGGGGAAAGCAGACAAAGACGAAGAGAACTGCAAATTAGAAAATGAGAAGAAAGGCAAAAAAGAAATTATTGCAGATTGAAAAAAATGTAGTAGTCAGACAAACATGTAGTACAGAAAAAATGCAGTATGAAAACAAAGAAAACTGGATAGTTTGACAAGTTTCTTCAAAGGAAACATAGGCATTTACAATGACTAATAAATGCCTGCAATGCATCCAGTGTTGATGTCATGTTTGACGTGGATACCAGCATTAACAGCCTCCGACTCTGATGAATAAGACCACCCTGTTTTATTGTCAGCACCAGATATTCTTCATAAATTGATGTGCCCATGTCAGCGCTTCACTTCCACTTACTGTCATATGCCTCACTATGTGCGCATGTTCCCACTCGTACGTGTCACAACATTAGGAGGACAGGACAAATGATCCACGGCCATGACTCATTCACAAAATAACATGCCTCCTCCCTCCACCACTTGCAGCGTACCGCACAACGCTAAAACTGACATCCGCTACGCTGCAGGGTGAGTCAATTTTGATGTAAACAATGTTGACGATAATTACCAGAATAGATCCTATCAGGGGTTGAAAACAGATCTACAGGCAATGACAGATTGGTGAAGATGATCCTGCTTAATAGCCTTTTGTGTCACATTTAGCTGAAAGCCGAGGTTTGGCTGCCGGTCACGTCTGCTGTCATTAAGTTGTTTATGATCACGGTGTGTTTTTGCTTCGAGATTCTTTCAAGTGACAAACAGCATTAGAACAAACTTGCAATTATATAAAATTCTCTAGCATTTGACGTTAGAAGTCACATCCATCCACACATTTAAAGTTTTAAGTGTCACGAATCAGTTTAAGAATGCTGTGCAACTTAGAGTATAATATCTTGGATAAAGAAACTTTGAGACGAGACCCGCAGGAACAAGAGATGTCCAGCAGCCGTTTTTGCCTCATGGACTGGTTACACAGACGAAAAGTAAGAGCCACACGTATTATGGCAACAACAATAGTGACTGCATGCAGAAGAGAAAAGGAACTCCTATGTTTACTACTGTTGCTGCTAATCATCTTTTTCTGTCTCTGCTCTCATCTCATTTTTTTTCTTCTTTCTTCATCATCTTTGCTGTCGATGGCGCCAACTCTCCCTCATAATGGCTGGAACGCTTCCATCATATGAAGGAATACAGTTAAATAGATGCACTCCACTGAAGACGGTGTGAGTGTGAACAGTGGCAGATGTGGGAAGCAACCACCAGTGATATGGCGTTGTTGAGCTGGGTGGGAGATGTTAGTACATCTCTAATAAGATTGACTAAAACCTACTACTTTATACACTTTATAATACAGTCTGAAGTTATGGTACTTTGTGTGGACTTTCAGTGAAATTGCAGGTGTAAATCGGTACATATAGTGAAATATTAAATATTAGGGTAACAAGCTGTGTTTCTGCAAAATTTAGGTGGAAAGTCTTAGAAAACATCATAATTCTGAGAATTCTCTAAGAATTACATCACTAGTAGTAATTCTTAGCACTAGGACACTTTGTGCATCGGGCCCAGTTCCCCTTTATACATTCAGAGATCAAAAACTAGCCAATCTCTCAACGATCTCCTATAGCCTGGAAAAAAATATTTCGGTGCATGTTTGGGAGATCAAAAATTACATTTTCAGCAACTTCTATGGCGATCTAAAGAGATCTTTGAAAGATGTTTGAGAGATCATTGAGAGACTACGAGAGATTGCTGAGAGAAAAAGAGAAATGGCTCAGGGATCATTGAGGGTTTCTTGGGTGACAAAGGAGGTTGCTGAGCATTTGAGAGGTTTCTAGTGCTCTTCTACCCCCTTTACACCAGGGTAGATCATTGCGAGATCATTGAGCAGTGAAAAAATAGCCGGATCTTGCAGCAATTTTTCAATTATCTCTCAACAATCACCAAGACCTCTCAATGATCACTAAAAGATCAAACAGTGATCTCCAGGGTTGCCATGCTCTCCTCAAAATTTTGACTCAATCCAAAACAATCTCTCACCAAAGGAAAGTGACCTCTTAACGAACTCTCAAGGAGTGCTCAACAATCTCATCGACCTCCCAATGATCTGGACATTTAATGAACTCTACTGGTCTATCATGGAACGCTCACCGATCACTCACTGATCACTCAGCCATCTCTACCTTTGGAGTGGAAAAATTTGGAGTTCATTGAATGATCGTTGAGAGATCACTGTGAACACTGAAGACAATGAGATCCTTAAGGACTCCTTGACCACTCGATTGTTTAAAAGGTAATTATTAATCAGAAATGTGTGGATTCATCTTTGTTTGATCAAACCTTTATTATAACAAAGTTTTGGTTTGGTGAAAGTCAGTTTTGCACTTTATTCCCAAAAGGGAATCATGTTTGTTAGCATAAAAAATTGAAATAATTCTGTGTCTTCGATAAAAAATATTGACAAAATTGAATGTGGCATGAAAAAATTGTGGATTTTATTTTTGGACCATATCACCCAAACTGTAGACCTACATTCCAAACAAACAAGAAAACCAAAAAAATGCCCCTGGTCCAGCATCAGCTCTCCTCATTTTAGAGGTGAAGGGTTCATGTTTTTGCCTCTCATTTGAAACTCGTCTGTATATACAGTACATGGACTACATCCTCACATCCACATACTCCACCTACGTATGTCAATGGCAATGGCTCTATTTATTTTCCCTCATTAGTTTTAAATGGCCCATCCAGACGTTACTGTGGCCCCTGCTTTTAATCACTGAGAGAGCTCAGCCAGTGTGGCCTTCATCATCTTTGATGTCCCTATTCAGTCCGCTGGCCAAACAGCCAGCCAGTATCTCTGCTCCCTTCTCTTTCTGCTGCTGCGACCAGCAGTCCACTCAGTTGTACTCAGTAAAGATTTCTTTTTCTTGCAGCCATCCATCAATCAAAACAGCAAAATAAGTATTCAGACCTCTTTATAATTACTGGACTGGGTGTTCGCTCTGACGAAAATTAGGGAAGTATCTAAATATCTAGCTATAATTGCATGGGTCTATGTACTGGACAAACTAAATACTTGGCATTAGAGAGACAACATGGAGGATTGAAGTTGGTTATTTAACTACAACATGCACATTTAATTAAGATGAAATAGTTCACTAGTATGCAAGTTTAAAGCGAAAAATATAACTGGGCTTTGCATAATTTATTCTAATAGTGTAAGAGCCAGGAAGGGCATCCGACGTAAAACCTTTGCCAAATCAAACATGCGGATGATGACGAATGAGACTTTCATAGCGGATTGGTCGAGGCCAGTGTTAACAACAACCGCCACCGGTGCTATTAACCGACAGGGTGCCGGTGGAAATTGGGCTACTGTTGGTCGAAGATTGAGCAGAAGGAGAGGGGGAAGGCGTGTTAGGAGGGAGAGAGAGAAAAGGAAAGGTAGAAGTGTAGAGGTGAGAGTAGGGACGTTAAATGTAGGGACTGACTGGTAAAGGCAGAGAGTTGGCTGACATGATGGAGAGAAGAAAGGTAGATATACTGTGTGTTCAAGAAACCAGATGGAAGGGAAGCAAAGCTAGGAGCACTGAAGGTAGATTTAAACTGTTCTACCATGGTGTAGATAGGAAGAGAAATGGAGTAGGAGTAATCTTGAAAGAACAGTATGTGAAGAGTATTCAGGAGATCAAGAGGGAATCAGACAGAATCATGAGCTTGAAGCTAGAAGTCAAAGGTGTGATGTTGAATGTTGTCAGTGAAAGAGGAATTCTGGAGTAAGTTGGGTGAAGTGGTAGAGATTGTTCCCAGGAAGGACAGAGTGGTGATTAGAGCAGACTTTAATGGACATATACAGTAGATGAAGGGAACAAAGGTGACGAGGAGGTCCTGGGTAGGTATCGTCTTAAGGAAAGAAATGTGGAAGGACAGATGGTTGTGGACTTTGCTAAAAGTATGGAAATGGCTGTGGTGAACACATACTTCAAGAAGAGAGAGGAACATAGGGTGACTTACAAGAGTGGAGGAAGGTGCACACAAGTGAACTACATCTTAAGCAGAAGGAGAAATCTGAAAGAGATAGGAGACTGCAAGGTGGTGGCAGGGGAGAATGTAGGTAGACAGCATCAAATGGTAGTCTGTGTCGTGAGTCTGAGCTCATCACCTGCAGAGCTCAGACTCTGATTTTATGTCTGTTATTATCATTATGTCAGTTCCCGTATATTTCTTGGTTTTGTGATAGAGCCTTTCCTCTTTCTCCAGACACTCCCTCAGCTGCTCGCTGTCTGCTCTTCAGCCATCTCAGCTGTGAGCAGTTGTGAAATTAGGTCACCTGCCCGCTCATTCGTCCACACCTGCTACTCATTTATCTGTCCATTATTTAAGGACTGTCAGCTCAGAGAGGTCTTCCATTTTTTCCCCGGCTCCACCTGTCTCCGTGACTACAGGGGCAGCTCCTCCACAATCCTTAGAGGGGCCCATATTCACCATAGCCACGGAGAGGGCTGACATTCCACCTGCTGCAGCAGACAACATCAAACATGGGGAAAACAGGCAAGTTACATTTCATTCAGTTTCAATTTATGATGATATGCCTTGCCTGATTCCCGGCAATGAGGCTCAGGGTCTGCGGTTCCCTGAGTTCTCACCACCTGCTGCAATAATCAATTGCTTACCAGCCCTCTCCGTGTCCTCTTCCCCAGTTCCTGAGTGTTCGCCGGCCCTGGAACAGAACCGCCGGACGATGGAGGAGTCCATGGCCCTGGAGGACCCAGTTCCAGCACCAGCGGTGAGGCAACCCTCAGCTGCCACGCCGGATGAGCCACCAGCGTGGGTCACTTCGCCTGGGGTCCCCAAGACTGCAACCACCATCATGTCTACTGCGGAGGCTGCCACAGCAGAGTTCGAGGCTGAGCTGGACCTCCAAAAGACCAGGCCTGAGACATCGTCGTTATCTGGATCGATGGAGTCCTGGACAGCGGCGGATCTTGACTTCAGTTAAGTGCTCTCTCTTGTTTTTCTCTTATCAGTTTTGGAGATTTCTTGCCTGCCTCTTGGTGAGGAGAGCCAAGTGCAGCCGCCCGCTGCACCTGAGCTCGCCTCGCCGGACTCCACCGCTGCCGGTGACCCATACCCTGTTCCTCTGTCTGTTTCCTCTGAGCTTTCTCCCAGGGTCACCAGAGATGTTCCAGTACAGGAAGAGGTCTCCGTGGGTCCGGGTTCGCCACCCGAGGTCGTCACAGGTCCAACTTCCCCCACTGTGGAGGTCGTCGCAGGAGCTCTGTCCCAGCCCGGGACCTCCGTGGGTGTAGCGTCCCCTCGGCCTGAGGCCGTCATCTGGGTTCCTCATCCTGGGTCTGAGTCTCCGTGGGTGCTGTGTCCCCGCCGGAGACCCCCGTGGTGCTGCACCCCAGCTTAAACCCAACTTGGGTGCTGTGCTCCCACATGGGCCCGCCATGGGCGCTATGCCCCAGCCCGGACCCACCAGGGGTGCAGCGTTGGCCCAGTCCGGACCCACTGAGGGTGCAGCGTTGGCCCAGCCCAGGCACACCGGGGGTGCAGCGTTGGCCCAGTCCGGGCCCACCGAGGGTGCAGTGTTGGCCCAGTCCAGGCCCACTGCGGGTGTGGCTATGCTCCAGCCCGGAGACACCGCGGGTGCTGCAATGCTCCAGCCCGGAGCCACCACAGGTGCTGCAATGCTCCAGCCCAGAGCCACCACGGGTACAGCTACGTCCCAGTCTGGGACCCTCATGGGTGCAACCAGTCCTCAGCCCAGGACCACCGAAAGAGTCATGGTCTCCCCTCCACTGCCATATGCCATCGTGGGTCCTTTCCTGCTACCAGACACTGTTGTGGTTCCCCTCCTTCAGCCCTTCATCCCCTCATTGGGCCTCCCCGTGGGGGAGCCACCTCCTGGGTCACTCCTCTGGCCTTGGTGGCTGAAGAACTTGGGCCGGCTGCCTGACAGACTGAGCCGCTGCATTGGGTGGCCCATATTCTTCGGCAGGCCACCTGACTCATTTCACCTTGCCGTCTGTCTGGCCTGGGACTTCGGCCGGCCACCCAAACAGCCGAGTTCTTTGGCCTAGGGGGCCCAGGGGCCTGGTGTAGCGTGGGTGCGGGTCCTGAGCGGGATTCACATTTTTGCTTCCCCCAAACCTTTTTCCCTGACCTCTCACCCTGGGTGTTTTTTTTTTGTTTTTTTTTTTGCTGTACCTTTTTCTCTGGGGGGGGGGGGGGGTCTTTTTGTGTTACCTGGGGGTGTCTGGTTCCCACCCCTTAAAGGGGGGGGGGGCTCTGTCATGAGTATGAGCTCATCACCTGCAGAGCTCAGACTCCTAATTTATTTTTGAGCATTTTGTCTGTTATTATCATTTTGTCAGTTTCTGTATATTTCTTGGTTTTGTGATAGAGCCTCTCTTCTTTCTCCAGACACTCCCTCAGCAGCTGACTGTCTGCTCTTCAGCCATCTCAGCTGTGAGCAGTTGTGAATTTAGATCACCTGCCCACTCATTCGCCCACACCTGCTACTCATTTGTCTGTCCATTATTTAAGGATTGTCAGCTTTCTCTTTCACAGTGGCGGTATTGATGTTACTGGACTTCATTCCTCTGTAAGTTTTCTCCTTATCTCCTTCAAAGCAATTCCTGCTCTGGAGTGCCTTCCTTGTATATTATCATTGTTTGCATTTTTGTATAGTCTAAACAGTTATGGAATTTTTGTTGTCTTTTGTTACCTCCGCCAAGGAGGTTATGTTTTCATCGGCGTTGGTTTGTCTGTCTGTTTGTCTGTCTGTTTGTTTGTTAGCAAGATAACTCAAAAAGTTATGGACGGATTTTCATGAAATTTTCACAGATTGTCAGAAATGGGGTATCCTACAGATGATTAGATTTTGGTGGTGATCCGGATCACCGTCCAGAAGAAAACCGCCATTATGGAAAATGACATTTTCGTCAATAACTACTGAACCACTAATCCTATCATTGTGAATCCAATTGCTAGTCATATGTTTTCATGGTCAAGGAATCTGAAAACGTACACACAAACACTGTATGGGGGGAACTGTGGCGCTAAACCGCCATTACGGAAAATGCCATTTTCGTCAATAACTACTGAACCACTAATCCTATCATTGTGAATCCAATTGCTAGTCATATGTTTTCATGGTCAAGGAATATGAAAACGTACACACAAACACTGTATGGGGGGAACTGTGGCGCTTGGCGGAGGTCTGCGCTCTCCGAGTGCTTTTCTAGTTAATAAATGTCACGACTACAGTTCAGCGTGTGGGTCTGTCTTTCTGCCCCGAAGGGGCGTTCATGACAGTCTGTAGGATGACTTTGCAAAGCAAGAAAAGGAAAACAGTGAAGGAAGAGCCAAAGATTAAGTGGAGGAAGTAACAGAAGGAAGAAGGTCACACAGAGTTCAGGAAGAAGTTGATACAGGCTCTGGGTGGCAGGGAAGAATTACCAGATGACTGGGAAAGTACAGAAAAAGTATTGAGGGAAATGGGTAGAAAGGTATGTGGTGTATCCAGTGGACAGAGGAAGGAAGACAAGGAGACTTGGTGGTGGAATGAGGAGGTACAGGAAAGTATCCAAATGAAGAAGTTAGCAAAGAAAAAGTAGGATAATCAGGGAGATGAAGAAAGTAGACAGGAGTATTTGGAATCTAGGCACATGGCAAAGAGAGAGGTGGCTAAGGCAAAGGATAAGGCATATACTGAGTTGTATGAGAGGCTAAACACTAAGGAAGGAGAAAAGGACTTGTATCAGTTGGCTAGACAAAGACATCAAGCTGGAAAGGATGTACAGCAGGTTAGGTTGATTAATTAAAATGACTGCCACAGGCGCTCCGTGGTGCCATAAGCCCCTAGTGGTCAAGATTTTTTTCAAGGAAATATTCAGTTCAGATGTCAGAGATTTCCAAGGCTATAACTTGAAAGTGGTAAGAGATAATGGCTTACTGTCAATTAGAAAGATGTAGAATATAATCCAAAGTTTGAGATAGGAGTAAATTTATGCATTTAATTTGCATAATCCAACGCAGCCATAACAAATTACACAACTTTCAGTCAAAAATGGACTTTTGGACATATTTACACAAAGGATGGTTTTGTTTTCTTGTCACCGGTTTGATTTTGGGTTTTTTTGTTATCTTCTCTTCAGAGTATATGAACCAGAACATTAGTAGAATGTCAACAAACAAAGAAATTCGTCAGAGTTACTGCTGGCCAGGCGGCTCTCGCTTCATCCATTTCCATCGATCCTGGTCGTTATTTTGCCTTCTGTCGGTCATTTGCACTGTCTCTCCCACATCCAGAAACTCTTATGATTATCCCACCTCAATTTCGCTTTTATTCCACTGCAATTTATCTCATATGACGACATGGAACCAGCGCGATTGTTGTCCAGTCACATGGCGCTGGGGGCGGCAGCAGATGAACATCAACCAGCTTCACCCACCCTTTGTTATAACAAAATGTAAACATTTACCTTCATAAGCTAAATAATCTTTTTAGAATCGCAGTTGGCAAATTTTGGGAGCAAACAGCTCCTCCGTCTGCGATCGAGTACGTCCATAGCGATTGGTAACGTCCACATTTGTTTGTCTAAAAATTTCTTCTTCTCTGGTGTCCAGAAGGATGCTTCTATGTCCACCATCAGTCCTCCAAGGCAAGAGCAGTAAGTTATACGTGTCTGCCACCCTGTGAGGTGGAATACTTTGTATAACTTAAATCAACTGGCGAGTTTTTGGCCACATCATATAACATCACATGACAGGCGCAGCACTGTGCCTGTGGCAGTGGGGGCGCCATCTGTCCATGAAACCTTGCCACAAGAAGGGTTAAGGACAGAAATGGTAATGTATTAACAAATGATGAGTGTGTTGAGAAGGTGGAAGGAGTACTTTGAAGAGCTGATAAAGAAATGAGAGAGAGGAGGATGGATGAAGGAAAGATGGTGAACAAGGAAGTCCCAAGGATTAGCAAGGTGGAAGTGAGGGCAGCTTTGAAGAGAATGAAGAATGGAAATGCGATTGGTCCAGATGACATACCTGTGGAGGTATGGAGATGTTTAGGAGAGATGGCAGTGGACTTTTTAACCAGATTGTTTAACACAATCTTGGAGAGTGAGAGAATGCCTGAGGTGTGGAGAAGAAGTGTTTTGGTACCAATTTTCAAGGACAAAGGTGATGGTCAGAGCTATAGTAATTACAGAGGCATAAAGTTGATCAGTCACACTATGAAGATATGGGAAAGAGTTGTTGAAGCCAGGTTAAGAGAAGAAATGACAATCAGTGAGCAGCAGTACGGTTTCATGCCAAGAAAGAGTACTACAGATTCAATGTTTGCTCTAAGAGTGTTGACGGAGAAGTATAGAGAAAGTCAGAAGGAGTTGCACTGTGTCTTTGTGGATCTAAAGAAAGCATATGATAGGGTGCCAAGAGAGGAAGTGTCGTACTGTATGAGTAAGTCAGGAGTGGCAGAGAAGTATGTGAGGGTGGTGCAGAACATGTATGAGGACGGCGAAACGGTGGTGAGGTGCGCTGTAGGAATGACAGATGGATTCAAGGTGAGGGTGGGATTACATCAGGGATCGGCTCTGAGCCCCTTCTTGTTTGCTATGGTGATGGACAGGCTGACAGGTCAGGCAAGAGTCTCCGTGGACCATGATGTTTGCAGATGACATTGTGATCTGTAGTAAGAGTAGGGAGCAGGTGGAAGGATACTCTGGAGAGAAGAGGAATGGAAGTCAGTAGAAGCAAGACAGAATACATGAGTGCGAATGAGAAGGAGGGAGGTGCAATGGTGAAGATGGAAGGAGTAGGGGTAGTGAAAGTAGATGAGTTTAAATACCTGGGGTCAACCATCCAAAGCAATGGAAAATGCACAAGAGACGTGAAGAAGAGAGTGCAGGCAGGGTGGAGACGAGTGTCAGGGGTGATTTGTGACAGAAGGGTAGCAGCAAGAGTGAAAGGGAAGATTTACAAGATGGTAGTGAGACCTTCTATGATGTATGGTTTGGAGATGGTGGCGCTGACAAAAAACAGAAGGTGGATCTGGAGGTGGCAGAGTTGAAGATGCTAAGATTTTCACTGGGAGTGACTAGGAGGGACAAGATTAGAAATGAGTATATCAGAGGGACAGCTCACATTGAGCAGTTTGGAGACAAAATAAGAGAGGCAAGACTGAGATGGTTTGGACATGTGCAGAGGAGGGATATTGGACAAAGGACAAAGGATGTTGAAGATGGAGCTGCCAGGCAGGAGGAAAAGAGGAAGACCACAGAGAAGACTCATGGATGTAGTGAAGGAGGGCATGGAGAGGGTTGGTGTTACAGAGGAAGATGCAAGGGATAGGATGAGATGGAGACAGATGATCCGCTGTGGCGACCCCTAAAGGGAGCAGCCGAAAGAAGAGGAAAAAGAAGAGGTGTAACAGCAAACGCGAAACCTCTCATCTACTGCTGAGGTTAAAACATACAACTGTCACAGATGGAATTTTCCTTATTTCTGTACCACCTGAATCACCTGAATCATTCTGATGTGACTTGAACAGTTTTATTAGAAGCAGCAAAAACAAGAATAAATGATGTGACTCATCATGACTGAAGATTCTTTGCTTTAATTTTTTCTAATAATTACTATGTTGCAAACTTTGAGTGAATGGGAATTCAAGACTTTTTACATTCGGGCTGTTGGCTCTAATGACACTGTTGTAAATGGAACTATTAGCCAGTCTAATAACTGTGTCAAAGTTTCCATTCAGACACTGATGGGATACACATCTGGTCAGAATACAGTCCTGAAGTTACAAGAAAAAGTATCACAAGTTTCTATGTTTAGTTGGCTATATCAGATATGATATGATCAGCAAAATTGCCAGTCAGGGACTGAAAACTAAGGTTTGGGCAGGAGTTAACACCTCTGAAATCACCCTCCTCATTTTCAGACATTATATAAGATGATCAATCCTGTTTTTCTGGTTTCTTTTTCTCCTTCAAACCAATGTATCATGCCTGAAATCAATCTTCTTGTTACTCCCAATGAGGATCTTAGCATCTTCAACTCTGCCACCTCCAGTGCAGCCTCCTATCTTTTTATCAGTGCCACTGTTTCCAAACAATACATCAGAGCAGGTCTCACTACCATCTTGTAAATCTTCCCTTTCACTCTAGCTGCTGTCCTTCTGTCACAAATCACCCCAGGTATTTAAATCCATCTACTGATTGTCACCGCTCTTCTCAACCTGGCTTCAACCACTCTTTTCCACATCTTCACAGTGTGGCTGATCAACTTTATGTCTCTCTAGTTACTACAGCCATGTGCAGCACCCTTGTTCTTGAAAGTCGCTACCACTACACTTCTTCTCCATTTCTCAGACATCCTCTCACTCTCCAAGATTGTGTTAAACAATCAGTTTTTTTTGTTTGTTTTGCTTGATACTCTTTATTTCAAACGAACAAGACAACATAAAAACAAGAATAAAAACAAAAAATCCAATACAGTCCAAAAAGGAATAGGATTGAAGCCAAAAGCTTATCTTGTCCTGTCCCATCCCAGTTCCACCTGTTCCACCGCAATTTACCCAAAACAACAAATCAGAACTAATCAAAACTATGAATGGAGGTAGCTATAGTACAAATACATTTATACTGAAAAAAAAAATAAACACAGTGACTCTGTAAAGTGTGTCTCAATTTGGTGATTCTGTATAGTTCCAAAAGCAGACACATCAGATTTTGGACAAAAAATTCAATGGTTTAATCACATTTTTTAATGAGATCCTCATGGATCGTCACCTTATCGTGGTGGGGGGGGGGGGGGGGGGTTTGCGTGCCCTAGTGATATGTTGTCCGGGGCAATTTGCCTCTGATAGGGTCACCCAAGACAAACTGGTCCTGGGTGAAGGGCCAGACTAAGAACGATCCAACAGACTCTAATGATAAATTCTAGATCAAGGATTCAGTGTACCCCGCCCGGTATGGGGTTACCGGGGCCCCACCCTGGAGCCAGGCCTGGGGGAGGGGCTCGATGGCTAGCGTCTGGTGGCCGGGTTTCCAACTATTGGACCCGGCCGGGCTCAGCCCAAAGGAGTTACATGGGTCCGCCCTCCAGTGGGCTCACCACCTGCAGGAGGGATCATGGGGGTCCAGTGCTATGTGGATTAGGTGGCGATCAAAGGCGGAGACCTTGGCGGACTGATCCCAAGCTTTCTAAACTGGCTTCTGGTACATGGAATGTCACTTCTCTGGTGGGGAAGGAACCTGAGCTGGTGTACGAGGTTGAGCGATACCGGCTAGATATAGTCAGCCTCACCCCAACACACAGCTCCGGTTCCGGAACCAGTCTCCTGGAGAGGGGCTGGAGCTTGGCCTTTTTTGGAGTTGCCCCCGTGCGAGACGCGATGAGCAGGGGTGGGTATTCTTGTATCCCCCCACCTTGCTGCCTCTATATTGGAGTTTTCCCCGGTGGATGAAAGGGTTGCTTCCCTGCGCCTTCGGGTTGGGAAACGGGTCCTGACCATCATTTGTGCCTACGCACCAAATAATGTTTCAGAGTACCCACCCTTTTTGGAGTCTGTGACTGAGGTGCTGGAGGGTGCTCCTCTTGGAGACTCCATTGTCCTACTGGGGGACTTCAATGTGCACGTGGGCAACGACAGTGAAATCTGGAGGGGAGTGATTGGGAGGAATGGCCTGCCTGATCTGAACTCGAGTGGTGTTCAGCACCAGGACACCCTAGGTCGCAGGTCGATAAGATAAGATAAGATAAGAAAAGATAAGATAAGATAAGATAAGATAAGATAAGATAAACTTTGTTGTCCCTCAAGGGGAAATTTGTCTTGGGCTTGTCACCCGTGCTGTCACCCAATGATCAATTTTGTTATCATGTCATCAGACCTGCGATCGTATGTCTTGGACACTTGGGTAAAGAGAGGTGCAGAGCTTTCAACTGATCACCACCTGGTGAGGAGTTGGATCCAGGGGATGCCGGGGGAGGAAGCCATTCAGACCTGGTAGACCCAAACCTATAGTGAGGGTGTGCTGGGAACATCTGGCTGAGGCCCCTGTCCGGGAAGTCTTCAACTCCCACCTCCGGAAGAACTTCAACCACATTCCGAGGGAGTCTGGAGACATGGAGTCTGAATGGGCCATGTTCTCCACCTCTGTTGTTGAAGCGGCAGCCCAGAGCTGCGGCCGCAAGGTGGTCGGTGCATCTCGTGGTGGCAACCCCTGAGCCAAGTGGTGGACACAAGTGGTGAGGGGAGCCATTAAGCTGAAGAAGGAGTCCTATCAAACTTGGTTGGCTTGTGGGACTCCCGAAGCAGCTGAGGTGTACCGGCAGGCCAAGCAGAGTGCAGCTCGGGTGGTTGCTGAAGAAAAAACCCGGGTATGGGAGGGGTTCAGTGAGGCCATGGAACAAGACTTTCGGTCGGCACCGAAGAGATTCTGGCAAACTGTCCAGCGGCTCAGGAGGGGAAAGCAGCTCCCTGTCCACACTGTGTATGGTGCGGATGGGGCGCTGTTGACTTCGACTGGGGATATCGTCGGCCAGTGGAAGGAATACTTCGAGGATCTCCTCAATCCCACTGATAAGCCTTCCACAGAGGAAGCAGGGTTTGTGGGCAAGGGGGATGACTCGCCTATTACAGGGGCTGAGGTCGCCAAGCTGGTTAAAAATCTCCTTGGTGGGCGGGCCCCGGGGGTGGACGAGATTCGCCCTGAGTACCTCAAGGCCCTGGATGTTGTTGGGCTGTCATGGTTGACACGCCTCTGCAACATTGCGTGGAGGTCGGGGGCAGTGCCTTTGGCATGGCAAACTGGGGTGGTGGTTCCTCTCTTCAAAAAAGGGGACCGGAGGGTGTGCTCCAACTTTAGAGGGATCACACTCCTCAGCCTCCCTGGGAAGGTCTATGCCAAGGTACTGGAGAGGAGAGTCCGGCCGTTGGTCGAACCTCAGATTCAGGAGGAGCAATGTGGTTTTCGTCCTGGCCGTGGCACATCGGACCAGCTCTTTACCCTCTCGAGAATTCTCGAGGGTTCGTGGGAGTTTACCCAACCAGTTTACATGTGTTTTGTGGACTTGGAGAAGGCATTTGACTGCGTCCCTCGTGGTTTTTTGTGGGGGGGTACTTCGAGAGTATGGGGTATTGGGCTTGTTGTTACGAGCTATTCGGTCTCTGTACGATCGTTGTGAGAGTTTGGTTTGTATTGCCAACACTCGGTCGGACTCATTCCCAGTGAGAGTTGGACTCCGCCAGGGCTGCCCTTTGTCACCAATCCTGTTCATAATTTTTATGGACAGGATTTCTAGGCGCAGCCAGGAAATGGAGGGTGTCATGCTTGGTGACCATAGGAACTCATCTCTGTTGTTTGCAGATGATGTTGTCCTGCTGGCTTCATCCAGCAATGACCTACAGCTCTTGCTGGGATGGTTTGCCGCTGAGTGTGAAGCGGCTGGAATGAGAATCAGTCACCAAGTCCAAGTCCATGGTCCTCAGCCGGAAAAAGGTGGATTGTCTTCTCTGGGTTGGGGACAGGATCCTGCCCCAAGTGGAGGAGTTTAAGTATCTTGGGGTTTTATTCACGAGTGAGGGGAAAATGGAGCGAGAGATTGACAGACGGATCGGAGCAGCATCTGCAGTGATGCGGACGTTGTACCGGTCTGTTGTGGCGAAGAGGGAGCTTAGTTCTAAGGCAAAGCTGTCAATTTACCTGTCGATTTACCAGTCAATCTATATTCCTACTCTCACCTATGGTCACGAGCTTTGGGTAATGACCAAAAGAACAAGATCGCGGATACAAGTGGCTGAAATGAGCTTTCTCCGTAGGATTGCTGGACTCACGCTCAGAGACAGGGTAAGGAGCTCAGTCATCCAAGAGAGGCTCAGAGTAGAACTGCTGCTCCTCCACATTGAAAGGAGTCAGTTGAGATGGTATGGGCATCTGATTAGGATGCCTCCTGGACGCCTCCCACTTGAGGTGTTTCAGGCACGTCCCACTGGGAGGAGACCCTGGGGCAGACCCAGGACTCGGTGGAGAGACTATGTCTCCCAGCTGGTCTGGGAACACCTTGGTATCCTTTCTGAAGAGCTGGAGCAGGTGACTGAGGAGAGGGAAGTTTGGGCTTCTCTGCTTGAACTGCTGCCTCCGCGACCCAGACCTCCGGAAAAGCGGTAGAAGATGGACGGATGGATGAATGGAATTATTTCTTCATGAGTACAGCAACTCAGCAAGTGTACAATAATGTGTTCAACATGCTAGCAAGAGACACTTTAGTCCAACAGCTTTCATGACACATTATGAACAAAAAGCTTTTGACTCTCTCTTGTCAGGGTTGGGTGGACACAGAACTCACACGCAGGCACAAGTATGGAGCAAGATGGTGATTTATTAAACAAAAACTCAAACACAAAACAAACTGCAGCATGTGGGCTGAAAATAAACCAAAAGCTAGGCAAAACACTGAGCAAGGCAAGGTACAGAGCAAGGCTAGGTAACGATTACTCACATGAACACACGACTAGGACAGACAAGGAACGCTAATGCCGCCCCACAGGACTGAGACTCACACAGACTTATATACACAACGGGTAATCACAGAACACAGAACATTTGGGAACAATCAAGGGCAAACAGAGACAGCAGGGAAGTGGCTACAGGTACGGGAGACATGAGGGACTGGGATAAAAGGGTAGACAAAACAGAGAATTCATACAAGGTATGAACACGGGACCAGGGGAGATGTGACCATGACAAAGACTAAGACAACACCACAATCGGACTTCCAGAAAGATGGCGTCGTGAGTGGCTGTACAGTTAAGAGCTCGTATCAGTCTTTTAAATTAAACTCCACTTAGAACACTTAACTTGAGTCATATACTGTATGTAAAAATCTTAGGAATGAGTGGGGGAAATACACGCAGAGGCCACAAAAACATCAAGAAGCTACCTACAGAACAACTTGAAATGGGGGGAACCATCAAGCATAGCAAAAGTGAATCTGAAGATACTACAGCGGGGAAAATGGACCACGACCACACCGAGGCCCTACGGACAGGGCTAGCTAGCATTAGCAAAGATATAAAAGAGCTGCAACAAAATCTTTATGAGGCGCTGACACAATTTAAAGACGAAATAAAGAAGGAGGTAATACAAGAAATTGCATCCCTCAGACAAGATATGGACCATAAATTCACAGAATGCAACAAAGAAGTGCAGGACCAAAAGGCGAGTATAGCCGAGTCCCAGGGCCGCATATCCGAGCTGGAAGAGTGGAACGCGGAGGATAACAAGATGCTGCTAAAGATGCTAAAGCAGACCAGCTACATGCAAGATAAAATAACAGACCTTGAAACGAGGTCTTGGAGAAATAATGTACGCATCTTTGGCCTACCGGGGGAAATTGAAGGAAGCTCTGTGATGGATTACCTGGAACAGCTATTAAAAAAAGAGCTGGAGCTTCCCGATGGTTCCAGTCTGCAGATCCAGGTCCAGGTCCACAGAACACCGCTGCAGAAGCCGAGCGAGATACTTCACCAAGAGCAATAGTGGCAAATTTTCAGAAGTTTGAAACCAAGGACATGGTACTAAAAAAAGCGTGGCAGAAGAAAATTAAAGTGGGAGATACACACATCCAGTTCGACCACGACTATCCCACTGAAATTGTACAGAAACGCAGAGCTTACCATGACATAAAGAAGATGCTGAAAGAGAGGAACATACATTTCCAAACCCCGTACACGATAATACAAAACCATTGGAGTGATGGAGTAAAGAGCTACAATGAGGCTGACGGAAGCTGCACTGGACAATAGAGTGAGAGGATTCCCACTGGACATGCTGAGCAACACCGACTGTGACAGTGAAGGAGGGAACTGCAGATTGCTGGGATGGCAGCAGGTGAGAGGCAGTGAGAGAGAGAGGCAACGAAACAGCTGTGTCCCCGAACTGGGACACAGCGCAGTGAGTGAGGGAGAAACTGCATGAGTTTCAAAGGAAATAGTAACGAGGAAGACGGAGAACTTCAGGGCTTAAGTAACAAACTACAAGTGGTAAGACTTGGGTGTAAAAGTTAGATATGAGAAATTGAAAACTACAATATGGGATAAAAGAGCAGCGTTCCCTGTCATGATTCTGAGCACGAGTGGGGAGCCGTACTCAGCCTCTAAGTTATTTAAGGGATCTTCTGCATCTCTGCTTATTTTGTATTGAGTGTGGTTGGTGTATGTTGTTATCTGGGTTTGTCTTTTTATTTCTAGTTTTAGTTTCCTGTTAGTTTATCTTAGGTTGTTTATTTTATGTTTTTCTGTATTATCTTGTATTTCTAGTTATTTTCCTGTATTTATATTTGTCCTTGTCCTTAGATCTCCTTTTGTATTATTAGCTCTCATTGGTTTGGTATTTATCATCCTCACCCTCTCTTTTAGGTCTCTCTTTAAGTGTATATCTAGTTTGTCTCTTGTTTCTACCCGGTCCTTTTTTTAGTCATCGTCTTTAGTGTATTCTTGTCCAATGGTTGTTTATTGATTTTCATTCATTCTGGTCTGTGCTTTATTTATCCTTGATTTGTATTCATTTGGGTTGTGCTTGTGTTCACTTCCCTGTATTTTCATTTTGACAGCAAATCTGTTTGTCAAATCTGTTTGCGGGCTGTCCCCAGCTCACAGCTGTCAGCTATTAGGTCATCGTTCCTCACTCATGTACTCACACCTGTTCCCAATTGGTTTTGTCCCTATTTAAGAGTTGCGGCGAGGCTTTCCCCTCACAATGGTCTACTGTTTCCTTGTGTGTGTAACACTGCGTATTCTGACAGGAATCCCCAGTCAGTTTTTCCTCTCGCGGATGAGCTCCATCCAGCTCTCTTTTGTTTTTCCTCCCGGTGTCTTTGCACGCCTCAACCTGGGTCCGGCCAGGCTGTTCTCCTGCTTTTTCCCCGGACATGAGCCCCGCACTGTTCCTCTCGTAATCCTGCCTTTATGTGTAAGTGTAGTGTTTTGTGTATTTTGCATTTTTTGTCTTCATTAAATGTGCAGACTCACAGCTCCAGTGTTTGATGTCTTCTGCCTGCCCTAAAGGGTGATTTATGACATTCATCCTCGCTGTTATACAGACTCATCTTTACTAGTAAAAACAAGGGAAATAAATTTACATATGAATACATAGTAGGAGCTTTGTAATACTGTGTGGCTTTATGCTTAGCTGTCTAATTCATAATAGACTGATAGAGTTCATGTTTAAATGCTGGACTTTTCTAGACTGAGGGGGAATCCCATCAGTTGGATGGTATTCTGAGTCTAGGGATGGGCCCTTATTGAAGATGAGGACTTCCTATCCACCTACCAACAGGGGCATGGGGGAAAACTGAGAGACCCCCAGGTGGAAGTTACTTATGGTTTATGTTGTTAATGTGATTCTTAAATGTGTTCATAGTGTGGGTTCAAACTGCTCAGGGAGACAGCTGAAAACATTGTTTAAGTGTCATGATAAAAAATAATCTTAAGATTATGTCGCTAAATGTAAATGGTCTAAATATGCCTGTAAAGAGAGCAAAAGTCCTAACAAAAGTGAAGAAGGAAAAGGTGGAAATTACATTTCTTCAAGAGACTCACTTATCCCAACAAGAGCACAAAAAATTTAAAAGATTAGGATTTAGAAACTCATAGCTCATGCAAACAAGAGCATAAAAGAGGAGTTTTGATATTAATCTCAAATTCAACTAAAATTGAATTTGGAAAAGAAATCAGGGATAAAGAGAGACAATATATCCTGGTGAAAGGGAAGTTTGAAAATGAACCTGTCACTCTGGTAAATGTCTATGCTCCTCCAGAAAGTGCTAAACAGTTTTTCAAAGCTCTCTTTGATGACATTGCAACAGAAACTGAGGGAATCCTAATTTGTGGAGGAGATTTCAACATAATTATGAATCATAGCCTGGACACAACAAGTATAAGGAGAAACAAAAACAATGACAAAATTTTTAAAAGTGTCACTATAAGAAATGGGTATGATTGACATATGGAGGAGTCTCAACCCATATGAAAAAGATTACACTCATTACTCAGCCACCCATAAGGTTCACTCAAGGATAGATCACTTCTTTATAAATACAGGTGACAGTTACAGCATAGACGAATGTAAAATAGGAGGTGCTGATATTTCAGATCACAATGCTGTAAACTTAAAGATTCAGTTAAATGCCCGAAAAAGACAAACATGTTGGAGACTCAGTGTGTCAATACTCAACAACAAGGGACTGGTAGGGGACATGAAAAAAGAAATCAAACAGTATATAGACGATAACAGTCATGGGGAAGTTGATCCAACCATTCTATGGGATGCCTTGAAGGTGGTTATTCGAGGAAAACTAATAGCAACAATTATTATTATTATTAATTTATTATTGAAAATAGCAAGATTGGAAACATATAAGAAATGCTCTGAGAATTTAAGGGAATTTGAGAAGAAATATCAAGACACAAATGATCAGGAAGTATTTCAACAAATCAAGGATACCAAAAAGAAAATATATGATATACTACTAAACAAAATAGAGAAAAGAAACCTATTCTTAAGATAGCGCTATTATGAAATGGGCCAGAGATCTACAAAATTACTAGCAAAATGTATAAGAAAACAATAGGCGATAAATACAATACACAAAATTAAAGACCCGCTTACTAAGGACATAACTGATACCCCAGAAGAGATAGAAAGAATATTTTATCAATACTATGAAAAGTTATATATGCAGCCATCTGCTGCAGAGGAGGATGAAATGAGATTCTTTTAAATGATTTGGATTTAACAGCAATTGGCACCTCACAAGATGGCAGGTTAACAGCCAACATCACAGAAGAAGAAATAGAAGAATCAATAAATTCATTAAAAAATAATAATTCCCCGGGGAGCGACGGCTACCCAGCAAAATGGTACACACTGTTTAAAGAAGAACTAATTCCAGTGCTCCAGACATCCTTTAATTGGGCACTCTTGAAAAATAAAATCCTACCAACACGGACAGAAACAATAACAACAGTCATTCCCAAACCGGGTAAAGATATGTACAAGTAAGTATGAGTGCCCCAACTATAGACTGATCTCAATGTTAAACATAGATTACCAGCTAAAGTATATACAAAAATTATCTCCAAAAGACTGAACACATTTCTGCCAGAACTAATAGATGAAGATCAAACAGGGTTTATAAAAGGACGTAATGTCCAGGACAACATTAGGAGAACCTTACATATCACAGAACAAACACAAAAGAAAAAACAAAGTACAGTCTTGATGAGTACTGATGATGAAAAGGAATGTGATTGTGTAAATTGGAGATATTTATATTTGGCACTAAAATGGTTAGGATTTAATGAAAAATCAATACAGGTGATCAAAAAACTCTACAAAGAAACTACGGCCAGAATAAAACTAAACACAAGCCTGACTAGTAAACTACAACTACAAAGATCCACAAGACAAGGATGCTGCCTATCACCGACTCTCTTTGCTATTTTCATCGAACCATTAAAGGGATAGAACATTAAAGAGATAGAACATAAAATTGGACTTTTCGCCAATGACGTAATGGTCTTCCTTGAAAAACCAAACACAACATTTCCCATAATGATGAAGCTCTTTGAAACATATGGCCACTTATCAGGATATGAAATAAATATTTCTAAAATTCAGATGCTTACAATCAACAGCCTCAATAGCAATTCCGAAAATTCTGAAATCTTACAAACTTAACTGGAGTATGAGGTCTATTAAATATTTGGGAGTAACCTTAACAAAAGACCTCTCTAAACTGTACAACATAAATTATAAAAAGGTGTATCAAGATATATGGAAAGATATAGAAAGACGGGCGACCTTACCACTGGACTTTAATTCAAAAATCCAAATAGTCAAAATGAATGTCCTACCCAGATTTCTTTATCTGTTCCAATCACTACCTGTAGAGGTAGTGATTGGAACTACTACCAATTTACAGTGTGGGACAAAGTATTATCCAGGTTCATTTGGGGGGCAAACAACCCAGAGTTAGTTATCAAACTCTCCAGCTTTCCAAAGATTGAGGCGGAATGGCACTACCAAAATTAAAGGAATATTTTTATGCTGCTCAACTAAGACCTTTGTACTGCTGCTGCAATTCAGATTTTGTAGCAAAGTGGAAAGATATAGAAAAAGAAGTATTAAATTTGCCGATTCAAATTGTGATTGAAGATAAAGTCGTATACAATTAACACAAACATGAAATTGATCCAATTAGTGAGCATACATTAGATACATGGTTTAAAATCTTTAAAAGATATAAGATTAAGGAAAACATAAAAATTCTGAATTGAATAGGATATGCTAAAAATTTTAAACCAAATCAATATGACCAAAGATTTAAAAGTTGGACAAAAAAAGGAGCCACAGCTTGGTGTGTTCTAGAAAAGAATGGAAAGCTGGGAAGTTATCAGAGCTTAAAAGAAAAATGTGAATTGGGGAGTTCCGACTTTTTCAGATATCTCCAATTAAGAGACTACTACACAAAAAAAAAAAAAAAAAAAAAAAAAAATCCGGGTGGATCCTTCCAAGGAAGTGAATGGTGTGATAAAAGTAATAATCAAAGTGTGCAAAGAAAATGAAAAGAAATGTATATCATCAATGTTATAAAGCATTAAACCTAAATAATAAACATATAACCAAGTATATAAAAAAGAAATGGGAGAAAGAAACTGACATAGAAATCATAGAAGATGAATGGTAAAATATATGCAAGACCCACCACTCATCCACCAGTTTGCGGATTTGGAGGGAATTTGCTTGGAAAAATTTAGTGTGCTACTTTATCACACCAAAGATGAAAAATAAACAACTCAACCAACCTCAGAAATGTTGGAGAGAGTGTGGAGAATATGATGTAGATCACACACATGTCTTTTGGAAGTGTAAGGGAATAACTGGGTGTTGGAAAATACAGTAATAAGTGAAATATTACAGAGAATACTAGGATACAAGATCCCTATGACCTATAAGATACTTTATCTTTGTGATCTAACAGATGTAAACATATTGGGGAGTGATAGGTATCTTGTCAAAGTACTGTCAGTAGGGAGTGAAAAAGCTATAACAAGGAATTGGTTGAAGACAGAACCACCTACAAGGGAGCAATATTGGGCTATCCTACAAGACATCTACACAATAAAAAAAACTGACACACAAACTACGAATACAAGTAGCACAATTCAATGAAAAATGTGAAAAATGGACAGTTTACAAAACCCGAACTGGCGACAAATAACTGGACTTCAAAAGAAAATAATATGGACTATGGGAAGAAAAAAACAGAAGGTTTGATCCGAGCAGTGGATGTTATTGTTGTTATAAATGCTTTTTCTTTTGGTTGTATAATTGTGAGAAAACAATAAGTTTGTTTCCCCTAAGTGACAAAAAAGACAACACCATGATCAAGACCATCATAATAATAACAACAATAATGATACCAAAACTAAAGAACAAAGCAGGGATAAATACAAGACAAAGATAATAAACAGATAATCCTACAAAACTAAACTCAAAGCGTGAGCATGGTACCCAGACCATGCCCAGATCATAACATTTTGGCTGCTAGCAAACACTGATAACAAGGACAGTAGCTGACCCTGCAAATCACTGCAAGAAAAAGAAACACGTGGTGACAAATGCTGTGTTCAGAATGCTCACTCCTTCCCCATATAGTGTACTATATAGTGAATCAGCCATTTTGTAGTGCTGTTTGAAATCTTAACTGAAAATTTCGTTCACTATATAGTACACTCAAAATATCCCACTTTGCATTTTGAAAAGTAGTGTACAACAGATGGTCACTACATTAGCCAATATATCCCATAATGCAATGCGCAGCCAACGGAGTAGTGAGAGAAGAGCTTCACATCACAACATAAACTACCTTAAGGTATTTATATTTATTATTTCAGCAAAAATTATTTAATTTAATACATATTTACTACAAATTACATGCAGGTATTCATTTTTTACCACCATTAGTCTGTTATGTTTTACTATCTCACTGTGATTACGTCATTAACCGAGCCGCGAAAACAAGCCCAGTAGTGTCCGAAAGCTGTTAATTTTATTGTTATATTGAGTTTACTGTATAGTCCACTATATCTAAATTCACTATATAGTGAGTAGGGAGGGAGTGAGTGAGTGAGTGAGTGAACATTCCGAACACGGCCAAAGTTGCAGCAATAGAGGGGATGCATTGGAACAGAATTCTTGGCAGTTACAGGACAGTTACCACAGCAACAGAGCACTGAGTGGCAATCACATGTGACAACTTTATATTGCATGTAGCAAAACATAAAAATCACACAAAATATTTAGTCACAGCAGTGCACAGAGTACCTTTTTTACTTTACATGTTAATACACTATTTACTTGACTGTAGTGACGTGTGGGTAAAAACTAAGGAGCGCATTGTAAGTGAAGAACTGATTCAAAGCCTTTAAATAGTTATTTATTTAATTTTTGCCAATTAATACAAGATGGAATGATAACATTAGCTCTCCACAATGCAAGCAGGTGTTCTGTGTACTGCTGTGATTGAATACTGTGTGCATTTTTTGTGATATACTTTATACAACCTAATGCTGCCGCTCATTTTTGCCACCCAGTGATTTTTAACTGCCAAGAGTACTGTTTGGTGACATCATATGCATACCCTCTGTAAGAATGGTTCACAACTAGTAATTATTTCAATGAAGCTTTACGTCACTATTAAATGTTCAAGATTAATCAAATTTACAGAGGTAGAACATACAGTGTACAGACTTGGCAAATAACTGTGAAAGAAGTTGAAAAGATCGAGGTCGCACGAAACGGATTCCTGAGGAAGATGGTGAAAGGTGTCATGGATCGCACCTTGGGGCAGAGAGCAGGACCCAGATGCGCAGCGAGCATTCATCTTTTTAATAAACAAAAGCACAAAAAAACAGCTCGGAAGCTGAACACAAAGGCTAACAGGCAAGGCTTGAAAGGGCAGACAAAACTCACGGAACAGGACTTGACAGGCAGAAGCGTGTGTAGAATGGCAATCAGACAGAGAATGACGCAGCACCAGACAGAAGGGCTGCGTCCTTTAGATAATGCAGAACATAATCAGAAAACACAGGACAGGTGGAGAAATCAATAATCGAGAACAGCTGACACAAGAGGCGAGAGGGAATGACAGGAGGAGGCGGGGCTCACACGCACACTCATTAAATACAACGCGATAGGCCATGAATACAAGAACCAAAATGACAACAGGACCAAAATAACAAACAATAGTGAGTACAGAAATCCAGAAACTAATTTAATGCAGGGATTAACTAGAAAAACCCAGAAGATGAACTCCAAGAGAGGATGTGGATTGGAGCCCACGTTCTGACGACAACAATAATAAATAACACAAGAAAGGAACATGGCTCCAATCCACATCCTGACAAAAGGAGGATATAGAAGACAGAGAGATGACAGAACTGAACAAAGAGTGGATGATGACAACAGTGAATGGAGATTTAAACTATCAAATGCAGATCTGCACCAAATTACTGGTACAAAATCGATTAATTCCTTTTGTCACAAACGACTACATAAATTACCTAGCACATACCTGCAGCTTGAATAATGGAGATATTAGGAAACAGATATTGTTCAATGAACATTCCCCAAGTTGGGTGAGGTGGGAGAGACTGTATGGGATGGATGCCCAATAGCTAAGGAAAGTAATGATGGACAGGGCAAACTTTCAGCGCCCGATGGATGCAACAGACGCGCCCTAAGGGGTCTATACCCCAGAAAAGGGAAACATGATGATGATATGTTTTTCTCACTCTGTTCAGAAATTTCCGCTTTGAGCATAAAAAGTGTTAAAACTGGGACGAGACTATAGCACATTTCCTGTGATGCAGTTTAGAAGAAAAGACTTATACCAGTATGGGTGAGTGAGTGAGTAAAAGAGAGAGAGAGAGAGAGAGAGAGAGAGACTGTGTGTGCACGCGTGTTCCCTTCTGACCCTAAAATGATTTATTTAATTTTAATACAAAATGTTTGCTTTGGAGCATGATATGTATTTTGGCCATGAGACATTAATAGAGTAGAAAACATTCTGAAAAATGAGCTCGCTGACGTGTGATTGAGCACTGTATGTGCTTGGGTGTGTGTTGGCCTGTGTTGGTGTGTGTGTTGCAAAAGTTTTGAGGCCCATGCTGTCACTCAGCTCAGCTCACAGGGTGGTCCGAACACTGAGCCCTCTTTACTCAGTCTCTCTCTCTCTCTCTCTCTCTCTCTCTCTCTCTCTCTCTCTCTCTCTCTCTCTCTCTCTCTCTCTCTCTCTCTCTCTCATACACACACACACACACACACACACACACACACAAGCACAAACACGAGCACACAAACAAACAAACACTCACTGGTGTGCATGTAAAAACATACGTAACAAAGTGTACATAAATATATGGCCATATATATGACCATAATGAAGCAATCAAATAACCTCAGCGCTTCCCCTCTTCCTGTCCCAAACCGAACACCTAAATACGCCACCGCAGACTCCATCGCACAGCAGCCGAAGAGGAAAGTCCAGAGAAAAGCAGCAGCACTACACAGCAAACATTTCATGCTTCACATTTCTCATGGCAAACGTTTTCGCTTGATATATGGTAAGCCTGACAGCCAGCAAGTCATTCGACAGTTTTTTGGGGGGTAAGTCTCTCAGTCAGCAGCACTGACATTAAAGCTGGGTATAGATAAAAATGATAAAGAGTATTATCATTGATGTCATGAAGACTATTTTATGCCCAGGATATAGTGATATACTAGCAATGCATCATCATCAACATCTTTTCAAAGGGCACTGAACTTCTATTTAACAATGTTAAAACACTGGAATTAAAATGCTGAAAAAAAGTATTCAGAAACTTCTTCTCTTTTCAGCTGCTCCCTTTAGGGGTCGCTGCAGCGGATCATCTGCCTCCATCTCACCCTATCCCTTGCAACCTTTGTTCATACCAACTTTCTCCATGTCCTCCATCACTCCATCCTGCAATCTTCTCTGTGGTCTTCCTCCTTTCCTCCTGCCTGACAGCTCCATCTCCATCTATGGTGTGGCCGAGTAGTCTAAGGCGCTGGATTTAGGCTCCAGCCATTTCAATGGCATGGGTTTGAATCCCACCGCTGCCAACACAGTTTTTCCACAACAACATTTCTGTAATTTCCCCACTGTGGAACTAATAAAGGTTAATCCTATCTTATCTCCCCTGTCGGCAGCACAGTGGTGCAGTGGTTAGCACTGTTGCCTCACAGCTAGAAGGATCCAGTGGCCAGGCTGGCAGGGGTGGGAATCTCTCTGTGGAGTTTGCATGTTCTCTCTGTGCTGTGTAGGTTTACTCTGGGGGCTCCAGAGACATTCATGTCAGGTCAACCATAGACTCTAAATTGTCCCTATTTGTCTGTCTCTGATAGGCCCTTAGAATAGGTTAGTGTAACCACTAGTTAAGCCCTTTGAGTGGTCTTTGTGACTAGAAAAAGTGTGATATGAGTACAAATCCTTATCCAACATCCTTTGTCCAGTATAGCCGCTGTCCCTCCTCTGCACATGTCCAAACTGCTCAGCCTGAGCTGTTCTTCTGATATGTTGATTTCTAATCCTGTCCCTCCTAGTTACTCCCAATGAGAATCTTAACATCTTCAACTCTTCCAAATCCAGTTCTGCCTCCTGTCTTTGCACCAGCCCCACCATCTCCAAACTATATATCATAGCAGGTCTCACAACAGTTTTGTAATTTTTTTTTCCTTTCAGCCGCTATCCTTCTGTCCCATATCTCCCCTGACATATATCTACCCACTCCACCCTGCCTGCACTCTCTTCTTCCCCTATCTTAAATAAATAAATGGTTGCATCTCTATGGTTATTAAGACAGTAACATTATATGTAAGCATGAACCACTTTGAACTGTCATGTTTATATTTACATTGCTGGGTAAAGGCTCCTTTATACCAGACTGTGGGGAAAATGAGGGCTCTGCATGTCTGACTGCAGTTTTTGTTCTTAGCTGGAAAAACTGACCAGGATGGTTTTGTTTTAAATACATTTTCAGGGTAGTTGTATTTAGTGTTGTAGTCAAGATCTCCTCAAGACCTTGTTAAAACCAGAGTCTCCGAAGACCAAGACCAAGGCCTACATACACGGTGCTCTGGTCTCAACTTGGCCTCGGTCTGGTTTCGACTACAGCACTAGGTGCATTGTCAGTTTTTGTTGCAGCTGCAGTATTTTCAAACAGATGACTTACCGGCATTACTAGGTTCTTCTCGCTCAGTCAGTACCAATCCAAAATGCTCCCACACTGGAGCTTTGGAATCAATTTAATTTAATTTATTCTTGTAAACTTTTTGGAATTGTGCACTTCAGAGAAAGCTCATTTCAGCCACTTGTATCCGTGATCTCATTCTTTCAGTCATTATCCAAAGCTCATGGCCATAGGAGAGGGTAGGAATGTAGATTGACTGGTAAATCAACAACTTTGCTTTACAGCTTAGCTCCCTCTTCACCACAACAAACTGGTACAATGTCTGCATCACTGCAGAGGCTGCTCCAATCTGTCTGCCAAGCTCTCGCTCCATTCTCCCCTCACTCGTGAATGAGACCCCAAGATACTTAAACTCCTCCACTTGGGGCTAATCATGACTCAGAAATTTAAGTCGAAGACCTAAGACTAAATCATGAAAATTAAAAAAAAAAAAAAAAGTTTGAAATAGGTCACATCATGTGTGATGAAATTACTTTTTTTAAACTGAACTTTTTACAAAATATTCATTTTTTTTAATGCATTAGTACAAATCCAATTCTGGTGAAGTTGGGATATTGTACAAAACTTAAATGAAAACAAGATACAATCATTTAAAAATCCTTTTTAGCCCATATTCAACTGAATACACTACAAAAACAAGATATTCAATGTTGAAACTCATGAACTTTAAACTATTCACTCATTTTGAATTTGATGCCTGCAACACATTCCCAAAAAGCTGGGGAAGGGGCAAGAAAAGATTGGGAAAGTTGAGGAATGCTAAAAAAAAAAACAACAACACATTTTTGGAACATTCCACAGGTGAAGATTATTTGGAAACAGGTGAGTGTCATGCTTGGGTGTAAAAGGAGCATCCCCAAAAGGCTCAGTTATTCATAAGCAAGGATGGGGTGAGGTTCACCACTTTGTGAACAACTGTGTGGGCAAATAGTCTAACAGTTTAAGAACAACATTTCTCAACGTACAATTGCAAGGAATTTATGGATTCCATCATCTACTGTCCATAATATCATCAAAAGATTCAGAGAATCTTGAGAAATTTCTTTTGCCCAATCAGCAGTTTGATTGGAGTCCAGATTTGACAAAGGTGACCGCAATTCTTGTAAATATCATCCAGCAATGATAGTTTTAATTCTAAAACTCTGCTCGCAGAGATAGCAAAAAGACGTAACAAACTAATAGTTTTTTTTTTTTTTTTTGAATGCAAAAGATGCAATAGACTTACACAATGGTCCTCTCCGGCATACAACTAGGAACATACCGGTCGCTATGGAGGGTGAGAATATGTATGGGCACATAATCATACCATGTAGGATAACTAAATAGACGGTTATGCTGTTTCATCCCACCTAGCAACAATGCTCTGCACTGTGTGTGTTTATATATTTACATATTTATTCCATCTAGCTACAATGCTCAGCACTGGGTGTGTTTATATTTATATATCTATATATTTATTCCATCTAGCTACAATGCTCCGCACTGTGTTTTTTATATATCTACATATTATTCCATCTAGCTACATTGCTCCGCACTGTGTGTGTTTATATACTTGCATATTTATTCCACCTAGCTGCAATGCTCCGTACTGTGGGTGTTTATATATTTACATATTTATTCCATCCAGCTACAATGCTCTGCACTGTGTGTCTGTGTGTGTGTGTGTATATATATATTTTATAGTAATATGTACATATGTATATTAGCTGCTCTTGCTTGCTTGTTTTTTTTCTTGCCTTCTGATTGTTGCTCTGAGTGTTGCTATCCCTGTGCTGTTGCAATCCTGGAATTTCCCCGTTGTGGGACTAATAAAGGCTTATCTTATCTTATCTTATCTTATCTTAAATATTTACATCATTCAGCGCCACCATTCACCACTTCAAAGACAAACAGCATTATGATTACTTGCAGAATCATGGCAATAAACAAAAAAGATTGTGAGGGAAAGGGTGAAGAAAAGGGTCTGTTTGAGGCAAGCCCACATATAATTGGACACAGAATGCAAGTTAAGCAGCATAAAACTGACAAAAAAACCATGATTTTGTTGTGTTTGTTGGCATGTTTGAATCTTAGAATCTCTCCTCAGAGGAAAGATGTTGATATTTGATCAACATTGCTGCTATGATGAGATAATTTAAAAGAAACTCCAGCACTAGAAAATCTTCCTTTCATGAATAACATTAAACGGTTTTGCTTTCAATATCTTCCTAAAGACAATAATTCCCAAAATGATCTTCCAAGTGATTTAGTGGAGCTATTAGCACTGATGTATCTTGATTAGCTCTGCTTTCATCTTCCAGGTGAGGGGGAAATGATTCATTAATATCTGTACTACGCTACAGTTCTCCTGCAGCATCACAGCTGGCACAGAGGAAAGTATAAGGCTCCCTGCTCTCTATGCTTTAGACATTCACTGAACAAATACGGCAATGAGCTCTGCTTCCCCTACAAAATGGTAATAAGCCATAATTGCCTGTAATCTGAATGCATTAGTCCTAAAAGGGTCCTATTGCTTTTTGAGTGCAGTCATGGTAGGCCTTGGGAACTTAAATGAGATTGGGGGGTGGGGGACACATATCCTTTCCTGCAAGCTATAAGGAGTTAAAATTAATTATATATTATATGTTGCATTACACAGCACAACTGCACTACATAGTACTTAAAAAAGTTATGACACTAGCTGAAATGTGAATTCAATCAGAATGCAAAGTTTGGAAAATCAACTCTGTCTAATTACTGGAAAAAACTACTTTCTTTTTTTTTTTAGCATGTATGGCCAGTAAAAAGGGTGGCACAACAAAATTTGAAAAATTGTGAACAGATGAGCCAGTTAGTCACTTGAATGTGTATAAAGACTCTCAGAGATGTTAGCATTGAAGGGATATTATCTACGTAGGATACAATATCATCAAATGACTCAGATAATTACATCTTGGTATGTAACAGACAAGGCCAAAATACAGTAAATGAAAATATCAAAACAGCTGGCAACTTCATTCCTGGAGAGTTAATCACTTTAAAAAAAAGTTGGACACACAAATAGAAATGCTAACCATTTGCAAAAAGAGTGCTTTTAAATTTAAATATTAAGCATTATAAAGGCTTTGAGACAAATCGAGCAATTACTGACTACTTTTCCAGTCAAAGCCTCATCAATTAAATCTTTTTTTTTGGCTCTGCAGCCTCTTTGAGCTTGTTGTGGTGACACATCAACCATAAATATCTCATCTTATTGCACACATTCAAAGAAGAACAAACAAACTACCAAAGGCTGCACGGTGGCGCAGTGGTTTAGCACTGTGGCAGCACAGTTTTACCCTCGGCCGGGGGATCGCGGGGATCATGAGATCGTGGGTTCGATCCCAGCCCCCGACCAACAGTGAGCTGTGTGGAGTTTGCATGTTCTCCCCGTGTTGCGCGGGTTTACTCCGGGATTTCTCCGGTTTCCTCCCGCATACCAAAAAAAACATGTAGGTTTAGGGCGCTCGCGCACGCAGCGACCAGCAGCCGGTGGCTTGTCACCAGACTGCAAACCAAATCTACCTACGGGTACAAATAAGTAACAAAAAAAAAAAAAAAAAAGCCAGCTTCAGTTGAAATCAGTAATCGGAGTATGTCAAAACGAGAATGAGAGGCTGAAGATAAAATTCAAGGAGCGACCACGCCAGCCTGTTCATAAGAAACAAGAAGACCACAAGAAGTGTCAAATCTAGTGGTGATACACTTTCAAAACAAGAGAAAGTGGATTATAAAATATTAAACTAAAAGAGTTGTGTCGTATGATGGATTAAAACATAAAATTATATGGCAATTACATAGCCTGGGTTGCTTGCTCATGGCAATTGTTCTTTCAAGGTGTCAGTTAACTTATTTATAATGTCATACAAACATTCAAGAAGAATTATGTGAATATTTTAGTCAATAAAAAATATTTTCTGCCCTTGGTGATGTAAAAAGTAAAAAAAAAACATTTTTTGAAATGAAATGATTGTGGTGGTAATAGCTCTCGTCTCTCTCTCCACAGGCCACTTCCTCTGGCGAGTGACATTTTCTGTAGCTGTGCTCCAGTTCCTTTTGAAATTTAATAAAACTCATAAACGTGTTTTTGTGTGTTCGGATTGTTCTCCTGTTGTTGCATTCTGCACGTGGGCTGTCTATACTATTAATCAAGACAGAACGAGCCAGCCATGACCTCAGCTCAGCGAATGCGGCAGCACCAGAACATTCCACTCTCGAGAGCTTAAACGCAACCGAGAGACAGGCGGCCGTACTCATGCAGCAGCTGCAGACTATTACGCAGCAGCTGGGTACGGTCACCGAACATTTGGTTAACATGGCTCCTCCGGGCCCTCCCACTCCTCCTGCTTCTGTTGTTCAAACTACTGTTCGCCATACTATCTCCGTTCCCACACCTGCCCCGTACGCGGGGGAGGTGGAGAAGAGAAAGGAGTTTTTATGTCAGATACGGCTTTATCTGGGGCGGGGGGGGGAGGTACCCGGATGATACCGCAAAAATTCATTTTTTGACCCTCCTGCTTAGGGACCGGGCCCTGAGCTGGGCTTGGTCCATTCTTGACAGCCCGGAGGGGCCTGGATATACATTTGAAAGATTTGTGGTCGAGTTCACTCATGCGTTTGACCGTACGGAGAGCCAGGGGAATGTCATGAGCCGCCTCTTGTCTCTCCGCCAGTGTGCTCGGTTGGTGGCCGAGTACTCAGTGGAGTTTTGGGTTGAAGCGGGGGACTCGGGGTGGAACAAGGTTGCTCTACTCAGTGTGTTCCTCCACGGATTAAACGCTGACCTGGTGGTTCATGTGGTTCCCGACACTCTGAACGGTCTTATTGATCAGGCTGTCAGTTTAAATAACCGGTACCGCGAGTGCACAAGGGAGCGACAGTCCTCCTTTTGCCCGTCCGCCGTGCGGGTGCCCACCACGGCTACTGACACAGGGGGCGCTAGTCCTTCTCCCAAGCCGATGGAGCTCAGCCGGTTTCGGTTGTCTGACGATGAGCGGCGGCGGAGAAGGATCGGTGCATACATGTACTGTAGTTCTATGGAGCACAGAGTGGATGACCGCCCCCTGGTGTCAAAAGACGCAACCCATCAGTAGCCATGGGGGGTCTGGCAGGCGGGACCAAACTTAATCCCCCCGGTAATTTCTCTATTCCGGCCCTCGTCCAATTACCGGGGGTTGAGAGGAGGGCTATGGCATTAGTGGATTCAGGGGCAGAGGGAAATTTCATCTCTTCCCAGCTCGTTCGGGATATGGGCATTCCCACCCACAAATTGTCCCCACCCCAGAATATCACTACCTTATCTGGCCAAAGGATCGCTGTAGTCACTGAATGCACGGCACCCGTCACGGTCCTTCTTTCCGGGAACCATCAGGAGGAACTTTCGTTCTTAGTTTTTTATCTAAGAAAAATTAAGGATTCATCCTCCTCGATGGTCCTTGGTCACCCGTGGCTCCAGAGGCATAACCCCATAATCAATTGGGCTAATAACTCCATCTCCTCCTGGAGTCCACACTGCTTGGCTTCTTGTTTGAGTCCGGCCGAGTGTTCGCTGTCTCTCCCTATTTCTTCCCCCTCGGCCGAGCCGCCGGATCTTAGCTTGGTCCCCAAGGTCTATCACGACCTGGGGGAGGTCTTCAACAAGTCCCGAGCACTGTCGCTTCCGCCTCATCGCTCTTATGACTGTGCTGTGGAGCTTCTCCCAGGGGCCCAGCTGCCGTTCAGCCAGCTCTATAGTATTTCTGACCCGGAGAGTGAGACAATGGAGAGCTACATTAAAGACTCTCTGAATGCCAGCCTTATTCGGCCATCTTCGGTTCCACTCGAAGCAGGGGTTTTTTTTGTTGGAAAGAAGGACGGGTCGTTACAGCCGTGCATTGACTACCGGGAATTAAATGCAATCACTGTAAAAGACAAATATCCTCTGCCTCTGATTAACTCCGCGTTTGAGCTCCTTCAGCACGCGTGGGTATTTATTAAATTGGATCTCCGGAACGCGTACCATTTAATCCATATTCGCAAAGGAGATGAGTGGAAGATGGCATTTAAAATTCACCTGGGGAAATTTGAGTATTTGGTCATGCCGTTTGGGTTCACTAACGCTCCCACCTTCTTCCAGCGGCTCATTAACGGTGTCTTTCACGATATGGTTAACCGGTTTGTTTTTGTGTATTTGGATGATATTCTAATTTTTTCCTGCTCGCCAGAGGAACATGAGGTCCATGTTAGGGCCGCGTTACAGCGGCTCTTGGAGAACCAGCTTTACATTAAAGCCGAGAAGTGTGAGTTCTCCACCAATTCCACCTCCTTCTTGGGCTTCATACTGGCTGAAGGGGAGCTGATTGCTGACCCAGCCAAGGTGAAGGCTGTACTTAATTGGCCAACACCCCACTCCCGTAGGGAGCTTGCTGGGGTTTACAAATTTTTATCGCAGGTTCATCCAGAACTATAGTGGGGAAGCACAGCCTCTTACGAAGCTGACCTCCATTAAGGCACCATTTCGATGGACCGAGGCAGCTGAACAGACTTTTGTGAAATTAAAAAGTCTGTTCTCTGAAACACCCATCTTGACGCAGGTCGACCCTCAGCTCCAATTTATCCTTGAGGTGGACGCTTCCGATTCATGGTGGGTGCTGTCCTTTCACAGCGCTCATCCTCCGACTAGAAGCTCCGACCAGAAGCTCCAACCAGAAGCTCCAACCAGAAGCTCCGACCAGAAGCTCCGACCAGAAGCTCTGACCAGAAGCTCCGCCCGTGCGCGCTTTTCTCATTACAACATAGGGGATAGAGAGCTCTTAGCCATTAAATTGGCACTGAAGGAATGGAGACACTGGTTAGAGGGGGCTACTCATCCCATAGTCGTGTGGACCGACCACAAGAATTTAGAATATTTACGGTCGGCCCGCCGATTGAACACCAGGCAGGACCACTGGGCCTTATTTTTCCAAAGATTCAATTTCACCATCACTTCCCGCCCTGGCTCTCGGAACACCAAACTGGATGCTCTCTCCCACCAGTTTAACTCCGAGCAGGTAGCCCCCCCGTCCCATCCCCAGCCCATTGTTCCTCCTTCCTGTGTTCTTGGAGCCCTTACTTGGGACATTGAGCAGAGGGTCCGACAGGCCCAGTCCTGGGAGGCCGAAGCAGCGGGATGCCCCCGCAATAGACTATTTGTTCCTGCTGCCCTCCACAGCAAAGTTATCCACTGGGCCCACACCAGCCGCTTCACCTGTCACCCCGGGATCTCCCACACCATCGATCTAGTTCGGCAGGTGTTCTGGTGGTTCGCGCTGTGGCGGGACATGCAGGGGTATGTCAAAGCCTGCCAAACCTGCACATGGGGCAAGTCGGACTCCCCACCCCCCCGGTGATCTCCTGCATCCCCTACCCATTCCTGGCAACCCTTGGTCCCACATTGCCCTTGATTTTGTAACTGGTCTTCCCCTCTCCCACAGGAAGTCGGTCATTCTCACTATTGTTGACCGCTTCTCCAAAGCTATTTACCTGGTTGCCCTGCCCAAACTCCCCTCCACCTCTGAGACTGCTGAGCTCCTCATCTCTCAAGTCATCCGTCTGCATGGTATTCCCCTTGACATTGTGTCTGACCGGGGTCCCCAGTTCACTTCGCAAGTCTGGAAGTCCTTCTGCCGCACGCTGGGTACCACCATCAGCCTCACCTCCGGGAACCACCCACAGAGCAAAGGCCAGGCGGAGTGCACTAATCAATCCTTGGAGGCCACCCTCAGGTGTGTAGCAGCCAAAAACCCGTCTACCTGGAGCATGTAACTGACCTGGGTGGAGTATGCACACAATTCTGCCATCTCCACCGCCACAGGGCTCACCCCCTTCGAAGCCGCTACGGGATACACCCCCCCTCTCTTACCAATGGCCGAGAGGGAGGTCGCAGTGTCGTCCGTGGGGGCCCATGCTCGCCGCTGCCGCTGGATCTGGAGGTCCACCCATGCCGCCCTCTCCTGCTCTGCTCAACGTAATCGTCAGGTGGCGGATCGTAAGCGGATCCCTGACCCCAAATACATCGTGGGGCAGCAAGTATGGCTGGAAGCGGACCAGATTCCTCTGAAGACGGACTCGAGGAAGCTGTCCCCCCGTTTCTTGGGACCCTACCCCATTACACACATCACCAATGACTCCTCGGTCCTGTTGAAGCTCCCATGGCCCCTACGAGTGCACCCGAACTTCCATGTGTCTCACATCAAGCCGCTCTCGGTGAGTCTCCTTTGCCCCCCCCCCCCCAAGCCACTTCCTCCTCCTCGGATGCCCGACGGCCACACCACCCACACTGTCCAACGGATCCTGGACATACGCTGTCGGGGTCGAGGCCTGCAGTACCTGGTCCATTGGGAGGGTTATGGCCCAGAAGAACGATCATGGATCTCCAGATCCCATTTTCATGACAAGGGGATGGTCCGGGCCTACCATCGAGCCCATCCCGAAAAACCCAGTGGACCGCCAGGAGGCGCTCCTTGAAGGGAAGGCATTGTCATGTTCTGGTGAGTGCACGCCCCCTCCTTCCCATTTTTTCCCCAGGCAATCATCACACCTGGGAGATTAGACGCACCTGCTGCCTCTGCTGAGCCAGCGCTTATAATGATCTGCTCTTCGGTGCCTCAGTGCTGGCTTGTTTGGGTATACTGCCTCAACTAGAAACGCAGCAAGTATTGTAATATGTGTTTGGTGAAGTTTTGACACTCACCTTCTCTTGTCTCTCCTCTTCTCCAGGTTGCTGCCATCTGTGCGGGTGCGTCTTCGGGGATTGTGTGCGCTCACCTGTCCCATCATCCACACTCAGCTGCTACTACTCTCCACCTGGTCAGGCATTATCAACTTCTTCACGACCCACTTCAACCTGCTGGTTCGTCTCTCCCTGCTGGGGGTCCCTGGTGGTTCGCCTGTTCGGCCCAAATAAGTGACAATCTAGTTTTCCCACTGCCTGGCCTCCATTCCTCGCTAATAGCTCTCGTCTCTCTCTCCACAGGCCGCTTCCTCTGGCGAGTGAAGTTTTCTGTAGCTGTGCTCCAGTTCCTTTTGAAATTTAATAAAACTCATAAACATGTTTTTGTGTGTTTGGATTGTTCTCCTGTTGTTGCATTCTACACGTGGGCCATCTTTACTATTAATCATGACAGATGAAGATGCATCAGGTTGACCAGACTGCACAAATCAATCAGCTTCTTCAAATGATCTGTTCTTGTTATGCAAATCCATGATTTTTTTAACCATTCCATTGTCTTCCCTCTCTATTCACCCATAACAGTGATATAACATACGTATCTATAAACAAAATGTCACACATATGAGCAGGCTATGCAATGAATAAATACCTTGCCATGATATTCCATAGTAGATATAAATAATATGACATGTGGAATCATGTAAAATCATTCTTTCAAATATAGTGTATTCTCCGTAGCCCCTACTGAATATCTAAGAAATCAGCAGCCAATTAAATTTAAATACCATTAATATGATTTATGTGCAGCAGCTGTCATAACCCATGGTAATAGAAATATGATAATTCATTATGACTAGGAACCACAGCCCTCAAAACTCTAATGTATTCTCTGTAGCCCCTATAAACTACACAGGTACTTTGATCGACCTGTTCACCATCTATTACCCAAATTTATACTTTAACTGTGGACTAAACTCAATATGATGCTTTAAAGGGTTGTTTGTGTTATGCCTGTTCACATTCAAAGCATGTTGTGATGTTGGTGTATTCTCCGTAGCCCTGTATATTGGGATACCTATATTTACTGTAATGCTGTAACTTGAATACTATTTTATTTTATTTTTTTTTTTGATTTTGTATACTTTTTTGATCCCCAGAGGGGAAATTGAGGGCATCCACATGGATGGATGAAGCAGCCACGGTACGGCGCTATCCCTTTACCAGTCACACACACATTCACACCTACGGTCACTTTTAGAGTCTCCAATTAACCTAAGCTGCATGTTTTTGGCCTGTGGGAGGAAACCGGAGAACTCCCGGAGTAAACCCATGCAGACACGAGGAGAACATGCAAACTCAGATCACTGTTGGTCAGGGGCTGGGATCGAACCAGGGATCCCATGGCCAAAGGTGAGTTGCTGTGCTGCCACAGTGCTAACCACTGCACCACCGCACCACCCAATTATATATTATAAAAAAATATTATAAAATATTTGAGGATACTTCACAAAATTTTCGCATCAAATTGCCAAAACATAGGTTTCAAAGCAAACTTGGTTTTGTTTCTATCTTTACTTTGATTTTTTTTTTTTTTTTTTTTACTTTTTTGGAACGCAAATTGACACCTTGAAAGAAAATGTTAGGATCTGTGCATGGGCGGAGGACCATGCTTATGTTTGAAGTTTATTCTTGTCATTTTCTGTGTTGATCATTATCATTAATTTTCTGGGTTGTCATTATTATAATTCTGCCTTGTGTGTTCATGTCTTTGCTGGTTTTCCCCTTAGTCTAGTTTATTAGCATTATTCTGATCCTGGGCTTGAGTTTAGTTTGTATGATTCTCTGTTTGTTATCATTATCATTATTTGTCCTGGTCATGTTGTCCCTGATCTCCTGTTCATGTTTCGTGTCTTCCCTGCTGGTGTTTGTCTGTGCAGCCCCGCCCCTCCTGTCACCTCTGTCTTCCTCATATGTCAGCTGTCAGTTCTTATTGGTTTCTGTTAGCTTCTGATTGTGCACACCTGTTTGTAATTACGTTCATTATGTCTAGTGTATTTAAGGGATGCCGTCCTTCAGCGGGTTGTGGCGTCCTCCTCTCTTCTGTATCGTCATGTCTTGTCTATGGAGGTTAGAGTTTTTTATGTTTATTGTGTTTTTCCAGCCAGTGTGCTGCATTTCTTTATTTTGAGTTAATAAATCCTCGCGAACTAAGCTCTGGCGTTTGGGTCCTGTGAACAACACCTCACCGCTGACAGAAAAACTGCAGCCAAGTTTCGTCTGAGTGGAAAATACTGGATCATGAAGAGGTGAATAACTGCCCTGTGGTCTTACCAGTCAGTATTTTAGATTTTTTTTGGGGGGGGAAACCTTGATCGCTATCCAGACTAATGAAGAGCAGAGTTCAATGATCAGCTGTTATGATGCTATGATAGAATTAGTTAATACCACGCTTTATAACTCTGTTGTGTCTAGAACTCATATGCAGAACTCATGTATATGAGTCTCTGACCAATCAATAACAAATTTCATTCGGTAAATGCTAAAATTTTGTCTGGATGCCAAACTGACCTTTCAGTATTTCAGCATTTCAATCTTCAGTAAGGAGATGAAGAAATGAAAAATGAAAGGTGCTGTGTCCAAACCTCTCCAAGCATCTATGATTATTCCAGAGAACATGTCTCTTTTATTCATCTTATTTGTCCATCAAGGCAGAGGCTGAGCCAAGTTATGCTTTCACTGCTGATTTTCTGTCTGTCTTGGACCATATTCAAGCTACTAGGTAGAAATCCACACACAAACAGGAAGAATGACAAGCATTTTGGTGTAGATCCACATTGTTGTCTTTAACTTTGAGAAATAAGTTGATGGGCTTGTCTGAAGGATGCAGTCTTAGAGAGTCCTTCCAGTTATTTGTCTTTTGTGTTGTGTGGAGCGTCCTCTCCACAGCATGTCAGCCTGGGGGTTGGCATGCCTTCTTTCTGTCATTCTTTTCTCATTTATATTCTTATTGCTCCCCTTTCTTTCTCTTAAAGTCTTTAGAGTTAGAGGCGCCATTGTGTGCTTGCGGCTTGTTTACGAGGAACACTGATTCACCCAAGAGGTCTGGCATGCTTATTCGGCAGGAGAAGAAATATGAATGAATTTACTCCAACACTCCAGTTCTACCCTTGATTACAAAATTCTCCCATCACTGTTCTTTCTCTGTACACGCTAATCAGCAACCTCCTGTCATACTCTCTCACTGGTGTGTGTGTGTGTGTGTGTGCACGCGCGCGCGTGTCTGTATGAGTGTATTTGTGCAAAGCCAGACGGGCGGCCAATGCTGGCCAGAGGCTCATTTTTGTGGCCAGGCCAGTGTGTATCCCGACGGCTTGCAGGCGTCTCGGGGGCCAGCTTCTCCTTTCAGCTCCATTCCCTCACCCCAGGGTCTCCCAAGACAGTGTCTGCAACAAGCCATTGCTTAGTCATTTTTAGATTCCTCTGGACAAAAAAGCAGCAATTGGCTTCAAGCATTTATTAAAAAGAACTGGCTGTGTTTGTAGCCCATGTTGTGAAAAAAAGAGGATGAGGGGAAAAAAAGGAGCGGCGGTCGGGTGTGTGTGTGTGGTGGTGGTGGTGGTGGGGGGAAGTCATGTATCCAAAAGACTGGAAAGAACATTGAGAGTGGGTTTCATGGCTCGGTTGCTGATGGGAAGTCTTGGACAAAGATGTAATGATATTGCTCCAAAAATGTCAAGGTTAAAAACGTCTGTCCGCCAGCCTGCTTGCCTCCCTAGCTGCCGATGTTCATGTTCTGCACCTCTCATGTGCAATGCAAGTTGTTGCTATAGAGACCAACAATATAGCTATTTTTGGGACACCCACTAGTTATTATTAGAGTAAACTAACAAGAAACTCAAACATGCTATTCCAGGACAGAAATTATCTTCAGGCTGGAAGAAAACATTGTTAACTGCTCGGCCCACACCAAAGCTGTTGGAGCAACACAATGTATATGTTAGCATATATCAAAAGAAATGGCAGCCAAGAGTTGAAATTTTTATTATCTCTGCATTTCTTTGACTGAAGAGCCTTTACAATGTCTTTCCTACATGACAAGCTCAACCTTAAAGTACACATGGCAAAGAAATAAAATGGCCTATGGTTTAGGGAAAGTTCAGAGGTTCATTACATCAGTGGCAGAATGGGTGATTTGAGTTCCTGATGACACTAGAGGAAAAAGTTGGTGGTTGCAAAAGGAAGCCAGAGACAGGGCATGGAAACAAGCAACATCCTCTACTTCACACTTCATCATTCCCAATGTATTTTGTTTGTTTACAAGGACAGGGACAGGTTCATTCCATGTATCCTGGCCCCAATCAGGTAGAAGGCAGCCAGGCTGAACTTTAGAGCCTTCCTGGCACTCAAGGTTTCAATGGTCAGCATAACCAACAGGCTGGGATTTCCGTCCCTTGATAAGCCCCTCCCCAAAACTTGAATGACACCAAGCCTTTCTTCTTCTCCCTCTTTGCTGTCTCATTCTCAAGCACCCCCTCCTTTCCATTTCTGACATACTTTCACCTCTCCATGGGGCTACAGTAGCCGTGAAAGAGCTGGATCCACACTGGAATCCTCACCATCTCTCCCCCTCTCACTTTCATCTAATCATTTCTGCAGTTTGTGCTGTTTTGGCACTGGTGTCCGGATGCTGTTACCCAAGACAGCAAACCTGACCCATGCTGACTCTAGACTGCCATGCATTGCCCAGAAACAACCTCGACCCTACAGTGAGCCTGAAATCTCAACAACCTCACAAATGCCTGGTGTACCCATCCCAACTTGTATTTCTTCCAACTGCTGGCCTCTACTTTATAGTGTTTGTATGTACTGAGACGTCTGTAAATTACTTGCTATTCTGGGCATGTGGAACATTATATTAATGTCGGATCACATCCGTGACATTTCCCTAACATGCACCAGACTACCATACTACACTTGCATCCTCTGCTAAAGCATTTATGCAGGCTGGCTCAAGTGTCTTTGCCCAGTAGTCACAGAGTCTGGAGAAGATTTTGCTTTGTCACTAAAGGTAAAGCATACTCTATGTGGACAACAAGGGTGGACAGACAGGCAAAACAGCATGGTGGTTTAGTGGTTAGTACATTTGCCTCTGGGACTTTGTTTAGTTTTAGATTAAACATTAGATTAAATGTGAACAATACATTGTTATACTTCACAACAGGTCTCATACAAAGACATGTTAGTATGTGTAAATGCTGCGTACTTCGTTAGTAAGCTGCGTCAGTACAAACAAGCCACAAACGCTCATACAGTATGTCCTCCAAACATGTGTAAACAGGATGCGTAAAAATGATAAATCTCACACGTGTGTAAGTGAGCGCACATTCACGAGAATAGATTTGCACAATTGACGCCCTAAAACTACCACATAGAGCCACGCTTCTGTAGCATATACCAGGAGTTGGAGTCACAAAAATGGCTTCAGAGTCCAAGGCAGGGATTGGCAACCCGTGGCTCCGGAGCCACATGGGGCTCTTCAGCCCCATGTCGTGGCTCCCTGCAGTTACATCTCAAAACACATGGAAATTAATAAAGGCCATTTTAATTATTTTATTTTTCATCTTACTGCTTATTGGATACATTTTCAACTGAAACACATAGTTTTATGAACATAAAGTATACTTATTTTTAAATTAGTTATGTTTTCAACTAAATGCATCATAGTTGACAGCAGCTCATATGCACGGAGAGACGCTGAGCAGGGTTTCTGCTGGTAACATTTCTGTGTGGCAGCCCGCTGCGCCTAAAACTCAGCCACCACGGCAACACACTAAAGAAAATAAATGAAGGAATGACGCAAGTGTGCAAGCAAACAACACATGTGACAGTCACTCGTGCACTGGAGTTCTGGAGTGTGCCACCCGCATGACCATTCCAGTCGGCAGGCAGACTTATCTAGCATTGCTGTCTGTGAGGCAAACCTGATTCCACCTTAAAGCATGAGCTTATTTAAGTACTTTAATGAGGGGAAAAAAAGCAGAAGAGGTATGTAAGCGGTGGAGGCATTTATTGTGGTTTTAACCCACTGGTAACGGGAACAATAATGAGTCGCTTAGCAAACAGATGTGGTTCGGCTTCATATGCAGGCTAACTGGGGGAAAGGCAAGGGTGACTGAACTGCTGACAATTTACTTCACGAACCTCTACAATATTAACTAATTTATGTTCATTACTATGTACCTGGCAAGTTAAAATGATCGAAATTCATGAAGTCAGTGACTTAAATCCGTCAACATCATCCAGCCTTCAGACAAACTAAATGTGCCAACATTTGGATTTCAAAATAAGGGAGGTTTTTCCTGTTGTCTGGGTGGTGAGGAGAGTTCTACAAAGCTTTAAAAATATAATAACAGAAATAGCAGCATCTTTGGTCATTATAGTTAATTTACAGTGGATATAAAAAGTCTACACACCCCTGTTCAAATGCCAGGTTTTTGTGATGTAAAAAAAATGAGACCAAGATAAATCATTTCAAAACTTTTTCCACCATTAATGTGACCTATAACCTGTACAACCCAATTGAAAGCAAACTGAAATTTTTTAAGTGGAAAAGTAAAAAGATAAAAAACTTATAATAACCTGGTTGCATAAATATGCACACCCTTAAATTAATACTTAGTTGCTGCACCTTTGGCTTTTATTACAGCACTCAGTCTTTTTGGGTAGGAGTCTATCAGCGTGACACATCTTGATGTGGCAATATTTGCCCACTCTTCTTTGCAAAAATGCTCCAAATCTGTCAGATTGTGAGGGCATTTCCTGTGCACAGCCCTCTCCAGATCCCCCCACGGATGTTCGATCAAATTCAGGTCTGGACGCTGGCTGGACATTCCAAAACCTTCATCTTCTTCTGGTGAAGCCATTCTTTTGTTGATTTGGATGTGTGCTTTGGGTCATTGTCATGCTGAAAGATGAAGTTCTTCTTCATTTTCAGCTTTCTAGCAGAAGCCTGAAGGTTTTGTGCCAACACTGACTGATATTTGGAATTGTTCATAATTTCCTCCACCTTGACTAAGGCCCTAGTTGCAGCTGAAGAAAAACAGCTCCAAAGCATGATGCTGCCACCACTGTGCTTCACTGTAGGTATGGTGTTCTTTTGGTGTTTTGGTGTTTGCGCCAAATATACCTTTTGGAATTATGGCCAAAACATTCAAACTTGGTTTCATCGGACCATAACACATTTTCCCACATGCGTTTGGGAAATTTCAAATGTGTTTTTGCAAAATGTAGCTGGGCTTGGATGTTTTTCTTCATAAGATAAGGCTTCTGTCTTGCCACCCTAGACAGGAGATTGTTGTCACATGTACTAAACAGCCAGCACTTGCCAAAAATTCTTGCAGCTTCTTCAATCTTGCTGGTGGCCTCTTGGCAGCCTCCCTGACCAGTTTTCTTCTTGTCTTCACATCAATTTTGGAGGGACGTCCAGTTCTTGGTTATGTCACTGTTGTGCCATATTTTCTCCACTTGATGATGACTGTCTTCACTGTGTTCCATGGTATATTCAATGCCTTGGAAATTCTTTTGTACCCTTCTCCTGACTGATACCTTTGAACAATTAGATTCCTCTGATGCTTTGGAAGCTCTCTGCGGACCTGAGTGCCCTTTAGTTTTCAGTTATACTGGTGAATATGTTATCGATGAGCGTGGCACTATGAGATGCAATTTTAGTACGTTTACTAAAATTGCATCGGAAATTGCATAGGAAAGAGGCTGAGACTGTGCATTGAATTGACAAAATCCTCAGTACTTTTATGATTGTTAGGGTTCAATAAATCAATCTTGAAATCCCCACATATAAATACATTTTTCTTACTTAATTTAGAGGACCTGCCTTCCTTCCATTCCCTAAAGTGATCAATACTTGAACCTGGTGTTCTGTATATACAACTAATAATTACATTTTTCCATCTGGATCTGTATTGTGATGCATTCTAGAAGATTCCCAACCACCTGAGTCCTAGCTTCCACCACCTTAAATTTCAGATTTCTCTCCACATATATAGCCACTCCTCCTCCAGTTTTGTTTAGTCTGTTATTTTATAAAAGTTCATAACATCCAGCTCAAAGTCTGTTCCCTTTTCAAGTTTCAGAAATGGCAATGATGTTGAACGGTTGTGAGAATGATTGTACGTAGTCCCTGATACTATTAAAGTTTGTGTATAAGCTTCTACTGTTGAGGTGTATAATGGATAACTTGCCTTCAGAGTCAGTGTTGCAGTTGTATCGATCAATGCTGTAGTAGCAGCAGGTATTATTAATACTGGGGGAAAAAATCATGTACGGGTCAATGTCCTGTTCCATGTCCAACGTCCTGTTCCATGTTCTGTTCCACGTGTGCTGTATTCAATATGTTCAAATGTAGTCAATTTCAGTTGTTCATATTCCTTTAAGTTCTGAGTTATTTGTTTGCTGTCACTGAATACAGAATGAATTCTGTTGCTGTGCATCATGTTTGTGTCAGAAGAATATACCTTATAATCTCTTCATATCCAAGTTTAATCCAATTCAGTTCAGATCATGCATGATGCTTACTCATTGGTATTTAAGCCTTGTATGCTTGTTATTTGGACAGAAAATGGCAAAATATGGCAAAAAATGGCAAATTTTAGATTTAAAAAAAATCCACCATTTTCAGAGCAAGCAGACAGGGTTTATCGAAAAGTACACTAGCCTTTAACAGATATTATTTTGAAAAAAGGAGAGGGAACCTTTATTGATTTAGTTGTGCAGGGTAGAAAGAATACAGTGATCCCTCGCTACTTCGCGCTTCACCTTTCGCACCCTCAGTGCATCGCGGATTTTTCAAAAATATTCATCAAAAATTCAAAATTGAGAAAAAATACCTTAGAACATCACGTATCAACACGGAGAGCCCGCACAACTCAAAATTCACCTCTCTGATTTGCTGGCCAGCATCTCCCCCCTAAGAGATCGCTCCCGACTCTAGATTTTGTTCTCGTGTTGACTCGGCTCGGGAATCTCGCGAGAGATGCACTCTTGCGAGATTCTTTTCATTCTCTCGCTCTTTCTCTCTCCCGAGAGAGAGAGAGTGAGAGAATGAACGTACGTATTATTTATATTATTTATACATTATTTTATGTATCAAAAAACTAACGAGATCAGCCTGGAATTCCACAAAGGGGGGTGACGCTACTTCGCGGTTTTTCACTTTTCGCGGTCGGTTCTGGAACCCATTAACCGCGATAAGTGAGGGATCACTGTAAATTATATTTCTCCACAAGCACACAAACAAGGAGAAAAACAGCTGCCTCATTAGTGCCTGCAGGTCCATAAAAAGTCTTAAATGTGATTATCTAAAATCAATGCCTTAATTATATTTAAAAATGATAAACAATCCTTGAATTCCTGTTCACTAACCTTAAAATTAATAACCTGTGCTATTAATGCTGGATTCACAGACATGACTGAAGTCTGAAATAGTGAAACTTTATTTTCAACATCACAACTCATTACTATCTGAATTATTTAAAAATTCAGATAGTATGCCCTCTAATTCAGATAGTATGCCCTCTAATTCAGATAGAATTGCCCTCTATAGCAATTCAATTTTCAGAATGGTTGTTTCTGTTATGCGCTTTTATTATGAAACGTCATCAACCGGATATACATGTCTGAAATCATCAACATACAGCTAACAGTTTTTCCTCGCAATCTGTAAATAAAACAGAAAAAAATAGTAAAAGGAGTTTAAATGAGTGAAAAGAGAAGAGAGAAGATTCTGTGACGGTGATGTAGCAGTGAGCCTTATAGTCTAAGGATGTTTTGATCTTTTTCTCTGCAGGATAACTGCTAGCTTGTTACCCGATGTTGTTAATGGGGTTTTCGGTAAATAGTGAACTATATGTGCAGACTATCAATAAAATGCATTTTTTAAAATTTATTATAAAGGCATAACATTTAGCTCAGTGGAAGAAGGTATTTTTGAAACTTTTTTTTCTCTCTGCTGTAATTATTTCTAATTAGCTTAATTTGCACCAAATGATTGTTTAAAGTTCTAGTGATCAAAAAGTTGTTTAGTATTCTTTTTTTTTATTCTTCCAAAATAAATTTAAAAATATATGTAAAAGTTATCAGACAACCAATCCACGAGTTATCAAATTGAGGGTCCAGAGAGTGGGTGAAGGATACAGATTTATATTATATTAATAGATCTGAATCCGATGCATTTTGAGGAAACACAAAAAGGATGAAAAGTAGCTTTTTCTAAATAAAACTGCAGTCTGTAATTTATTAAAATACCAGGAACTAAAGCTTTGTGATCACTGTTGAATGTAAGTGATGGATGATATTTTTCAGACTGAAACAATTTATGCATGTGCTGATAATTGAAAACTATACAAAAAAGGTATAGTCAGATATTCAGATATAGCCTTTATTTTTCAGCACAAAACAATTTGTAAAATATTTGTAATACTTTTATTATTTTGAGAACAAAGACATATATAAAACTTGACAGTTTTTTTCAGTTGTAGTATGAATTCATTGATGCCATATATACATTTCTTGTATATTCAGAGCTATGTATAATGGTGTGAAAAAGTGTTTGCCCCTGTCCTGATTTCTCATTTTTTTTGTATGTCACACTTAAATGTTTCAGATCGTCAAACAAATTTAAATATTAGACAAAGATAACACAAGTAAACACAAAATGCAGTTTTTAAATGAAGGTGTTTATTATTAAGGAGGGGAACAAAATCCAAACCTACATGACCCTGTGTGAAAAAGTGACCCCCCCCCCCCATCTCTAGCCACACTCAGACCTGATTACTGCCACACCTGTTCTCAATTAAGAAATCACTTAAATAGGACCTGCCTGACAAAGTGAAGTAGACCAAAAGATCCTCAAAAGCTAGACATCATGCTGCGATCAAAAGAAATTCAGGAGCAAATAAGAAATAAAGTAATTGAGATCTATCAGTCTGGAAAAGGTTGTAAAGTCATTTCTAAAGCTTTGGGACTCCAGCAAACCACAGTGAGAGCCATTATCCACAAATGGCAAAAACATGGAACAGTGGTGAACCTTCCCAGGAGTGGCCGGCTGACCAAAATTACCCCAAGAGCGCAGCGACAACTCATCCAAGAGGCCACAAAAGACCCCACAACAACATCCAAAGAACTGCAGGCCTCACTTGCCTCAGTTAAGGTCAGTCTTGATGACTCCACCATAAGAGACAGGGCAAAAATGGCCTGCATGGCAGAGTTCCAAGACGAAAACCACTGTTGAGCAAAAAGAACATAAAGGCTCGTCTCAATTTTGCCAGAAAACTCTTGATGATCTCCAAGACTTTTGGGAAAATACTCTGTGGACTGACGAGACAAAAGTTGAAGTTTTTGGAAGGTGTGTGTCCCTTTACATCCGGCGTAAAAGTAATACAGCATTTCAGAAAAGGAACATCATACCAACAGTAAAATACGGTGTTGTTAGTGTGATGGTCTGGGGCTGTTTTGCTGCTTCAGGACCTGGAAGACTTGCTATGGTAAACTGAACCATGAATTCTACTGTCTACCAAAAAATTCTGAAGGAGAATGTCCCGCCATCTGTTTGTGATCTCAAGCTGAAGCGCACTTGGGTTCTGCAGCAGAACAATGATCTAAAACACACCAGCAAGTCCACCTCTGAATGGCTTAAGAAAAACAAAATGAAGACTGTGGACTCTCTCTCTGTGGACTGTGGGCTCGTTAAAGTCCTGACCTGAATCCAACTGAGATGCTGTAGCATGACCTTAAATAGGCGGTTCATGCTCGAAAACTCTCCAATGTAGCTGAATTACAACAATTCTGCAAAGATGAGTGGGCCAAAATTCCTCCACAGTGCTGTAAAAGACTCATTGCCAGTTATCACAAATGCTTGATTGCAGTTGTCGCTGCTAAGGGTGGCCCAACTAATTATTAGGCTTAGGGGGCAATCACTTTTTCACACAGGGCCATGTATGTTTGGATTTCTTTACCCTTAATAATAAACACCTTCATTTAAAAACTGCATTTTGTGTTTACTTGTGTTATCTTTGTCCAATATTTAAATTTGATGATCTGAAACATTTAAGTGTGACAAACATACAAAAAAATGAGAAATCAGGAAGGGGGCAAACACTTTTTCACACCACTGTATACATAAAACTTTATATGCAGCACAATCTTTATTTTAAAGGTCAAATTGCTGTTGCAGCTCTCAGCCACTTCTAATTTAGTTGGAGAAGGGCAAATAGCTCTTCGCTTGGCAAAGGTTACAGACCCCTGATTAACGGAAAAAAAAACAAAAAAAAAAACAACTTCTTGAGCAAAATTGAAGTTCTTCTGTCTGAGATCCCAAAAAATAAAAAAAATATATCATTTAAATAGCATCAGCAGTGGAATCAAAGGACTGGCGAAAATGAAAATCCATCAGATTGTAGGAGATATTTCAGTGTGTGTTTGCTAAAGATGTTCCTCTTAACAGCGACCAACAGAAAGATACAGCTTTGGTCAGTTCTGCCATCCATACACACTGTATTGAAACTGTCCCACTTTGTAATTTGAACTTGTAATGTGTGCATATAAAAGCAGTAAAGAAAAATTGATGTTTAATTTTCTCAACAAAATGTTAGTTTATATGAAAATACAGCCTAGTCTTTCCTGAAAATCATTAAAATGGACCCTGCTCTACGCCTTAACCCAGAGGCGAAAGCCCAGACCTCATACGAAAGCAGTAAAAATCAAAATGCTATTCATGTGATCTGCATTGTGATAACTGATGTCACTTACTGATCAGGCACCCATCATTATCACCTTGTGTCAGATGCATCACCACTGCCGTCATGATGCGGAGCACAGTGGGAGCACCGTGCTCACACTTTCAGTTATTTTAGATTATTTTTCTGAATTTTTTTCATCCCGGCTCTATTTTATATTTGATTATTGGTTTTGTCTGTATGATGTTATGTGAGTTTGCTGTTTGCGTCTCTGTTTTTGGGAGTTCCTGTTTTTCTTAGTTTAATTACTATAGTCCTGTTTATTTATATTATGTGTCCAGGGTCATTATAAGCTTGTTTATTATTACTGTGTGTTTGTGATCATTTTGTATTCCTAATTATATCTTCCTGGTTTTGGAAATGAGCCTACCCTTGCCTTCGCCCTCACCAGTCTTTTTGAATATTGGTTTTCATGTATATTATATTATTGGCATCTCTTGGTTTTGTATTTTTTTCCCGTCCCTACCTTGGTGGGTTATTATGTTCTCCTTGTGCATCATTTGGTTTCAGGTCCATTCTTGTAAATATTCCACATTCATAATTATTACCTCCGCCAAGGAGGTTATGTGATCATCAGCGTTGGTTTGTCTGTTTGTTTGTCTGTCTGTTTGTTTGTTTGTCTGTTTGTCTGTCTGTTTGTTAGCAAGATAACTCAAAAACTTATGGACAGATTTTCATGAAATTTTCACAGATTGTCAGAAATGGGGTATCCTACAGATGATTACATTTTGGTGGTGATCCCTATCACCGTCCAGAAGAAAACCGCCATTACGGAAAATGCCATTTTCGTGAATAACTACTGAACCACTAATCCTATCATTGTGAATCCAATTGCTAGTCATATGTTTTCATGGTCAAGGAATCTGAAAACGTACACACAAACACTGTATGGGGGGAACTGTGGCCGCCATTACGGAAAATGCCATTTTCGTGAATAACTACTGAACCACTAATCCTATCATTGTCAATCCAATTGCTAGTCATATGTTTTCGTGGTCAAGGAATCTGAAAACGTACACACAAACACTGTATGGGGGGAACTGTGGCGCTTGGCGGACGTCTGCGCTCTTCGAGTGCTTTTCTAGTTAGTTATCTTTTGCCATTGTTTCTTCTGTGCTCTTATTCTGACAGCATGTTTTGTTTACTTCCTCTTTAGCTCAAGTTCACGGGCTGTCACAGCTGTTACTATTTGAGTTATTATCCTCGCTCTTGAGACCCACACCTGTCCTCAATTGTTATTATTTCTCCTTGTATTATTTAAGGACCTGTGCACTGTAGCTCAGCACAGCGTCCTTCACTCTGTTCCCAGACGTTAGTTCTACGTCCTCTACTCTTTTGTGATTCAGACTTGAGTCCCACGTCCACTCTGTATTCAATTCAATTCAATTCAACTTCATTTATATAACGCCATTTCACAACAACAGTCATCTCATAGCACTTTCAAATGTAGGGGAAACCCCCACATCTCCTCGTCTCCTTATTTGTAAGTTTTGATCCTCAGTTGTATTTTTGTGTTTTTATTAAATCACCTGCAAACTCGCAGCTCCTGCAAACTCGCAGCTCCTGCAATTGGGTCTTCCTTCTGCCTCTGCCAGGCTGTTTATGACAGCTGCATGGTTCTCTGGTATAACGGAGTCGTGCAGTGCCCCGGCAGCATTGGGCTGGCAGCATTAGAATCTTATATTTTGCATCTGGTATGATATGGATGCCGAATGATACTGTTTTTAATTATTTTCAATTACTTTAATTTTAATTACAACTTGAATCAAAGCATAAAATCTTGTTGACTAATTATTAAGTTTATAGGGTACCGTATTTTTTGGACTATAAGGCGCACTTAAAATCCTTTAATTTTCTCAAAAATCGACAGTGCGCTTTATAATCCGGTGCACCTTATGTATTAATTCTGGTTGTGCTTACTGACCTCGAACCAATTTTATGTGGTACACGGCGCTCAAAAATCTGTCAAAAATGTTTTAGTACGACTTTGGTAAGCTACGAAGCCGAACCGCTTGATGGATTGTCGGAGCATTACGGTAGTCAGGAGCCTCGCGGAGTAATAGGTGCTTCAACATAATGGCCGGATGGCTTTTTCCACAAATCTCCATCCCTATTGATGTGCCACTCCATGCGCGCCCATCTCACCGATACTGTCAAAACCCAAGTGAAGCAAACTAATTCGGAGCTTGTCATCATTCCAGGTGGATTAACCAAAGAACTCCAACCGCTATATTGGTGTCAACAGGTCGTTCAAAGTTAAATTGCTAACGAGTTACGCCACTATCTGCCAATGGACCGTGGATCAAAACTGCTCCTGTTTAGCTGTAATTAATATTCAAAAATGATATTTTTGGGACGAAAGAATTCAAGCGTCCCGGCATTTGTTTGCATTGTTTACTTCTCGGGGCTGCCGCCGGAAAGCGAGCCATATCGAGTACCGAGTGAGTATCCTGGCCACTATGGCGATGTAAACAGCCACGGACCAAAAAACGTACATTTGCTCGTGGAGCAGGTCATTCACACTCGCAGACAATCGCACTATATGTGTCAATAATGACTATAGATAGGATTTTCTTTCCATGCACGCAAAAAAAAAATAAAATTTCCCAGATCCGAAGCCGATGGTGTATAGAACACGTATATTAGGATTTGTATGTGAAATTTCGGCATCGAAACTGCTCCCGTTTAGCTGTAATTAAATATTCAAAAATGATATTTTTTGGGACGAAAGAATTCAAGCGTCCCGGCATATGTTTACTTATCAAGGCCGCCACCGGAGAGCGAGCCGTATCGAGTACTGAGCGAGTACCCAGCGAGTATCCTGGCCAATATGGCGATGAACAGCCATGGACTAAAAACGTTCCGCCTGCTCGTGGAACAGGTCATTCACACTTGCAGACAATCGCGCTTTATGTGTCTATAATGACTATAGATAGGATTTTCTTTCCATGCACGTAAAAAAAATTTTTTCCCCGGTTCCGACTACCTCACTTTAATGCGTCTTATAATCTGGTGCGCCTTATGTATGAAAATAGACCATCAAATAGACCGTTCATTGATAGTGTGCCTTATAATCCGGTGCGCCTTATAGTCCCAAAAATACGGTACACACTCATAATTAATTCAGACAAATAAAATATAGAGCCATGTAGTGAAAACTAACATTAGTATAAGAGCAAACTATTTACACAAAACTCTTACAACTGGTCTGGACCACTCGTAAATGTTGCTAATACCTGTACTAAATTTCAAGATGCTAACAGATTGGGGAATCCCACAAGTTCATGTAAATTGATCATACATCACGTTTATGAACAAATCTGTTAGTACAAATGGTTCTTGCATATTGCAACATGTTAAAGGTTACATACAGTGGATATAAGAAGTCTACACACCCCTGTTCAAATGCCAGGTTTTTGTGATGTAAAAAATGAGACCAAGATAAAGCATTTCAAAACTTTTTCCATCATTAATGTGACCTATAACCTGTACAACCCAATTGAAAAACAAACTGAAATCTTTTAAGGTGAAAAATAAAAAGTAAAAAACTTGCAATACCCTGGGTGCATAAATATGTACACTCATAAACTAATACTTTGTTGCAACACCTTTGGCTTTTGTTACAGCACTCAGTTTTTTTGGGTATGTCTATCAGCATGGCACATCTTGATGTGGCAATATTTGCCCACTCTTCTTTGCAAAAACACTCCAAATCTGTCAGATTGTGAGGGCATCTCCTGTGCACAGCCCTCTCCAGATCACCCCACAGGTGTTTGATGGGATTCAGGTCTGGACTGTGACTGGGCCATTCCAACCCTTAATGTTCTTCTGGTGAAGCCATTCTTTTGTTGATTTGGATGTGTACTTTGGGTCATTGTCATGCTGAAAGATGAAGTTCTTCTTCATCTTCAGCTTTCTAGCAGAAGCCTGAAGGTTTTGTGCCAACACTGACTGGTATTTGGAACTGTTCATAATTTCCTCCACCTTGACTAAGGCCCCAGTTGCAGCTGAAGAAAAACAGCCCCAAAGCATGATGCTGCCACCACTGTGCTTCACTGTAGGTATGGTGTTCTTTTGGCAATGAGCAGTGTTGTGTTTGCACCAAATATACCTTTTAGAATTATGGCCAAAACATTCAACCTTGGTTTCATCGGACCATAACACATTTACCCACATGTGTTTGGGAGATTTCAAATGTGTTTTTGCAAAATGTAGCTGGGCTTGGATGTTTTTCTTCGTAAGATAAGGCTTCCATCTTTTCACCATATCCCATAGCCCAGACATATTAAGAAGATGGGAGATTGTTGGCACATGTACTAAACAGCCAGTACTTGCCAGAAATTCCTGCAGCTCCTTCAATGTTGCTGTCAGCCTCTTGGTAGCCTCCCTGGCCAGTTTTCTTCTCATCTTTCATCAGTTTTGGAGAGACGTCCAGTTCTGGGTAATGTCACTGTTGTGCCATATTTTCTCCACTTGATGATGACTGTCTTCACTGTGGTCCATGGTATATTTAATGCCTTGGAAATTCTTTTGTACCCTTCTCCTGACTGATACCTTTGAACAATGACATCCCTCTGATGTGTTGGAAGCTCTCTGCGGACCATGGTTTGTGCTGTAAGATGTGATGACAAAAAATGTCAGGAAAAGCCTACTAGAACAGCTGAACTTTATTTGGGGTTAATCAGAGGCACTTTAAATGGCGGCAGGTGTGTGCTGACTCCAGGGATGGCAACAGGAAATTCTGATTTCAGCTGAAATCTAATTTGGTCGATTGACTTATGGGGGGGGGGGGGGGGAGCGCAGCCCCCCTGAAGCTGGGAGGTTTTCAGTAAAACAGAAGTAATTTAGACTGAAAAAAAATGATTTAAAAAAATGAAATAGTAGACTTAGATAAATCATTAAATTTAATGAAAAGTTAACTTACTTTTTCTTCAATGTTGTCTCACTGTCTTTAGTCCAACATATTTAACAGTTCTATAAGAGTTTTTTACACTATTTACACTGGTCACCAAGTCACTTCTAATGTGAAACTTTCTTCCTTTTGGCAGCAAGCTGTGTCAGTCTCTGAACTTTGAACTTCATCTCCTTTTCTGGTTTCTTCAGAAACTGTCCGAGTGTTTCTGTTACCTCATTGAACTTTGAGCCAATTTTCACCTTTACTGTCACTTCGCCCCCCGAAGCTCCTGGGTTTTTATGATTTTTAAGTACCAGAACTGTGCTTACATGACATAAAACAAACAGCTGAATGCCACTTATTACTGTATAATATTGACTTATGTTCCAAGAAGATAGCATTCCTAAACTAGAAAAGCACTCAGAGCGCATACCTCCGCCAAGGCTCCTTCCGTTTGACATGGATCAACTCCAAAATGTAATGGGTTTGTGTTTAGGCCTATAGCCACTTCTGGTGAAAATTGCATCAAAGTCTGTCCATCAGTTTTGGAGTATTGTTGCTAACACACTGTGAGAAGATAAGCGCCTTGGCTGAGGTATAAATTCTCAGATCATCACCAAAATATAATGGGTTCCTCTCTAGCCCAAGAACCACCTCTGGTGAAAATTTTATCCAAATCCATCAAGTAGTTTTTGTGTAATCCTGCTGCACAAATACAAAAAAGCCCTTGGTGGAGGTATGCACTCTCAGATCATCACCAAAATCTAATCATCTGTTCCCCGTGCCATTACACACCTTTCCTGAAAATTTCATGAAAATCCGTCCATAACTTTTCCTTGCTAACAAACAGACAGACATACAAACCAGCGCCGATGAAAACATAACCTCCTTGGCGGAGGTAAATATTCCAACAAGCATTATCCATCACATGCTTTAACACTTGATCAAATCAAAATCAGTTAATTTTATGTATTCCATAATAGAAATAAAATTCCAACATACCATTACTTTTTATAATTTCAGCATTCATTTCAGATCACCAGTTTCAATCTCCATTGAGTCTTGAGCAGCTCATTTTCCTCCCCCGCGCAGCCCAACTCAAACAGCCTTGTACGCTGCACTCAAACGGAAACCGGCGGACAGAGTCGACTGGACTCCTGAACGGGAGCAGGCGTTCTGAGGTTAAAACAGCGCTCATTACCGACGCCTCGGACATGGGCACAGCAGCCGTCGTGGAGCAATGCGTTGCCGGTTCTTGGCAGCCGCTCACCTTTTTTTTTAAGCAGGTCTTTGCACAACAGTGAGCGTAAATACAGCTTGTTTGACAGAGAGTTAATGGCTCTCCACCTGGCCATACGCCACTTCCGGTTCTGGCTGAAAGGGCGCATCTTCACTGAGTTCGTGGACCACAAGCCACTAACGTACTTAACGTACTTTATCTTCCTGGAAGATAAAATAAAGCGGAATTCGACGAATTAGCAGAAAATCACATCCCTGAGAACACGCCACCATGAATCTTTGAAAAAGCATATAACGAGCCATTTGATTGGTCCAATCGCAGGGCTGTCAAGCTACTGCAATATAGCAGTAGCTTGAACACAACACATCCGGGTTATCGTGGGAGACGACTTCCGGGAAAGCGCCGAGCGCTTATGTACTCGTGTTGATTTTCGCTAAAATCGGTAACAATAAGGTACCTTACCTCCCCTAAAATTTTCTCAATGGATTTAGACGATTCACAGAAATGATCAATTTGAAAATAAATCGGCGTTAATCCGCGAATCGGCGGAAAATTGCCATCCCTGTGACTCCCATTTAACATGAGTTTGAATGTGACTGGTTAATTCCGAATACAGCCACATCCCCAGTTATAACAGGGTGTGCATATTTATGCAACCATAATATTCCAAGTTTTTTAATTTTCATTTTTCCCCTTAAAAGATTTCAGTTTATTTTTCAATTGGGTTGTACAGGTTATAGCTCACATTAATGGTGGAAAAAAGTTTTGAAATGATTTATCTTGGTCTCATTTTTTTACATCACAAAAACCTGGCATTTGAACAGGGGTGTGTAGACTTTTTATATCCACTGTACTTGTTCATCATGATAAAAAGTAAATGAATGTGTCAATGTGACATGTCTCTTTTCTTCAGAAAAAAAAATCAGTTAAAGTAAACAGAAAAAAATGAAGGAAAATACCTAGAGCAAGCACTGGGCCTAAAATATTATGTGTTCCCCATAACATGCCGTCCAATCGTTTCAAAAGGAAAAAATACCACAGTCACAGCAGAGCAACAGCACTTGTAAATAATCTGAGTCTGGGCGCCACCTCAAAATCCTAGCCTGGTTCCAGGCCTGATGGGTGCCATGTCAATTCAGTTTGTTTTTTTTTTAATGGTGGTGGTGTTGGTAGGGGGTGGGTGGGGGGGGGCGTTATTCAGGGAGGAAAGAGTGAGGTGAGGATGGGAGGAGGAATCGGGGCATCCAAGTCTGCTCTTGCATCATCACTGGGTTATTACACAACAGTACCTGGGTGAATGAGCATAAAAAGTCCAGAAACAGAATACACACGTTATTGCAAGTCACCCACCACAACTACCACCTTTGGCTGCTTTAAAACACCTTTTCTTTCTTTCTTTCCAATTGCACTTTAACTCAGCATGTGTCAGTATTTTGGAAAGTTCAGTATACAGTAACTCATGTTTCAGCACAAATAACATAAGATCACCATGTTTACAGGCCCTCTCATCTTAGAGCTACCCTGCAGCACACTCTTGAAAACAAACAAGAGGATTGCTCAACCAAATGTATTATGTACAACCTAAGCTCAACAAACAGTGACTGCATGTCCTTCACCACAAAAAAAAACCCTTTTAACTAAATCCAGATTTGTTTAAATCAGTTTACTAGCTTGCAGTCTTGTTCTTAACTACACTTCTTGGCAAATGACTTTATTCTGGTTCATGTATGCCAGCTGGTGGATGTGAGTGCCCAGTAAGTAAACAAAATGTGAGTCTCTTAATAGATAAACAGCTTCTTACCATTTACTGAAATGAAAATCTCCACAGGACACAGTTTAGATTTGGGGAAAATGAATGTCAAGAGTGAATAGGATGCCCAGGCAGCAGACTCAGGAAACCATTCTTGACCTATTTCATACAAGAGGTAATGACATAATTTCCCAACACATAAGCCTGATTTACAGTGTAGAGAACAAAAATCAGGTTGATGTTATCGAAGACGGTGGATGGCTAAAGAACGTGTGTGAAATTAGACACCAACCAGTAGACAAGTGATCAAGCCTTGATTCAAAGATTTTTATTTGTCAATATACGTACAGGACATACAGGAGAATTGACATGCTGTTTCTCTCTCTGTTAGTGGTGTGCACAATATATAAGAAAAAAGGAATAAGGCTGAAAAACAACAACAGCAGTCTATGTACAGTAATGCTACCCGTAGTGCAAATAAAGATAAAAGATAACACCCAGCAATCCTATATACAGAAAAAGTAGAGCTGTAATACCCATAATGGTAAGGTCAACGCGGTAGTGTAGGTGCAGACAGTGACAGACTGGAATGCACATGATCAATATTGTAATACAGACAGACAGACAGCAGCAGATATGGCATTTGTGCAAATGGTTGCAATTGTCATGTGCAGGGTTGTTTTCAATCCCGTCCATGATCTGTGGCTGTAGATCTTTGATTATTTGAGCCTAGCGCTCTGCCAGTCCTACGGCCACGCGTCCTCCTCTCGTTCTCCCTCGCCAGACATTCACCGGCTGTGTCATCACCACACGCACGCACGCACACACTCACATGCACACACACACACACACACTTTTTCAATCAGTCATGCACTTGCTTGCCACACTGCTGTGTCCACTTGCCTTCATTAGTGATCTGTGTACTTATGGGAGGCAGTACGATCAGTCAGTGTGGCGGCTTAGTCAACATTGGACTTCCTGGCTCGCGGAATGTTGGCCCTCTTCCTTTGGACTGTACAGTGTTGTTACCCCAGAGCCTTCTCGCTCCAACGCGTATGTAAGTCTTCTTTTATTAATGCCTTCCGCTCCGCTCCTGCTCTGTTTGGAGCGCGCTTGGCATCTCATCCTTGCCAACGAAGCTAGTAGCCGGTTGTCTCATTATTCATCAGTGACTGTTACATGGACATTTTTGTGTTTTTTCCTTTCTGTCAATAAACACGTTACATTACTGCACTTTGGGCTTGAACTAATTCATTTGTTCGCTGCGCAATTACGCAATGGACATGACAGCAATAAGGTGCAGAGACATACAGCAACAGGTGTATTACTGTTGGTGTGCCAAGTCTTTCTGTGCAAACAGCTGAGGTAGTTATTGTGTGGGTGAGTGTGTTATATGTCTTGTGGAGCAGGCCCACAGGCTCCGGTACCTTTTCCCCGAGGACAGAGGGCTGAAGAGGGAGTGGGAGGGGTGGGAGGTGTCGCCTGCGATGTTGATGGCTCTGCGAGTGAGGCATGTGTGGTAGATATCTGACAGAAGGGGCAGAGGGGCACCGATGATCTTGCTGGCTGCTTTCACTGTGCGTTGTAGTGTCTTCCGGCAAGAGGCGGTGCAGCTTGTGTACCACACCGTGATGCAGCTGATGAGGATGCTCTCAATGGTGCCCCCATAGAATGAGTACATGATGGGGGGTGGGACTCCTGCCCTCCTCAGTTTCCAGAGGAAACAGAAGCGAGTCTGAGCCTTCTTGACCAGTGATGTGGTATTGTCAGAGCAGAAGTCCTCAGAGATGTGCACCCCCAGGAATTTGGCGCTGCTCACCCTCTCCACAGCTGCTCCATTGATGATCAGAGGGGGATGCTATGTGTGTCCCCTCCTGAAGTCAACCACAATCTCCTTGGTTTTTCCCATGTTTAGGAAGAGATTGTTGTTTTTACACTACTGGACCAGTTGGCTCACCTCATTTCTGTAGTTGGCCTCCTCATTATTGGTGATAAGGCCCACCACCGTCATGTCATCAACAAACTTAATGATGTGGTTGGTGTTGTAGGCTGGTACGCAGTCATGGGTCAGCAGGGTGAAGAGCAGCAGGCAGAGCATACACTCTTGTGGGTCCCCTGTCCTCACTGTGATGGTCTTGGAGGTGTTGCTGCCGATCCACACGTTCTGTGCCCCCCCTGTGAGAAAGTCCAGCACCCAGTTACAGAGAGAGGTTTTGAGTCCCAAGTATCTGAGTTTTTGTATTAGGTGCTGGGGGGTGACTGTGTTGAATACTGAGCTGAAGTCCAAGAACATCATTCACACATAGGAGCTCTTTGAGTCCAGGTGGGTGAGGGCTGGATGGAGAGCAGCAGCAATGACATCTTCTGTGGATCTGTTTCAATCAATCAATACATCAGATTTATATAGCGCTTTATCATAGACACTCAAAGACGCTTTACAGAAATTAAGGGTCATCCACCACCTAGATGGATGAAGCAGCCACAATACGGCGCCATCCCTTTTAACCATTCACACACACATTCACACCAAGGGCCACTTTAGAGTCTCCAATTAACCTAGCCTGCATGTTTTTGGGATGTGGGAGGAAACCGGAGAAATCCCGGGGTAAACCCATGCATACACAGGGAGAACATGCAAACCCCACACAGATCACTGTTGGTCGGGGGCTGGGATCGAACCCACGATCCCACGATCCCCACGATCCCCCGGCCAAGGGTAAACTGTGCTGCCGCAGTGCTAACCACTGCGCCACAGTGCAGCCCTGTACGGTGTATGTTTGATCTGTATGCAAACTGAAATGGGTCGTGGGAGGGAGGGTGGACCTGATGTTCTGCATGACCAGCTGCTCAAAGCACTTTATTATGATGGAGGTCAGTGCTACTGGTCGATAATCGTTGTAGCTGGATGGGACGGGCTTCTTTGGGACTGGTATTATGGTAGCAGTTTTGAAACATGTGGGGACAACAGCTTGACTCAGGGAGATGTTGAAGATGTCAGCCAGGACATTCTTCAGCTCCTCCGCACAGTCCTTCAGAATGCAACCTGGTATGTTGTCTGGTCCAGCTCCCTTGCGTGGTTGATCCTGGAGAGGGTCCTCTTCATGCTAGCCAGATCCAGACTTATAGCCTGCTCGTCTGGGGGAGGAGTGGTCTTCTGTGCTGATGTGCTGTTTTGTGCTTTAAAGCAGCCAAAGCTGTTTTGTGCTTTAAAGCAGCCACCAACATTTAAGTTGTTAAGCAGTGTGATGTCACTTGAACAGGTCTGAGGTGGAGGTTTGTAGTTGGTGAGGGTATGTATGCCACACCAAAGAAAATGTGCATCTCTGGTGTTGCCGAAGTGTCCGGATATGTTCTTGCTGTACTGTCATTTTGCTTCCTTGATGCCACGGGACAGGTTGGCCCTAAATGTTGTTAGTCCTGCAGTGTCACCGGCCCTGTAGGCTGCATCCTGAGCCCTCAGGAGCCTATGGACCTCTGCTGTCACCCATGGCTTCTAGTTAGCATGAACAGTGATGGTTTTGCAGTGAATGACATCATCACTGCATTTAGCTATGTATGCTACAACAACCTCAGTGTACTCCTCTGTTTGTGTGTCCATTGTGAATGGTTGCATGCTTGAAAGTGTCCCAGCCTGTAGTCCTGAAGCAGTCTTTCAGAGCATCGGAGGCCCCCTCTGGCCACACACATACCTGCTTTTTTATTGGTCTGATGGCTTTCACTCTGGGTCTGTATGCAGGCCTTAGCAAGATGGTGATGTGATCAGAGAGACCCAGGAGGGGGAGGGGGAGGCTCTGTATGCACTCTTGTGAGTTGTGTACACCAAGTCCAGCAAGTTGTCTCCTCTTTTTGGAAAGTCCACATGTTGGTGTAGTTTTGGTAGGAAGGCCTTTAAATATGCATGGTTAAAGTCTCCTGCTGTGATGAGGAATCCATCTGGATGCACTGTCTGTGTCTCAATGATGGCCTGACAGAGTTCATTTAGTGCTTTACTCCTCTTGCCGATGGCGGTGGGTGGGACATACACGGCAACTAGCAGGATAGATGTCATTTCTCTTGGAAAGTAAAAGGGTCCGTACTTGATGATCATAAATTCCACCAACGGAGAACAGTGTTTGTGTACAACAGTTGCATCTCTCCACCAAGCGTCACTGATGTAAACATACACACCTCCCCCGCGGGTCTTCCCTCTTTCTATGAACACCCTATCAGCACTATAGCATGTTAGCCCTGCTAACCGAATAGCAGAGTCCGGGATATTGTCATTTTGGGCTGCATGGTGGCGCAGTGGTTTAGCACTGTGGCAGCACAGTTTACCCTCGGCCGGGGGACCGCAGGGATCATGAGATCATGGGTTCGATCCCAGCCCCCGACCAACAGTGAGCTGTGTGGAGTTTGCATGTTCTCCCCGTGTTGCGTGGGTTTACTCCGGGATTTCTCCGGTTTCCTCCCGCATACCAAAAACATGTAGGTTTAGGGCGCTCGCGCACGCAGCGACCGGCAGCTGGTGGCTTGTCACCAGACTGCAAACCAAATCTACCTACGGGTACAAATAAGTAACAAAAAAAAAAAAAAAATTAGCCACATTTCCGTAAAGATAAAAATACAGCAGTTGCATGCATCACGTTGCGCAGATCTCAGGAGCTGTATGTGGTCTATTTGTTGTCTAGTGAGCGTATGTTGGCCAGAACGAGGGAAGGCTAGTGGCTAGTGGCTAGCTTTGTTCAGATACCTCCACATTTACCTCTCTTTCATCTTCTTTCACACTGTCTGTGGCATCTCCATTTGGGATAAGGCACAGCGGTCGAGTCCAGGGGTGTGGAGGTCTGGCGAAGAAGTCCTCGGCCACGGAGTTCCTCTGTAACACTCTGGTCCAAGACGTAATGTTTGGTCATCATATAGCATCATATGTGGACATTAAACACATGAATATGCACTTAGGCATATTCATGTGTCATATACAGGCGCCTTGTATGGCGACGCGTCATTGGATGCGCCTAACGTGCGCGTCCAATGTCAAGTCAAATTCCTCGTATGTTTACTTGTAAATATACTTGGCAATAAAGCTGATTCTGATTCTGATTCTGATTAGGCATAATTTAAACAACACTAAACGGCACAAAACACGAAGAGAGAAGGGATGCTGGTGCGTGTTCACATGCCACCTAGTGGTGGTTATTTGTATCACATTACAGACACTGAGGGACTTGTACAGAACTCTACCAACCCAAATGGGCTATCATGTGTGTAATAAAGTTGACGTCTATGGATCCTAAACAAGCAACACTATGCAATTACAGAGGAATGACAATGGGTCAATAAAGGAGCTTTTCCCTGTTTTGGTTTTACAGTAGGTCTGGTCCACTACACCTACCCTAACAAGCAGTTGTAGACGTCTCCTCTGACCACCTATAAATATCTGGAAGTACTGGGTCTCTCATAAATTTGGAGTGGAAATGTGGCAAACTGGCAGCCTGCCCAGAGCAGTGTTGTAGTCAAGACCAGGCCGAGACCAGAGTGTAGAAAGCCCAAGACTTTAAGGAGTCGGGTCCAAGTCAAGACCAAGACCAAGCCAGGCAGAGACCAAGTCAAGACCACTGTGTATGTACTTAGGTCTTGGTCTTGACCCCTTACCCCTTAGAGCACTCAGCCTATTTTGGCATTATTCACAATGACTCCTGCATCCAGCGCTGATGTGTGCCATGTGTGCTCTGAGGGTTAAAGTCTTGGTCTTGTCTGGTCTTGGGAGACTCCTGTCTCAGTCTGGTCTTAACAAAATCTTGACTACAACACTAGTCCAGAGTATACTCCCCCTCTCAACCCTAGGCTGGATAAGCAGTTAAAAAAATGGGGTGGGAATCACCAGAGGCCCTGTGAAACAATATTATCTTGCTACTTGGGTCATGATACAATGCTATCACGATCTTCCATTTTGTTGAGTATTGCAATATCATGGAGTGTGATTTCTTATCCCCCATTTCTGTCTGTTCAAATCTCAGGATGATTACTCCTTTGCCATGCTAACCCCACCAGGCAGTGAGCGCTTAGCACCATCTAGCTGACTAAGAAAAAAAACAAAAACACACTAGCACTCAAAAAGCTGTGTTTGAATTTGCAACATTTAATAAGAATTTTTAATAAAATATTGTGATGCTGGTGTCTCTGACTCATACCTTCCCCCCATGGATGGAGGTTCGGATGCTCTAACTGAACATGATCAGTTCTTCCCATTTTGTTTAAGAGATTCCAGTACAATGTCAGGCAGGAAATATCAACACTTCTGCATGAAGTGGTTCCAACATAGCAAATGCCTGATTGCTATTTTCACATCTAGTAAATCTAGATAATTGTAAGCTAATGAGTTAAAATCAATGTTCCTGAGCATGCTTTTTAGGTAACAAACTGTCAAGCTATATGGTTAAAAAAATAACTCTACCTAACCCTTCTATAAAGACATATGGAGAAAAAACAAAATGTGTTGAGAGCAGGCAAGACAAACAGTTGGACAATTCTTTATCACACCTAAAGCTGAGTGCAATCTGATGGTTTGAGAATGGATACACACGTGTGATTTCATTGTCTGCTTTGACTCTATGTGCTGCTGCTGCTGCTGCTGCACAGTAGCAGTCCAGTAAGCTGTGACTGGTCACAGCTGTTTGTCAGCCTCTAGTGGTTACCTGTAGAATTGTTCCCCTAAAACAGTGACAGTTGTTATTGCAACGCACAAACGGCACTTCTAGACATTTCACACTTAAATGGAAATAATGTGAACTGTATGTCATTAGATAGTCAAAAGAGCATCAAAACATCGTATTACCTAATGAACAAAATAGCAATAATCTTTCTTTAGAAATATTTTTTTCTGTCATCGATTCATATCAGAAAAAAATGCTCAGTCACTGCATATTATGACATTTTTCTCATGCTTACAGCATGACGACAGCCTCAAATTGTGATATTTTGCTTCCTTTCAATTTGTTTCATACATCATTAAGCTGTTCATCGTTCACACTCATTCTTCCCTGCGTTTCACACTTGTGTCACTCTCCCCAGTGGGTTAGTGTCTCGAAGTTCCATCTGTCAGCACTATCGTGGGGGCGGGGGGGGGGGGGTGAGGCCCAGGGGAGAGACATCAAACGTGGGATGCTGGCCTTGGTCCCCCCCGCCAACCCTACTCAATCCCATCTCTATTTGAGTTTGCTGGCCCCTCCATCTGTCTGCGCATGATTTGGAACTGGCTGTCGCAGAAAAGAAAGAAAGGCCTTCCACCAGTGACAAATGACAATCTCAGAATAAACACACAAGGGAGGGAGGGGAGAAGAAAAGAGCTGAATCACTCTTTCATCATCTACCAGCCTCTTTTGGTCCTCTCATTAACATCTGGTCTCTGCAACGATTCTCTTCTGGTGGCTGTCACACATTTCTGCTACTTTAAAAATGACGATAGGGAAATACAGAAAAAAGTTCAAGTTTTTCTTTATTGCAGCCAATCGCTACAATCTTCTTCTTCTTCTTTTTTTTACTTCAGATGCAGTAACTGTCATCTGCAAATTTTTAATCTTGTATTTGTGAAGCTGCATTTCAAAGCTGAACCACAGCATACTGCAACTTTATAGCTGGAGATATGAATACTGCTTGCAGTTGAGATTATGAGTGCATACCAATAATACGCCGACTCACACTCTACTATAGCTCTCAGCACCAGCTAAAACCTGCAGCCAACATGCCAAGCCCCCATGATCCCAATGCCGGCTCAACCAAACACACACATGACAGATGCCTCTTCTGCTGCAGCACAGGCATTCAGAGCATCTCCTCCAACACCAAAGGCATAGTCCTTTTATAACCAGCAGGGATTAGGGCCCATTGGAGGAAGCTAGCATGTGCACCAGCCTTAGGCGGCTAGCGGATAAAAAAGCATCTCAAATTGAATCAATAACCACCAGCCGCCAGCTAATCCTGGCTAGCCCTCATAAACACCACTACAGCAGTCACCTCTGCCAATGCCTTAGTCCAGCTCCACCACGCCCAAGTAAAAGACCTCTTCATCTTTTTATAGCTGAACCATAGTGCCACGCAGGGGTGCTCAGGTGAGGGGTTTTAGGCAGAGTAGGTGGCGATGTACATTCAGAGTAAAAAAAGGGAGCTGGAGGGGTACACTCGTTCGCTCAGGTAATCCGTCAGCAGACAGGCCAGCTTTGGACGGGCAGCTGGAAGAAAGTAGACAGCTGATGAGGGTTGGGCCCATCCACAGCACGCCAGACGGGATAAAGAGATATAAACCTCCCTACACTGCCTCTCGGCCCCCTAACATAGACTCATGTCATCCCAAATCTCTTTCATCTTCTAGCCCAGTGGGTGCTAAAGCAAACTTTCCACTTTGGCTCTGTGGGGTCTGGGCACTGCGGAATCACAGAGAGACCTGTTCAATGGATTTAGACAGGAGACATAAGGTTCCATCTTATATTATCAGTATATACCATTTCCCATCATAATGACCAAAGAAATTATTGAAGGTTTGAGTCAGTCTACACAGCATAAGTCATATTAATTACAAATCATTGCTTTGAATTAACAAAGAATCCATTACTGTGTTTACAGTAAAAGTGGACTTGGTATCTGGTGTCAAAGTCGGCAAGTCCCCAATGTCAACTCACAGTGATTCTGTGCAGACTTAATGATATACTCCTCTAAATAAATACAACTTTTTAAACTTTTAATTTTGGGTTGGGACAGAAGATGCAAGCTGAGACGAGGATCAACCCATGGAGTGGTGGGATTTCCAAACTGTCAGGAAAACTGGGCAAATCCTATCCCCGGGCCACTGGCTCCACACAGGAATGTGGGTTGTCCATTTTAATTGTGCCTTTCTCCCAATCCCCATCTCGCAAAATCAAATTTCCCTTTTCCCACTCACGGATTCCCACAGGAGCCCGGCGTCACATCTTTAAACGCAACTCAAGGCCAAATATAAAAGTCACGGTGAGCTTAAAAGAGGCGGCCGTGATGGTTAGATAACTGAGGGCTTCAAAGTCAAACGGGCTACGAGAGACAGCCGGACAGTAAATCAGGGAGGCACATCAAAGTAAAGCTATGGAAACAGCCGCGCAGATAGATGAACGGCAAAGAAAGACAGACATTCAAACTCAAAGAGAAGGATCATGGAACAATTCAAGACGGCAGACAAAATAAACAAACATCACCATGCAAGAACTAAACCGATTAACAATAAGCTTTATAAAAAACTATCAAAGTAGACCAAATGTGACACACACACACACACACACACACACACACACACACACACACACACACACACACACACACACACACACACAGAGCTATTGTTAGGAGGCAGCCAGACAGGCTGATATAAAGACAGACAGACAAATAGAGTGAGAGATCTCCATATGAAAGACAAAGGAGGGTACAGTAGTGGGTAGCAGCAAGTAGCAGCCAAGGGAGACTTCATTAGTGAGGTCAGTGCCCCAGGGTACTTAGTGTAACACTGGAGGCCTATGCACCCGCGCCCCCCCCCCCCACCCCCGGCCTTATGCCGAGGTGGATATTGCATCTTTGCGATAACATCTCCCTACATAGGAGGGAGGCCCCAGCATCACGGCATAAAGACCCCTGTTTTCGGCAAGTTTGAAATAAGGCTTTGTTCCCCGCAGGCCTTGGCCCCCTCCCCCACCACCACCACCACCTTCTCCTCCTACTCTTTCCTCTTGGGTGGGCCAGAGACTTTCCAAAAAACTGAGCAACTTGTGTCTGGGGATAGACCCCCACACCACCACCTCTTTCTGCAGATATACAAAAACACACAAAAACAGCCTCGCGCATGGCACGTATACCGGCATGTGCACACTTACACATGCATATCTTCCACCAGCCTCAACCTCCCGATCCAGACAGTGGCGTCCTCTGGCTTTTGGCCACGTCTGTGTGGAGCGGCTGGTAAGAGAGGGAGAGATCCCAGGCTGCACAGGGGAACAGGTCCAGGAGGGGCCTTTAGTGGGCTCATCTCACCCCAGGGAGAGTGTGGGGGCCCACAGAGAGGTGTGTGTGCATGTGTCTGTGTGTGCAAAGGCCTGAGGGGGGCTAGTCCTGGTCAAAGGTGCCTGGCTGCCTGGGCACTCCAGGGAGCTCGAGAGACAGGCATCCTTTACATGGAGCCTCCCTTAATACAGACACTCCACAGTCAGTTACATGCAGTTTACCGTAAAACCTCTTGCGACTCCTCAATAGCCATACTCACACTCAAACACACAGACAATAATAGAAACATTCACAAATCAGCACATTGATTTAAATATATTTCACACCAACTAACAAAACACCAGAAACATGGGATAGAACCACCACTGTGAAAGCTGGGGAAAAAAAAGGCAAAGTACGCTAATTTCCTTATCCATTCCTGACATGTGAAGGGTTTGTCAAGGTCTTATAGTAGGATGGACAGTATAAATATCCCTGTTGTGATGCTGAGCAGGGTTGCCAGGTTAGAAAGACATGCACACCCCCCATTTCCACCCGCATCAGCTGGCGGATTTATCGGACCCTTAAAACGGATCAATCATTTTCCACTCCCCGGCCTCTACACCGCTCATCCCCTCTCTCTTCACTCTCCCTTCTGATTCTACACTCACAGCGCGCAAACAGAAAAGGAAACAGGGTCATGTGTGTGCTATTAGCGTGCTCCACAATGCGGCTATGTGTGCGGACATACATGCAACTGGTTGCATTGATGTGTGTACAGTTCAGTCAACTACCAGCGCTCGGTGCGTTTCATGTTCATTATCACTTGTTTTATAGTGGAATATTTAAGTCAGGGGGTCTTGGCGCGGCTACGGCTATAGTTAGAGAACAAAGGAAAGCACCGGGGGGTGTCATGAGGGTGTGGCATGCTGGAGCGCAGTATGAAGCTTTTCAGTAAGTGTTGCACCCCACACTTCATGGAAAGCTAGGGGGGCTGGCCAGGCCAGGCGTGCAGGCAGACGGAGCTAAATTCGACTCATTCCCGTATTAATGAGAGCTTATGTGGCATTCCGCCTCACTGAAGAGGGCATTAGCCAGACCCAGACAACCAGGATACACCTCAAAATATCCCCCCTCTCTACTCTGTCTCTCCATGTTTTTTTTCCATACATGTGTGTCCAACAGTACGACCGGTTACGCTAAGTCAGTATCTATTTAATTGGCTGAATGCATTGCCCTGAAGAATTCAACAATTTCTTTTCACTTTAAGCAAGCAATATAAAACTCCTAGAAAATTGAATCAGTATGTCATCTGCTTGCCATGTAAGTGGTTTGGCTTAAAGAGTCATACATTTTCTTTGATATGAAGAAAACGAGAGAAATAGATGTATAACACAGCAAGAGATCCTAACAACTGTTATGAGATAAGGAGCTCACAACAACTGTAAAATGGATTAAAATTTACAAGCTATTGTGGTCTAACTAGAGGGTCAATATCATCACTTAAATGAAGCATTGTATTAGTTCAGACAGCATCAATCACTACCATCTGTGTGGTTGGTGGTATGGCATTCACCGCTGGTTCCCTGCTTTTTAAGCTCATGCCAACGCTGCAGACTCCTTGCTGTGTCTTGGATTTTCAAAACACTTTTTAAGAGCAGAATCATTTCTGCCAAAACTTCTAGATGGAGTGTCCTCTCAGTTTTTTCCCCAGCTTATAACTGGTTCCTTCACTGTAAAAAAAGTTGTCTCTACTTAAAAAAGTTAGTGTTCGTACTGCCTTAAAATTTTAAGTTGACAGAACTTGAGAAGATAAGTGGTAAAGACACATAAAACACATAAACACATAAACTCAAGCTCAGTCAACTTAAAATTTTAAGGCAGCACGAACACTAACTTTTTTAAGTACATGAACCCTAGTTTTTTTTTAACAGTGTAGTAGAAGGTGGGTAAGCTCACAGCACCATGGCAGTGGTAATGTTTTTGCACCGCTTAACATCAAGAGATTGATCTAATTATAGTGCCGTAAAAATTATGAGACCAAAGAGACCAATGGAAAATTATCACTTTATCTGGTTTTACTATTTATATGCATGTGTTTGAATAAAATGAACAATTTTGTTTTACAGTGGTACCTCTCCTTACGAACGTCTCTACATACAGAATTTTCAGGTTACGACACACCTCAACGGGAAAATATTGCCTCTTGTTACGAAAGAAATTTCAGGATACGAAAGGCAAAAAAGTACGCGTTCCTCGCAGCTCCCGTGGTTTACCGAACATAAACATACTTGTAGCTGCTCTGCCATTGGCTATCGCCTAGCATCTTCCTGGTATCCCATTGGCCACGAAGTGTTCGGGCAGTTTTACGTGTGTGTACAGTACAGTATTAACTTTTATTCACTATGGGCCCCAAGAAAGTGATGGAGATAAGTGGAAAAGGAGACAAGAAGAAGAAGAGAGTTTTTTGTCCATACAAACAAAGCAAGAGATAATAGAAAGGTATGAAAAAGGGATGCGTTTGGTTGATCTCGCCAAAGAATATGGCCGTAATACATCTACGATCGGCACGGTATTAAAACAAAAGGAAGCCAAAGGATTGTTAAAAGCCAACAAAAGCAAACGTCCTTGGATCGGTTCTTCACAAAACGTCAGGCAAAAACCACTGATGAGAGAGAACATGAACCAAAGAAAGCAAAAGGTGACGACGACGACGATAGCAGTTAAACGGTAAATGAACATAATTTTTATTATTCTTTACTTTATTCTTTGTTTTTTTAAATTATGTACAACTCTCATTTTATGTTTATTGTGCAGTAATCTAATTGTAACATGTATTTGTTACATGTTTTGATGCATTTTTATGATTTATAAAAAATTTATGTCTGAATTTTGGGGGGCCTGGAATGGATTAGGGCATTTACATGTAAAACGCGTCTCTACTTACGGAATTTTCACGTTACGAAAATACTTCCGGAACGAATTAATTTCGTAAGTAGAGGTACCACTGTATTCTGTAACTTAATGAAAACAAGTAACCCCAAGTCAAAATATCGTTATTTAGAGCATTACTTTCAGATGTGCTTTTTGATCAAATAATGCAATGAAAACCAGTTCATGTTCATTCTACAATACTTAAGTTTTAACTTAGGAAGAACTCAGAAATCTGTATTCTGTATTTGTGTAATAACTTTTATTCACAGCTTTCATGCGTCTACCCATGCTTAGACGATCACCTAATCAGTACCTCCTTAAGTAGACTGAGGTGTCCTTGTATTGGAATTCAACAGATACTCAAACTGAATGGCGGCCATACATGAAAAGATGCTAATTTATTAAAGATTTTGCAGTGGTGCAGAACTGTATATTTGGTCAAAACAGATTTGGATACTTTAATCTGTGGAGGTGCAAACATAATGTACATCCTAACATCTTAACATAGTTGGCAAAGGCTAACCAAGTTCACAAACTTTACAAGTGATTACTGATTATTTAATTGACTTCAATAGTAAAAGAATGTGACTGAATGATTAAATATTATGATTATAATTGCAATTTGGAAACAAACTGTAAATACATGTATAAAGTTCTATTAATTAATATCTCAATTTAGTTTACACTTAAAGTGGCAAATTATATCTGTTCATTTTATTGCGCTCAATTTTTGCATCCTAAAGACTTGGCACAATTTGAAGTGTCTGGGTGTGCATGTGTGCAGGCATATGGAATTGCATTAATTGTATGACAGGGAATGTGTGTATGTGTGCGTGTGTGTGCGCACGCACGTGATGTGCTATGGAACAACCTGAAGAGTTATTAGTTGGCAGCAATAATTAGACTCTATGTAGGTGGCATGACCCAGCTGTCTGCAGCAGGAAGGCCCAGAGCTGAGCGCGACCTCAACTGCTGACCTTACAAATGCAATACAGCAACCTTTGACCCATGCCACATTAAAGAGACAGTGTTGTCTTTCTGCAGTCAGCCAGCAAATTAGAGCACGAGAGGCCAAAGAATCGTCTCCTATTCTGTTTGTTCAGACTGGTGTTGCATCCTGTTGTATTGTCATTAAATTGTTACAAGAACTGTCACTGGGATCCCCTACCCGTGTCTTCCCTCCGCCTCCACATGAACCCCTCTTTAATGAACACACTATTGCTTATCCTTGCGTAGCATAGGGGCAAAAGCAGGCTCACAAGTAGAGTTCAGAAATGTGTGATCAGTGGAGTACATATCTATTGGTTAGAATCAGTTTAAAAATTAAAAAAAAAAAAAAACCACCTTTCCCATGTCTCCCTGAAATCATACCATGTAATGCTTGGATTCCATGTGTGATAAACATTCTGTTGTGAAGCTTTTGCTGCATTTATTGCTAGAAGTTGAAAGAAACACCTCAACAGCTACTCTTTAAACTTTAGCTTGTTTAATGATTTTACATTGTACTGCGACTATTCACTTCAAGAAGTTCAGTAAATTGATTATTGCAACTAATCAAAATATAATTCCTTGCACTGCAAAAGAGCAGGTGAAACAGAGTATTTTTACACCTTATCATCCAATCATCAAAACCAGAATATTAAGCCATTTTCATTTGGAAACAAAATAATTGAAATAACTAACGAGAGGTCACTCAGACAGCACATATCTCTGCCAAGGTCTGCCTGTCTGTTTTTGAGCAGGATTACGCAAAGACTACTGGACAGATTTTGATGAAATTTTTAGCCGAGGTGGCCCATGGGCGACACATGAACCCATAAGATTTTGGAGATGATCTGGGTCAGGATGCAGATTCTGCATCATCTTTTCCCTTTCTTTAAAATTCCCAGATAGGGCCTTGGCGGAGGAATGCACTCTCGAATCACCTCCAAAATCTAATGGGTTCAGCGTAGGCCAAGACGCACCTTTGTTGAAAATTTCATCAAAATCCTTCCAGCAGTTTTGTGTCATCCTATTGCACGCAAACAAACAAGGGCCTTGACAGAGGTATGTGCTCTCAGATCACCTCCAAAATCTAATAAGATAAGATTAGATAAGATAAGACAAGCCTTTATTAGTCCCACAATGGGAAAATTCCAGGATTGTAGCAGCAAAGGGATAGCAGCACTCAGAGCAATAGTAAATAAGGTAATATAATAAAAACTGGTTAGTCAAAGCAGTAAATAAATATACTTATGTCCACAGTTATATACACAGTGCAGGAGCATTGCAGTTAGATGGTATCAACAGCATTACAGTTAGGTAAATTACTCGGCAAAATATAAATATGAACCCAGACAATATATTTCACATTTGAATGAACAGTGTTGTTGCCACCCTCGATAATAGTTGTAATTGTCTTAGTTGTGTATTGGAGGGGACAATCTCTATTGTGCAAAGTTGTGACGTTTAATACGGTCTCTATGAGCAGCACCGGTTAGATTATAAAGTCTGGCAGCCATAGGTAAGAAGGACCTGCGGAACCTCTCCTTCAAGCACTTAGGAAGGCACAGCCTACCGCTAAATGAGCTCCTCAGTGTGTTCAGTGTGTCCCACATGTGGTGGGACTCAGACTCCAGCAGAGATGACAGCTTAGCTATCATCCTCCTCTCTCCTCCACTGGGTCGAGGCGGCGCCCCAGAACAGAGCTGGCTTTTTTGATCAGCCTGTTCAGTCTCTTCCTGTCAGCTGCCATGATGCCGCTGTCCCAGTAGACCACTCCAAATGTAATGGCTGATGCTACCATCAAATCGTAGAAGGTCTTCAGGAGTGCCCTTTGCACTCCAAAGGACCTGAATGTCCTCAGGAGGAACAGCCTGTGCTGCCCCTTCTTGTAGTTGGTGCTGTGTGACCAGTCCAGTTTATTGTTCAGGTGAACACCCAGGTACTTGTAAGATGTCACCATCTCCATGTCTGTTCCCTGGATGTTTACCGGTGCTGTGGGGGGTTGTCCACGCCTGTGGCATTCCACCACCAGTTCCTTGGTTTTCCTCACATTAATCTGGAGGCAGTTCCACAGGCAGCAGTCCACAAAGTCCTGGATAAATCCTCTGTACTCCGCATCATCCCCATCAGAGATGAAGCCGACGATCGCAGAGTCATCAGAGAACTTCTGTAGATGGCAGTGTGGTGTGTTGTCTGAAAAGTGAGCAGTGTAGAGGGTGAACAGGAAGGGAGCCAGAACTGTTCCTTGGGGGGCCTCCGTACTGCAGATGATGGTGTCAGACACAGAGTCCTGGATTCTCACAAACTGTGGTCGGTCTATGAGGTAGTCCAGGATCTACGATGACAGGTGCTGGTCCACCCCTGCACACAGCAGCTTGTCAGTCAGGATCACTGGTTAGATGGTATTGAAAGCACTGGAGAAATCAAAGAACATGATCCTCACAGTGCTCCCAGGCTTGTCCAGGTGGGACAGGGAACGATGTAGGAGGAAGATTACTGCATCCTCCACCCCAATGCCATGCTGATAGGCAAACTGAAGTGGGTCCATCGCTGGTCCCACCAGGGGGTGGAGGTGGGTGAGGAGCAGCCTCTCCAGGGTCTTGATTAGGTATGATCTGAGTGCCATTGGTCTGTAGCTGTTCAGGTCCTTGGGGTGCAGAGTCTTCGGCACAGGTACCTCGCAGGATGTTTTCTACAGCTGTGGTACCCTCCCCAGCTTCAGGCTCAGACTGAAGATATGCTCCACGATGCTGCACAACTGGTCTGCACAGGACCTGAGAAGCCTCAAGCTTATGCCGGCCGGACATGCAGCCTTCCTTGCCTTGATCTTCTTCAGCTCAGCTCTCACCTGGGTCTTACTACGCATTCAGACGGCCACTGTTTGGTCTGGACCAAAGGACCAAACAGTGGCTTCCACAGATAGTTCAGTTCATTTGGTGCCATCTGAACGCGCATTGGAACTCTGGTGCTCACCAAACAAGCAAAGTCTGGTCCCCCTGAAAACGGGGGTCTCGGTTCTCTTGCAAACAAAGTCTGGTGCGCTCCGCTTGCAGTGTGAATCCAAACAGAGTATCCAGCAGACCAAAGGGAGGAAGTGCCCCTCGGTGTTTGTGTAACCATAGTAACACGTAGTCTGACAAGAGGAAGTGGCGTTTACCATAGTACATTTTGGGTAGAAAATAACAATAAAGACAACCGCGCGAATCTGAGAAATCCTTTTACCGGAGAAAGCCAGGGAGAAAAGTTAAAAAATGTCTTGTTTGTGGCAGACAAACAACCCGGCTGAAGGGAACGGATTTCCGTTTTCGGTCCTGGCCAATCAATGAGCCTGATTTTTCTTCTTTGCCGAGATTTGTTCTTCCTGGTCAGAGGTGGTTTCGGCTACAGAGCCCCAAACAAGCAGTTGTAACTGCATAACACTGTCCAGGCAGTTTGGTCCGCTGCAGTGTGAATGCAAACCAAACCAAACAAAGGTGTGAAAATTCTCAGCATTCCCTGCCCAGTCGAACCGAGACCCCCGGACTATCCTGGTCTGAATGTAGCCTTAAAGAACACGTTCAAGTCGTTCACCCACTAATGGGTTTATCCTTGGCACACAGACCACATCTGGTGAAAATTTCATCAAAATCCATCCAGTAGTCTTTGTGTAATCCTGCAAACAGACAAACAAAACACCCCGATCACATTACCTTCATGGTGGAGGTACAAATACCACACACCACCTGCACACCAGGAAAACACACAAAGATGGGGCTATGATGTACAAAGACCAAGAACATTATGAATATTTGGTACAGTTTTTCCAGGGTCCTCTACTCTTGTATCCCTGTGTATCAGTCACCAAGGGGCTAGGTAGGGCTCTCTTGGGGGGCATTAGAGGAAACACATCTGTCAAGATGGAAAAAGTGCTCCCTTAGGCTGTCCCTGAGCGACAAGTGTGTCCCCCTGCACACCCTCCTGTATCACAATACTGCTGTTGAGTGACTGGAAAGCCCTAATGGATGTAGGTTATCTGCTGTTACTCTGATCTTCTATAAAAGCCCCTGGTGGGGAAAAAAAAAGATAAAGGAAAAATCAAAGGGAGGGGGAGTACATGTGGGTGTAATGTAATGTAATGTATATAGGAAATCCTTTGATGGGGGAATACGCCTGACTTGGTAGCCTGAGCGTTTGTGTGAAAAAACATATAATGAGGACGTGTGTGTGTGTGTGTGTGTGTTATACAGTAGGTGTGTCAGGTGATTAGCAGGACTTGGTATTCATACCTAAATCAGCAACACCACAAAGGAAATTCATAATAAGCTAGAAAGCAACACTTAAACACCTAATTCATCATCTAGATGAGAAGTTCCCATACGTTCTTTTCTTTTAAGGTCCCCTTTCATTTACCTATAAAAACAGAGACACCCCCCTCCCTCCACCACACATATTTGTACAATGTACCTTATATGCACCTTTACCTTGTGAACTAATTCTTAAAATCTCTAAATTGTATTGGATTGAATTGGTAGCACTTCTTGCACGCAGACGAAGATTTTGCTTGATCAGTATCCAGACATGGATATGATATAGTGATTTGATACATATTCTCCCTATATTTATCAATCTCATCATAAATTAGACATCAATATCTGCAAGTTGCTGATGACTAAAATTCAACCATGTCTGATGTGCAGTACAACTAGGGATGTTAATGATTAACTGACTTTTGATTAATTGCATGTGTGCATGCGTGTGTGTGTGCATGTGTGTGCACAGGTTGCTGGAAGAAAACAAGAGGCATCAGGAGCTGATCCTGGGTATCTGCCCGGAGAAAGACAACATGAGAGATGAAGTCAAAAAGAGGGCAGAAATAGAAAAGAATCGCATGGCCACTATTAAATAGGTTAGCATTATTCTATTTGTTCTGATCGTGTTTGGCATGTTGCTGTTTTGATTGTTTAAGAAACGCACTCAAGCAAATTGTTAAAATAATGAGTTATTGTTGTCACTGACTAATTATTATTTAACAAAACTGGCATGTACAGTCTTCATTTCAAGCCTACGAGCTTTTCCTTCCATAAGTATTTATCTGGGATCACTAGTATCACTTAATCTTATCCTACACTTTATTACATGTATAGTTTATTTCTCTTATCTTATCATGTTTAATGTTGCAGCATTGTACCGAGACAAATTCCTAGTTTGTGTACTACATGAACAATGGCAATAAACCTGATTCTGATTCTGATTCTGATTCTGATTCTGGGAGCCATTCCAGAATAGGCAGTAGAGCTCATGTCTCACCCAGAGGTTGTGTTAACTGAAAATTGTCCTTATTGCCATTTTTTTTCAGCGGTGAAAGTAAAATCCAAAAGCTGTCTGCCATTTTGACAGACTACACTGAGGGTAATCTAAATAAAATCAATCAAAATGACAGATAATGATAGATACAAGTAAATACAGAAGTAAATAATAGAAGTTTTACAACCCTGTCTGTCAAAATAATAAATAACAAAAAAGTCTAGTGCAACACTTGGTCTTACCAATCTCTTGACATGTTGAAACTAGGGATGTTAATGATTAATTGAGTTTCGATTAATTGTTGATACGAATTTAGTCAACTAAATTTCATTAGTTGTCAATTAATTGATAACTCAGCAGTCCTTAGTCTATGAAATGTAGTGGTGGCATTGTCCAGGCGGAGGCGCACGCAGTCACCCACTGCCGCATTTCAACCGAAAAAGCAGAAGAAGACGCCAAGCCCCCAGAGTGCATGCACTGTGCAGGGCGAAAAAACTCGCCCTTCTCGGTTACATCGGAGAATCACAAGTTCCAATGGCAAGTTCCAATGTCCTCCCGCCTGCTTCAAATCAGCAGGGTGCAGAGGTGGACTGGAGCAAGGAAAAAGATTACACAAGTGCAAAAACCCACTCCCGCTGCCTTCAACCCACCGCTAGACAGGAAAGCAAACCGGACTCAAGTTACCACTGAAGTCAGACTGGGCTTGCCTGGATTGCCGGGGTACTGTGATAATGCTGTAACATGCAACAGATGAAGCGGCTCACAATTTATTTTCCTGTTAAAACAGTACTAGGGCATCTCAGTAAATCAGAATGTGAAATTTATTTTTTGGTAATATAATTAAAAACGATAAATTTGACTTCCGGTTATGGCTGCCACGTAGGACGGACGTGTCTCGCTCTGCTCTGCTCCTGGAGAAAAAAAATCGGCAAATAACTCTCTCATTTGGGACAGAACGTATCCCAGCATTTGGGCGAGGATATGTCGGCGAAGCCTAAGGCTGGAAAACCAGGAAAAGGAAAAAGCGAGCCGCCGAAACAGTCCAAATTAACGGACTTTCAGGTCTGTGACGCAGCAAACAAAACTCCATATATGGCGGAGGAGGCTGGCGGCGGTGCGATGTTTGCGGGGAATGGCGCAGATGCGCTGATGGCTGCCATGAGTTCAATGAGAGCGGACTTTTCCTCTAGATTTGATGGGATTATGACAGCGTTGGAAGGAATAAGAAAGGAATTGGGTGACTGTGTAGAACGAACGGCGCAGATGGAGCTCCGTCTCGCTAGTGCTGAAGATGACGTCACCCGTCTTCAATTAAAGGTGCGCACTTTGGAAAAAAAAAATAAATCTCTGGAAGATAATATTTTGGATTTGGAATCTCGGTCGAGACAGAATAATTTGAGGCTGGTGGGTCTTCCAGAGGAATCAGAAGGTCGGGACGTATGTTCCTTTCTGGAAAAGTGGATTCCGGAGGTGCTGGGCAGCGAGGAGTTGCAATCAGCAGTGGTTCTGGAAAAAGCACATCGTATTGGCCCACGGAGAGATAAGGGACCGCCGAGGACCTTAATTATGAAGTTTCTTAGCAACAGAGACAGGATGAAGATCTTCAACGCTGCACGTGCTAAAGGAGAGATTAAACACCAGGACCAGCAGGTGCGGTTCTACCCAGATTTGGCCACAGGAATCCAGCAATTGAGGAAGCAGTTTGATCCCGTACGTAAGGAGCTGCGCAACCTTGGGATTCGTCATGGTATAATCTATCCTGCGAGACTGCTGACCACGTATGAGGGCAGAACCCACATTTTCAAGACCCCAGAGGAGGCGCAGGAGTTCATCAAGAAGATCAAAGAAGAAGAAGAGACTGGTGGGAGCTAAGCATGAACAAAATATAAGGTAGAATAATTAAGCATTTGCACAGGCATCTGACTGACTTGAAGTAAATAGTAAGTTTACAAAATATAGATTGTATTATATATTAAAAAAAACAAAACAAAAACAAAACAAACAAACAAAAAAAAAACTATGATGTACAAAGTTGTTAAAAATTTTGGAGTTAAGTTGGAAAACTACAGAGGAGAGTTAATGTTACGTCATTAAAAGCAGTAGAGTTGGGGTGATTGGGAGGATGAAGAAGGAGTGGCTTAGGCTGTTCCCCGTGGGTGTGGAACGGTCGATGGCTATATCGGGAGACAGAATTTTTCTTTTGATTTTGGGGGGTTTGCCACAAGTGTGGGAAGGGGAAATTTGTTTGTGTGCAGTTTGTAGGATGAATGTTCAACCACTCATGTTTTTGCTTCTCTGTATGAGCATGTTTACACTGCAAGGTAATCCTAAACTCTCTATTGATCATGGACCAAAGTGTTAATCTTAATTTAACTTCATGGAATTGCAGAGGTCTACAAAATTTAAAAAAACTTAAACAAGTTATGAATAAAATAAAGGACATGGGTTCAAGAATTGTGTTTTTACAAGAAACTCATCTGATAGAGGAGGATGTTAAAAGAATTAGGAGTAGATGGCAGGGAAGTGTATTCACCTCTTCATTTTCATCCCGAGCCAGGGGAGTTATGACTCTCATACATAAATCAGTTCCTTTTCAGGTGAAAAATGTAATTGGAGACAAATTTGGAAGATATGTAATCATTCAAGGTTCTTTGCTATTAGAAAATATAAATCTTGTGAACTTATATGGTCCCAATATAGATGATCAGAAGTTCTTTGCTAATTTATTTCTCATCTTATCATCACTTACAGGGCAACATATAATAGCAGGGGATTTTAATTGTACATTGAATCCAGGTGTGGATAGATCAACAGGACTGGATTGTACGCACATTGGATGTAGGATGACTATTAATCATTTTATGAAAGAATTGAGATTGTTAGATATATGGAGAGAAATGAAACCACAAGTTAAAGCCTATTCTTGTTATTCCAGTACCTACAAGACATTCTCACGTATTGATTATTTTTTGATTTCCACAGAATTAAGGTCCAAGATTCAAAACTGCTTTTATGATAACATCGTGATTTCTGATCATGCACCCTGTTGTCTAATATATGTAGATAAAAAATTGACAAAGGAATCAGGTAGATGGCAATTTCAGCATAAATGGCTTCAGGATGAGGAATTTGTCAAGTATATAGAAAAACAGATAGACGAGTTCTTTGACATCAATACTACACAAACATCAGCATGTGTAAAGTGGGAGGCTTTCAAAGCTTTTATTAGGGGACATATTATTAGTTATACAGGATCAAAATCTAAGAAGACTCGAGAGGAGAGAGCTAAATTGGAACATAAAATAAAAAGTCTTCAGGGAAAAGTGTATGCAGGAAGTGACCCAAGGTTGGAGAATGAATTACTGATTTTGAGAGCTGAATACGACAAAAAATCAGCGAATAGAGCTGCCTCGAGTCTTCTAAGATTGAAACAATCTTTTTATGAACAAGGTGAAAAATCAGGAAAATTATTAGCATGGCAGATTAAACAATTGGAAATTAAAACACCAATTACCAGTATTATAAGTAAGTAAGTACTATGAAAGTACTATGAAAAATTATATGATACCAAAAATGAACCTGATTTAACAAAACTAAATGGGTTTTTGAACGAACTATCTATACCGTGTATTCCAAATGAAAACAGGGAGATATTGGAGTCTAAAATTAGTCAAGAAGAAGTTGGGCTAGCCATTGATAATATGAAATCAGGAAAAAGTGCAGGACCAGATGGTCTTCCAGTTGACCTTTATAAAAAATTTAAGAATAAATTAATAAAACCTTTTTTGGAAATGGTTTTAGAAGCATTTCAAAATAATAATTTACCATCATACATAAATAATGCCTTAATTATACTGCTGCCAAAACCAGGTAAGCCCTCTAATAAATGTGAAAATATGAGACCAATAAGCCTATTAAACGCCGACCTTAAGATAATCTGTAAAATTTTAGCAAGACGAATACAAGAAATTTTACCAAATATTATTAATCGAGATCAGAATGGCTTTATAAAGGGTAGACAAGGCTTCCATAATGTAAGAAGACTATTTAATATTATTTATTTTAATAAAGAAGCACCGGATACAGCTCTCCTATCATTGGACGCCGAAAAGGCCTTTGATAGAGTTGAATGGCCCTTTCTTTTTGAAGTCCTACAAAGGTTTGGACTTGGAAATAATTTCATAAAATGGGTTCAAATAATATACAATAATGCTACAGCAGAAATCCTAACAAATAACAATATTTCAAAACCAATAAAAATCAATAGAGGATGTCGACAAGGCTGTCCACTTTCACCTTTACTGTTTACTATGGCAATTGAACCTTTAGCGATAGCGATACGTTTACATTCACAAATATATGGAATTAAAGTTGGACCAACAGAACATAAAATCTCCCTGTACGCCGATGATATAATTTTGTTTATGTCGAATCTAAAAAAATCAATTCCAACCTTGTTGAATTTAATAAAGAATTTTGGGGAAATATCAGGATATAAAATAAATAAAACTAAATCTTCAATATTAATGCTAAATGAGACCCAGAGAAATTACCCAGCCCCTGAGGTAAATCAATTCAATGTTGTAAATCAGTTTAAATATTTAGGAATCCAAATTATGCCTAAGCTAGAATCAGTCGCCAGTGTCAACTATGAAGCCTTAATGTCAGATATCAATGAGTTAACTCAGAGATGGATGTCACTACCAATGTCGATGATCGGGAGAATCAATATACTTAAAAGTAATATTTTACCTAAAATACTTTATTTATTTCAATACATTCCCTTATCACCACCTTTAGATCTATTCTCAAGAATAAAAAAAAAGTTAGTGGAATTTATATGGAACAACAGGAGGGCTAGATTACGTTTGTCTTTATTATATTTACCATTTGACCGTGGAGGTCTGAAATGTCCAAATTTTATGTTGTATTATTGGTCGGCACAACTGAGGTCTATGACATATTATTTTTCATCAAATGATCTCCCTCACTGGACTGAAATGGAATCATACAATTTACCTTTACCTCTTCCCATATTCATATACTCAGATTCGGCAAAAAAATTACAAAAACAAGTTAAAAATCCATTTGTAAAGCATATGATCAAAATATGGTGTGAAGCTAAAAACTATTTAAAAGAACCACAGTTATTGTCACAATTTAGTCCAATATGGGGTAATCAATATTTTAAACCAGGGAGAGCGGACGCTGTATTTAAAGTATGGAATTTAAAAGCGATACAAAAGATTCAGGATTTATATTTGCCATGTGCAGACAACATAATGTCTTTTGAAGAGCTGAGGATCAAATTTAATCTCAATAGAACACATTTTTTTAAATATCTTCAACTTAGAAACTTTATTCGATCAAATCAAAATAAAGCTCTCACTCGACCTATTTATTCATCCTTGGAAAAAATTATGATGAAAGATAGTAAAAGAAAGGGTATTATTTCAGAGTTTTATAACTCATTGACACTATCTTCAAGTGAAAATTCACTGAAAAGATTAAACTACTGGAAAGAAGATCTGCAAATTGAAATTTCAGAGGAACAATGGGAATTGGCTTGTACAGAAGCTCAAACCAAATCAATAAATGCACGCCTTAAATTGATACATTTCAAATGGTTAATGCGGATGTATGTTACACCGGAGGAGTTAAATAGATATAACAAAAATATACCAGATACATGCACAAAATGCATGGAAAGTAAAGGAACCCTATTTCATTGTTTATGGGAATGTAGATTAATAAGAATGTTTTGGGAGGAGGTGAGGGTAACAATTGAAAAAATAATCTCAAAACAAATCATATTGAATCCTAAACTGTTTTTGTTGGGTCTGTACCCAGAAAAGCATAATTTCAATAAAAGTGAAAGAACATTCATAGACCTCAGTTTGCTTAATGCCAAAAAATGTATTGCACTATTATGGAAAAAGACTCATAGACCAGATGTGACTCAGTGGTTAAGACAGATGTTAACAAACCTTCCATTAGAAAGAATAACATATATACTGAAATCAAAGGAAATTGTGTTTGAGAATATATGGAGACCTTTTATTGATTATGTAAAAAATTTAAACATAACTCTTGAAGAAGAAGGTGAATGATGTGTGTGGACCTTGTAAATTCCAAACTGGTGAACATAATATGTATACTAATGTATTGGATTGTCTAGACTAAACAGAGGAGCATTGTTGAAGACTTGATTTTGTTGGTGGTTGTTGGTGTTTTTAGGGTATTTTTTTTTTTTGTAGTACTTTAGTGTTAGTGTTTGATTGTTTGTATCATGTTTGTTAAAAAAAAAAAAAGGTTCAATAAAGATATTGTGGAAAAAAAAAAACGATAAATTTTATGGTATTGGTAATAGTTTTTAAAATACATTAAAGATAATGGCATTTGTAATTTACTGAGATGTACCAGCACATAGTACACACTGTACAGTACAAAATTTGTTAAACTATAAAAACGCCATTGTCTGTAGTAAAAAATGCAAATTCTACAATAAATCATTGAAGAATACAACGTTCAAGTTTTATTCAGTATGTCAAAAACAGTAATTAACTTTTTATATGTTAAAGATAGAAAGACCATATTGTACCGAGGGAAATTCAGATTCTCAGGAAAACTGCTGCTTATCAATTAATCGTTAATCGATCGATATGCATTCAAGATGGCGACCGGGATGGTCACACTTTTTCAGTGCTGAGACAAAGTTGCTGATTTTGCCATTAAAATAACTAACCAACAGCGATCGGCATTTGTGACACACACGCACGGGCTGAATTTCCACCTCCGTTGGAATACCCCTTTAATCGCCTTTCACCGGCCACTGTGAGTAAACTGACTAGCGTTTCTTTTGTGGTTCGCTGCTACGCTTTACCCAAAGCATTTGCTAAGCTAACGCTAGCTAGCTTAACGCTAACGCAAGTCGTACCACCTAACACCGACACGAAGCGACTCAGTCCCCGGTGAGGGCTCACTGGAGGAACTAACCGAGGCAGCAGTTGGACGGGAGCCGGATCGGAGTTCAGGGGTGGCGGTGGTGGGAGACGGGGACCAGTGGAGGACCACCGGGACCCAGCCAGACAATAGCCTGAGTCGGAGCCCAGTGGCGAGCCCAGCGGAGGAATTACTGAGGCAGACCACGGTAGGTGGCGGGGCTCAGCGGAGGAACTACTGAGGCAGACGGCGGTACGCTGCGGAGCTCAGCGGAGGATCTACCGGGACCCCAGCGGAGCTCAGCTACAGCGGCAGTGTGCGGCGGGACTCGGTGGAGGAGCTGGACAGGAGCTCGGTTACGGCGGCAGTAAGCAGCGGGACTAGCAGCGGAGCGGGCTAGCTGAGGCCCAGCTGGATTCGAGGTCGGTCGGATCGGATACCGGCGACACAAGCAGAGATTGTTTTTACTATCCACAGGTCAGTAAAAATGCCACCAAAGAAGGAGGAAATGGAAGAGATCAAAAAATCTCTGAACTTCTTGTCAGAAGAAGTGGCCAAAATGGTTAGCCAGCAGGCCAAAATCATAGGCCTAATGGAAGAAGTACGAGACTTAAAATTAACAATTCAGGAAAAAGACAAAAAAAATTACGGACTTGGAGTGACGCGTCGAGGATCTTGAACAAGGTTCTCGTATGGATGACCTAGTTATAAGTGGACTAGACATCAAATATCAATCATACGCTCATGGTACAACAGGACTGAGAGGTGAGGAGGCTCCCCTGAGTGAATCAGTCTCCCTAGAAAACCAGGTGCTTCAGTTCCTTGACAGTAGAGACATAAAGGTCGAAGCAAATGCAATTTCAGCCTGTTATGCTTTACCCAGAAAAGATAATAAAACAAAGAAATCAATTGTGATGCTGCTTTGTTTATGGTAAAGAATGACATACTGAGGCAGGCCAGAAAGCTACGAGGAACAGAAGTTTACCTAAATGAACACCTAACAAAAACAAATGCTGAAATAGCACGGCAAGCACGGATGCTGAAAAGACAAAATAGGATACAGGCAACATGGACAAGAAATTGTAGAGTTTGGATCAAACTAAATGGAACACCTGAGCAAGCAAAGAGTATAATGATCAGAGATGTTACTGACTTAGATAAATACAGATGAACACTGATTAAGAAAATTAAGAGACAATGATAATCCATATTCACACACATGGTAAGAATAGTTCTTTTGACATACCATGTCAATGTACTTTAAAAAAAATAAGCAAAACAAACAAAACAAACAAAAAACTTATGACTGACTTGAGTAGACATCAATTATCCCCAGTTGGAGGAAGTCATTTGACGCAGAGTAAGGATACTCAAACTCTGAAAATATGCCATTATGCTGAACATAAACTACAAGAGATGGAGAACGATATTGATCCTGATAACCACTTTTTCAATAATATTCATAACCATTGTGAATATTACACTGAAAAGCAATTCAAAAGTCAAGTGCAACTAGATGGTAAACTATCTATAATACACTTCAACTGCAGAAGTCTTAACAAAAACTTTCCACAGATTCAGGACTATTTAAAACAGCTAGACAGAAAATTTACAGCTATCGCAGTCTCTGAAACTTGGCTTAATGAAGAGCAGGCTCCCCTGATGGCAATAGAGGGATATCAGATGTTTCATATTAACAGATCTCAAAAAAGGGTGGTGGTGTTGCACTGTATATTGATGACCTGTATAGGTGTAAGCTTGTAAATGGAATGTCCTTTGTACTACCAGGGATTTTGGAATGCGTTACTGTTGAGATTGACCAAGATAAAACAAAAAATCTAATTATAAGTTGTATATATAGAACGCCGGGAACTTGCATTGAGACATTCAGAGATAAATTAGTCGAGCTGTACAATAATATTACCAGTAAGAAAATGGTAGTAATTTGTGGAGATTTCAATGTTGATTTACTAAATCCACATCAACAAAATGTAATTACAGAGTTCATGAACTCTATGTACAGCATGAGTCTATATCCCACAATAACACATCCCAGTAGAATCACAGTTCACACTGCTACACTTATTGACAACCTGTTTGTTAATATTATTGATAAGAAAATAGAAAGTGGATTATTGTTAAATGATATAAGTGACCACTTGCCAACCTTTGCACTTATCCATGGCCACACGGGGGCCAATACAGAAATTTTTTTTAAAATCGTTCTGATACAAATCACCAAATGCAATCAGTTCTTTTAAAGAGGACTTGCTGAAGCAAGACTGGACAGAAGTCTATGTATCAGATGTAAATGAAGCCTATGACACATTTATAAACATTGTAACCACTCTTTATGAAAAAAATTGTCCATTAGTAAAAAAAAAAGCTTAAACATAAATTTGCCGATAAGCCATGGTTAACCAAAGGATTACAAAAGGCGTGTAAAAAGAAAAATTTATTATATAAAGCTTTCCTAAAGAAAAGGACAAAAGAAGCAGAGCAGCGGTATAAAACATACAAAAATAAGTTAACATATATAATAAGATGTAGTAAGAGAGACTATTACAGTAAAGAACTGGAGAAAAACAGAGACAGTATTAAAAATACATGGACAATACTTAACAATATTCTTGGAAATAAAAGCAGAAATACAAGCTACCCAACCGATTTTTCAAAAAATAATAAAACGACTCAGAGTGTGAATGCAGCTTCACCTGCAGATGAATTTAATAATTTTTTTGTTAACATTGGTCCTAATTTGGCTCGAGAAATACCCATTACAGCGCCTACAGGTGATACAATAAGCAATAACACTGCTATAAAAGACTCCATTTTCATAAAGAACACAGACGAGAGAGAGAGCATTGAAATTGTTAAATCATTTAAAAGTAAAACATCAACGGACTGTGATGGTATTGACATGCTCTTAGTCAAAACTATTATTGAATGCTTAGTGAAACCACTGACGTATATCTGTAACCTGTCTCTCCAAACAGGTATATTTCCCAATGCAATGAAAATAGCTAAAGTAATTCCGATATACAAGATGGGTGACAGAGGGGAATTCTCAAACTATAGACCAATTTCACTATTGCCGCAATTTTCCAAGATACTTGAAAAAATATTCTATGAGAGAATTGACAACTTCATACTGAAGAATAATTTATTGTGTGAGCAGCAATATGGGTTCAGACACAAGAGGACAACTGCATTTGCTCTAATGGAATTTATAGAAAAAATATCAACTGCCATTGAAAATAAAGAGTATTCAGTTGGGGTATTCCTGGATCTTAAAAAAGCATTTGATACAGTGGATCATAATTTATTATTAAAGAAACTACAAAATTGTGGTATTAGAGGGGTAGCACTATCCTGGTTAAGTAGTTACTTAAAGAATAGATATCAGTATGTATGTGTTGGTAACAAAAACTCACAGTTACTGAAGGTTACTTGTGGAGTCCCACAGGGTTCAGTTTTGGGGCCATTGTTATTCAATATGTATATAAATGATATATGTAAAGTTTCAGAAAAAATGGACTTAATATTGTTTGCCGATGACACTAATCTATTATGCAGTGGAAGCAATTTGGAACAACTTCTGGAAACACTCGGAAAGGAATTAGGAAAGCTTAAACTGTGGTTTGATTCAAACAAATTAACACTCAATTTAAGTAAGACAAAATTTATAGTCTTTAACAACCATCACAACAACTCAGTATCTAAACTCAGTGTAAATGGTGTAGAGATTGAAAGGGTATCTGAAACTAAATTTCTTGGAGTAATAATTGATAACAAACTGTGTTGGAAGTCACATATTAATTATATTAAAGGTAAAATATCCAAATCAATTGCAATACTACACAGAGTGAAATATTTGCTGAATCAACCCACACTATATACCTTGTATCATTCATTAATACTCCCATACATGACATATTGTACTGAAGTATGGGGAAATACAAATAAAACAAACATATATCCAGTCTTTATGCTTCAGAAGAGAGCTATTAGAATAATAAACAAAGCAGCTTACAGGGAACCAACAAACCCACTTTTTCTTAAATTAAAAGCTCTCAAGTTGAAAGATCTGGTTGACTTTAAAACTGCAATAATAATGTTTAAAGTGAAGAATCTATCACTGCCCGCAAATATCCAAAAGTTGTTCCAAATAAGGGAGAAACAATATCATTTCAGAGGAACATGTATATTTCAAAAACCTTCAGTGAGAACTACCACCAAGCAACACTGTGTTTCAGTGCAAGGAGTCAGATTATGGAACGATTTTGGACCTGAATTAAAGTCATGTACAACGCTTGGACAATTTAAACAAAAACTAAAGGAAGAAATACTCCAAACATATATACAAGATGACATGTAAAATCACATAAGGATTGTCATATCCAGCCTGCGTTGTGTTGTAGCTTAGTTTTTTGTCACATTTTGTCTTAGCTTTGTTCTGAATTGTAATCGCTCTTGTTTTGTTTTTTTCTTTTGAATTCTTGGATGGAACATGGGTGGGCAATATAAGCTGCGGCTTCAGCCATCACCCATTTCGGATAACTTATGTTGAACTGTATAATCAGAGGAGTTATTGTCTAATATGACCTTGTTGGATTTTCTTTCCCCCTTTGTTATTATTCAGTTTCTTTTAACCTGTACTTTTAATCTATCCGAAATAAAGATTCATTCATTCATTCATTCATTCATTCATAAGGTGAATCAACTAATGATTAATAAATTAATCGATAGCTTGCATCCCTAAGTGCAACCATAAAGTTTTCAGAGCCCTTGCTAAACTTTGCAATGCCATAGGCTTTCTGGAAAATATGTTGTATCATTTTCATTTCTCCCTAAATACAAAAATCATTAAACACATTTGTGGCAATCTCCTGAAGTGCTGCCCCTTTAAGACATGTGCCCCACCTCCTTGCCACTAATTAGAACCAAGCCTTCATAAGCTGATGGCAGAAGACAAAATAGTGGCCAAGGGAACAAAGTGGTGGCAAGTCTAGCTGTGAATTCCATTCAGTGTCTATCCCTGGCTTTTTTCCAAAAGTACTCTGGGTTTAGAACAAGTCTCTACACCTCCATAGAACTGGATGTTCACTAGTACCCAGGATTTATTCACCTGCTGTTAGCTGCTTGGTTCTCCAGGGAGGTAACTGAGGGTAGTACCCTCCTCTAACCTTAAATGCAGCTAAGGTAAAACAATTGAAGGGAGGAGAAGAAAAGGTGGGATGTCTCTTGTTAACAAAAACTGTGCTGAACAAAGGGGCTGAATTGAACTGAACACACCAGGGTTGAACTGTTGAACTGAACAGTGGAACTGAACTGAATCTAGATGGTTACATTGAACTGCACTGAACCAAAAGGTTACCAAGAACTGAACTGATTAAAGGAATTATATTGAATCGACCTGAAAAGGTGAACTTAAAAAACTGAACTGAACCATTTGCTGTTTATGGGTCGAGATTTTTGTTGTCTTTGATATAATTTTGTGGTTTTACCTGAAAGGGACATTTGAGCTGATGGTGTGAGTTGTTTTTAAATATACTGCTTTCTTTATATTGACTGCCTAAATGTGTTTGTGAAGTTGAGATATTTGAGTTACTTAAGGGTCCATGGTATTTGTTTTATTTATCTGCATCCTTGAGGGGGGATTGTCCTAAATTTAAAACTTTTTTTTTTCATTTTTTGTCAAAGTTTGCTTCGGCTGGCACCCTAAAAAGTTAAATTAGATGGGCAATCTGTTACACATTAACTACAAGTCAAATGAAAAAAATACAAAAAAATACAGAAAAATACAGAGGTTTCCCTTTACATAAGTATTCAGACCCTGTAGTATGACGTCTAAATGTTTGCTCTGGTGCAACTACTGTATTTCTTAACATTTTCTCTGCAATGTATCTGTTGATGAGTATAACAGACATCAGGGTTCGATGAAATGATACTTTTCCTATTTTGATTATCCAAAAGAAACACTATTAGTAACAGTAGCAGTTTCAGATTTGCACTCAATTTATGCAACAAATGTTTTAATCTATAAGTTTATTAGAACTCCCCAAAATTGTGCAGTTATGTCTCATTTTCTGGCTCTCCTGCGCTCCTCACATGGACCACCCTGATTCATCCAAACCATATCTTTCATTTCTGAACCCAAATCCGTTCTTCCTCTTCTCTTCTTCCCCTTCATATCCTCACTCATCCTGGTGCCCTTCTGTTTTCTTGCCTGTCATTTTCTCCTCGCCTCTCCATAGCTCCTCCTGCCTCTGTTGTTTTTTCTTGTTTACTCACTCATTCACCTGCCCTGCTGACCCTAATGCTGTCTGCACGCTGTCTGAGCAAGCTATCGCCTAGCAACTGAATGAGAGAAAAAAAGACTGAAAGAAAAAATGAAAAAGGGAGTACTGAATAAATGTTACATTAGGTTATACTGAACTGTGTACTGTTACACTTAAGATGCAAATGGAAGTGCAAACAAGTGTAAAAAGTTAGTGGAGCAGTTAACAAAATTGACTCACAAAGGACAGAGAAAAAATGGTAAACCGCAGACCGTCTACATTACATTCATACATGTCTTTATACTCAATCTGTTTAGCAATGTTATTCTTCTCAATATTTTTTTTGGGGGGGGGGACTTAATTCCCATCACCTGTCTTTAAAACCCTTTAAAAGGATAATAGACATTTTAATATAGTGTTACATAAAAGCAAGACTTAGTCCAGAATGAGGTCACTTTATGACAGTGATGACAATAAAAGTAATTTCAAAAGGCTTTTAAAGCAGGGAAGGAAGCTGACCTTTGTGATATATTAATAAGGTTGCTCCTCTGTGTCACAAAGAAAGAAAGAATGAAGACATTTCTACCCTTTCTATGGAAAAAGCCATTTTATACAATTTTGGCCAAAGAGATGCACAATATATTTGAATCTTAAATTGACAGCAAAACAGCCAATTTAGGTATAAACTTGCCTGTTATCACTAATAGACCTTTTTCATTTTCTCTCATAAATTTGCTTTCTTATAAATGTGCAACTTTTTTCCATTTTATTGCAAATTTGCAACTTAGAGCAATGTCAGAAATGACTTTTGTGTTGCAAAGGGACTCCTTTTTTGCGTTGTTTTGGTTTTAGTTTAATCTAAGACTTTAACTGTTAAACTGTGAGAGCTGGCAATGCCAGGGCTATCTGACCAACCAGACAGAGGATTTGAGTTAGCCAAGAGGCAAGACCTGCAGATGCTCAGCATCTGACCACTGATACTCTGAGAGGGGGAATGCACCCCAGTGAGGGCATTCTTCTGTCATTTCACAGCAGCCAAATTTCTGTAAGTTCTTGAAATTGCCACAGGTCAGATCCCCTATACGTAAAGCTGGACATTAAAGGTGTATGTATCACGGTGTGAACTGGGGCATGTAGCAGCATTATAAATATTTAGGAGAATCAGTGAATGAAAAAGGTAATGGCTGATGGCCTTACCACAGAAAATCAAAGTCTCCCGACATTTCTGAATGTGCATGTGGCATAGAATTGAGCACACCTTAAGGTTTAGAAAATAAACAGAGAAAGATATGTTGAAAATTCAAATGCACTGGGGCATACACTGTAAAGAATTAACAGATTGCAGAACTAGGCAGGGTGGATGGCTCAGTCCCATTGTTTCAGGCTAATTTCATGGGATCAAAGCAAATCAAAGATCCAGACAGAGACAGGGCTATAGCAATCTGCTGGGAAATCTCCTCTCTAATTGGCCCCACAGAAAAGGCAACCACCTCCAGCCTTCAACTTGCTCACAGATTTACATGCAGACAAACCCGGCTGTAGCAGGACTTAAGCCTGCCACTCAGTCACTACAAAGACAGCTTGGTGAGGCTAACAAGAAGACAAATGGGTCGAACTGTAAGTGATTGATGTATGGTGCTGGAACACTGTGTGCCATTTCCAAGTTAAAAAGAACACAGAGCCTCACTGTCTTTCAGTCAGCTAGTGTGAAAAATGAAAACACTGTCAGACTAAAAGACAAGGTTTGAACAAGAGCACTCTGAGGCGAGTGCAATATCCCCCGCCTCCATTTTCTTTGAAGATCCCAATACAGCTGTGAACAAAATTGTTGGTACCCCTCTGTTAATGAAAGAAAAACCCACAATGGTCACAGAAATAACGTGAATCTGACAAAAGTGGTAATAAATAAAAATTCTATGAAAATTAACCAATGAAAATCAGACAATGCTTTTGAATTGTGGTTCAACAAAATTATTTTAAAAAACAAACTCATGAAACAGGCCTGGACAAAAATGATGGTACCCTTAACTTAATATTTTGTTGCACAACCTTTTGAGGCAATCACTGCAATCAAACAATTTCTGTAACTGTCAATGAGACTTCTGCACCTCTCAGCAGATATTTTGGCCCACTCCTCATGAGCAAACTGCTCCAGTTGTCTCAGGTTTGAAGGGTGCCTTCTCCAGACGGCATGTTTCAGCTCCTTCCACAGATGTTCAATAGGATTTAGATCAGGGCTCATAGAAGGCCACTTTAGAATAGTCCAATGTTTCGCTCTTAGCCATTCTTGGGTGTTTTTAGCTGTGTGTTTTGGGTCATTATCCTGTTGCAAGACCCATGACCTGCGACTGAGACCAAGCTGTCTGACACTGGGCAGCACATTTCTCTCTAGAATACCTTGATAGTCTTGAGATTTCATTGTACCCTGCACAGATTCAAGACACCCTGTGCCAGATGCAGCAAAGCAGCCCCAGAACATAACAGAACCTCCTCCATGTTTCACAGTAGGGACAGTGTTCTTTTCTTGGTATGCTTCATTTTTGCGTCTGTGAACATAGAGCTGATGTGCCTTGCCAAAAAGTTCCAGTTTTGTCTCGTCTGTCCATAGGACATTCTCCCAGAAGCTTTGTGGCTTGTCAACATGCAGTTTGGCAAATTCCAGTCTGGCTTTTTTATGATTTATTTTCAACAGTGGTGTCCTCCTTGGTCGTCTCCCATGAAGTCCACTTTGGCTCAAACAACAACAGATGGTGCGATCTGACACTGATGTACCTTGACCTTGGAGTTCACCATGAATGTGTTTAGCCTGACCGGAGATTGGCTTCAGGTGTGCTGGCAATGGAGTAGGTGTGTGCGTTGCTGGCTCCTGCTATATTTTTTTCTTTACTTTTTAAACCCTATTTTGCTGTAAGTTGTTAATGTTTTGGACATTTAATACGTGCAGAATCTGTTTTGAAATATGTCCAAAACAAGAAAGCAGACTGAGAAGGAGGCAGCAGGGAATAATATTAACACCAGCTTAGCTGAGGATGCTAGTATCAGCCTTAACCCTGCACTTGTTGCCTTGCTTGAGCAACACAGAATGTCCATAGCTGCTGACTTCAAAGCTTCATTTGAACTTATTAATGGTAAGCTGGACAAAATTCAAGCAGATGTGGCGAACCAGGAGCAACGCATTGGCGACCTTGAAAACAACGCGGAGGACGTCAGCCAGCGCCTAGCGGCGCTTGAAGTTACATGCGAGTCAATACAGGAGGAGAACAAACTTTTGAAAAACAAACTTTCTGACCTGGAGGGAAGAAGCAGGAGGCTGAATATTCGTCTGGTGGGTCTGCCGGAGTCCTTTGATGTGGGTCCACGGCCATCTGAATTTTTTTCTCGGCTGTTGGTGGACGTCTTTGGCAAACAAACTTTGCCATCTCCCCCAGAGCTGGATAGAGCCCACCGCAGCCTCATGTCCAAGCCGAGTCCGAACGGGAAGCCGCGCGCTGTCATTATTTGTTTCCACCGGTTTCGGACCAAAGACTTGGTGATGAGAGAAGCGCGGAGACGCCGTGGGACTTTGGAATATCGTGGGCATAAACTTCAGTTCTACGAGGATTATAACGCCGACGTTCAGAAGCAACGAGCCGAATATAAGGAGGTTATGTCCGAGTTGTACAAGAGAGGTTTTCGTCCTTCTCTTCTTTTCCCCGCCAGGCTCCGGATAACTCTTCCAGACGGCAAAAACCAGTGGCTGGCGTCCGTCTCGGAGGCCACCTGCTTCATGCAAACTATGGAGAGAAACCAGCAATTTTCGCCTTGAACTGGACATTTCTGGGTTGACCAGCTGCCGCGCTGGGCTGCTTGTTACTTCATTGAAGCTGCACTGACTGGACATTGATGCATTTTCAGATGTTTAAAAACAAGGTAAAATTGGCTCCCTATACGTTGTTGTTTACTTAATTCTTTTTTTTAATTTTATCTTATTTATTTATTTTTTTTTTTTTTAGGGTAAAACGTTCATATTATGCAGGATTGAAGCCAGTTGTATGGGAGCATTCTGTTAGGATGAAAATAGAGCTGGAGATGGAGCGGTTGCTGTTTTTTTGCAACCGGCTGGAGTGTTGTTATAGGTTTGGTTGTTGGATTTTTTTATTTTTATTTATTTTTTTTTTATTTTTTTATTTATTTTTTTTTTGTTTTGTTTTTTTGTTATGGTTTTATTTACACCCCCCTTACCCCTTCCTTTTTTTTTTTTTTTTTTTTTTTTTTTACCCGTACCTCACTTTATTCTTCTTTGGGCTACACAACATAATATATAAATTTTACTCTTTGAATGAATAGTAATCTTACTTTGGTAAGCTGGAATGTGAAGGGGTTGAACCATCCAATTAAACGAAAGAGAGTCATGTCACGTCTAAAGCAGTTTAAGCCTGGGGTATTGTTTTTGCAGGAAACCCATTTGCAGGATTCCGACCACTTGCGTTTGTCAAAATGTTGGTCAGGACAATTTTTTCATTCAAATTTTAAAGCTAAGGCCAGGGGCGCTGCTATTCTTATTGATCGAAATATCCCATTTATTCCCTCTAATGTTGTATCAGATAAAAATGGACGATTTGTAATAGTATCAGGTAAACTTGGCGATAAACATGTCACTTTGGCTAATCTGTATGCACCGAATTTTGATGATGTGCACTTTTTTCGCAACCTTTTTTCGCAACTTCTAGATTTAAATACTCATTCTCTAATTCTTGGGGGTGACTTTAATTTGTATATGGATCCGATCTTAGATCGCTCATCTTCAAAACCTGCTAGTCTTAATAAATCTGCAACTTATGTTAAGTCTTTTCTTGAGGAATATAGCCTTACAGATCCTTGGCGTTTTTTACATCCTAACGGCAGGGACTATTCTTTTTTCTCTCACGTACACCATACTTATACCAGAATAGATTATTTTTTTGTTGACAATTTATTAATTAATAACCTTTGCTCTTGCAGTTATGATAGCATCTCGGTTTCTGATCATGCCCCTCTTGTACTTAAAATGATCCTCCATGGATGTGACTCCATGAGAAAGCATTGGAGATTGGATCCATTATTACTTACAGATGAAAGATTGGTTGCGAATATTTCTTCTAAAATTAATTTTTTTTTGAAAGAAAATAAAACTCCTGGTATGTCAAATAAAACGATATGGGAGGCCATGAAGGCATTTCTTAGGGGGGAATTTATTTCATTGGCAGCATTTAAAAGACGATCCTTAATACAGGAACAGAAGGCTATTTTAGATCAAATCCTGGACATTGACAGACAATATGCTCAATCTCCATCACCCGCTCTGTACAAGGAACGTATGACATTACAAACTAAACTTAATTTACTTTCTACTCGACAAATTGAAGGTTGTTTAATAAGGAACAAGAGTGAATTTTATGAACATGGCGAAAAAACCAGTAAACTTCTAGCTAATCAACTACGTGGTATTAGAGCTAAGCAAATTATTACTGGAGTTAGGACAGATAAAGGAGAGGTGACATCTGACCAACAAGCGATTAATGATATTTTCAGGTCATTTTATTCCAAATTATATACCTCAGAATATACAACAAACTTAAAGGATTTGGAAATTTTTTTTGATTCTATTGATATTCCTTCGATTTCTTCAGAATCTCGGCAAATTTTAGAAGCTCCCATCACAAAAGAAGAAATTCAGCTGGCAATATCATCCATGCAATCAGGAAAATCTCCAGGACCTGATGGGTTTTCCGCTGATTTTTTCAAAAAATTCTCTGATGACCTCGCCCCTTTCCTTTGTCAAGTTTTTACAGAGTCGCTTGACTCTGGTACACTTCCTCCTTCATGCTATCAGGCCTGTATCACTGTGTTGCTTAAAAAGGATAAGGATCCTGTTGATTGTGCTTCTTACAGGCCTATTTCCTTGTTAAATACCGATGTTAAAATTTTGTCAAAGTTGTTAGCTTCAAGGTTGGAAAAGATTCTTCCTTTTATAATTTCACAGGACCAAACCGGTTTCATTAAAAATCGCCATTCTTTTTTTAACTTGCGGCGGTTGTTTAATATTATTTATACTCCTCACCACAACATACCTGAATGTCTTATTAGTTTGGACGCTGAAAATTCGATAGGGTTGAGTGGGAGTATTTGTTTTTTACTTTGGAGAGGTTCGGTTTTGGTCCTTCCTTCTGTTCCTGGATTAAACTTCTCTATGCTAGTCCTTTAGCTTCAGTGTTAACTAATTGTCGCTATTCTGACTATTTTAGACTTTACCGTGGTACGAGGCAAGGCTGTCCTTTGAGCCCGTTGCTCTTTGCCTTGGCAGTTGAGCCGTTAGCTATTGCAATCCGTGGGAGCCGGGACTTTCTAGGCATTCGTAGGGGTGGCATTGAGCATAGGGTTTCACTCTATGCTGATGATCTTTTATTATTTCTCTCCAACCCACTTACTTCATTACCCGCTATACTTAATATTTTGGATAGTTTTTTTTTTTTTTTTTTCCACAATATCTTTATTGAACCTTTTTTTTTTTTTTAACAAACATGATATTTTGGATAGTTTTAGTAGGTTTTCTGGTTATAAAATTAATCTTAATAAGAGTGAACTGTTTCTGATTAATGAAAAGATTCAAGTTCAGGATTTTGTAAATTTTCCTTTCAAGGTTGTTATTGATCATTTTAATTATCTTGGGATATGTGTCACTAAACAATTTAATTACTTGTTTAAAAATAATTTTCTCCCCTTACTTGACCAGTGCAAGTTAATACTTTCCAAATGGTCCCCATTATCCTTGTCTTTAATTGGCAGAATCAATTCTGTAAAAATGATGTTACTTCCAAAGTTTTTATATTTGTTTCAGTGTCTCCCCATTTTTATTCCTAAATCCTTTTTTAAGTCTTTGGACTCTCTGATTACCTCATTTATTTGGAATGGTAAACATCCGAGATTGAGGAAAGTTTTTCTTCAAAGACCCAAATCAGTAGGTGGCATGGCTCTGCCTAACTTTCAATATTACTACTGGGCAGCAAATATCAGGTGCATGTTATATTGGAAACATTTTTATCTGGAACCCAAATCACCTATTTGGATCCTTATGGAGTCACATGTGGACAATCAAACTTCCCTACCGGCAATTTTAGGTTCACCACTTCCCCTTGCTTTGTCTACACTGGGTAATAATAAAGTTGTTCGTCAGTCTCTTAGAATTTGGTCTCAATTCAGGAAAAATTTCGGTCTTCAGTTTTTTTCCATTAGAAGTCCAATTGCCGCAAATCATTTATTTACCCCATCAACTATTGATAGTGCATTTCATATATGGCACAGAAAAGGTTTAAAATCTTTTGCGGATTTATATTTTGATGGTCAATTTGCAAGTTTTTCTCAACTTTCCACCAAATTCGACATCACTTCTACACATTTTTTCCGCTTCCTCCAGGTCAGACATTATGTGCAAACCATGACAAAACAATTCCCTCAAAAACCTTCTGATAATCCTCTAGATGATTTTTTATTAGTTAAACCAACTTCTAAGGGGGTAATGTCAGTTTTATATAATTTAATTTCAAATTTACAATCTTCTTCTCTGGCCGCTATCAAATTGAACTGGGAACAAGATCTTAATTTTACTTTTACTGATGAACTGTGGGACTCTATTCTTGGCCAGGTTCACACTGTATCAATGTGTGCTCGTCACGCTCTTATTCAATTTAAGATTGTACACCGGATGCACCTGTCCAAGGTTAAGTTAGCACGTATTTACTCGGATATAGACCCAACTTGTGAAAAGTGTGGTAGCGCTCCTGGCACTTTGCTTCACATGTATTGGTCCTGCCCTGCATTGATGAATTTTTGGCATTCTGTTTTTATCACTATGTCTGAAGTCCTGCAATATCAAATTAAACCTGATCCATTATGCGCCATTTTTGGTGTGGCTCCAGAACTTGTCTTGCCAAGTTCCAAATTAAAAGTATTCAAATTTTCATTATTATTGGCCAGACGTGCTGTATTACTGAAGTGGAAAGACTCTTCGCCCCCTTCACATTTACAGTGGATAAAAGATATAATGTCCTGTTTGGATTTAGAAAAAATCAGATATACAGTCTGTGGCTCTGAAAACAAATTCTATAAATTATGGCGCCCGTTTCTTGATTTCTTTGAAAGACCCACGATTATAGTTTCTGAGTAGCTCATATCCCCTTTACCCCACCCCCACTTCACACACACAATTTTTCTTTGTATTTTTTTTTATTTTTTTTTTATTGTTTATTTAAAGGTTTTTGTGCTTTGAAGCATTTACATTTGTTGGCTTTAAGTTCTAGTTTTTTACTGTTTGGTTGAAACAAAAATGAAAATTTCTAATACTTTGTATTGTATTGATACTTTAATTAATAATAATAAAAAGACCTTTGAAAGAAAGAATGTGTTTAGAGGTTGATCTGGGCTTTTTGTTACCATTCTTCATCAAGTTTCCTCCTGCAGCCACATCCAGGGAGGTTGGCTACAGTCCCGTGGAGCTTAAATTTCTGAATAATATGTGCAACTGTAGTCACAGGAACATCAAGCCGCTTGGAGATGGTCTTATTGTCATGCCTGGCTCTCACGAGCCAGAAAGGAGATGCGAGGGCGACCAGTGAGTTTGCGTAATTTATTAATATTAACACACAAGATAACAAATAGAAAGGAAAAGAGCCACGTGGGGCTAAAAATACGCACAGAACTGAGGACAACGTACAACCCAGAAAGAAAGGCTAGAAAGGGTGAAGCACCGAGGTAACGGGGAACTGAAGCTAGACATAGGGGCTCCAGTCGTGGAAACACAGGGCACGTCTTTCCATAGTGAGGTCGCAGCGACGAGTAACTCTCGGCTGCTCGCTTAACTGGGGAAGATAATTGACAATGGGAGACAGCTGGCCCAGAGCAGCTGAACTAGACAGCTGGAGATCAGCTGGGCGCTGTCAAACTACGGGCCTAGTAAGACCCGGCACGGACTAGCACGGAGCAGGATCGACACTGGACAACCTAAACGCGGAGAAGGATAGCGTCCAGGTCGTGACAGTACTCCTCCCCCGAGCCGCGCCTCCTGGCGCAGGCTTAACCCCCCCCCCCCCCCCCCCCCGAGGGAAGACCAGGGAGGGTGGTGGGGGCCAGGTCTGGAGGAAAGTGAGGGACAAGGAAAAGGAGGAAGAGAAGAGAAAAAAAAACCCAGGTAACAGTATAGGATCTGACACCATAATAATAGTTTCAAACAGGAAAAAAAAAACCATCACCCCCTCCTCTGCAGAGGCCAGACGGTCTATGCAGGTGACCACAGGAGGTGGGGAGATCAAGATGCAGAAATATAGTGACATAGTCATAAAAAAGCTCACAACAACTTAGGGCGAGGACAAGACAAAACTCATGTCCCGAAGGCCAAAAAACTACAAAACTCTGTGAACATAAGGTTGAAGAAGACTTACACATGTCACCCCGGCCAAGACAGAATAATATACAAAAAAAAAAGGTAATCCGGGCATAAGCCCTGAAAATAGAGCCTGGAACTACCGATTGGCATATAAATACAAAGAAAACAACTCCTCGATCATAAATTAGCACAACGGATGTCACCAAACAGTCTGGAGGAGGATAAAAATGCAGATACACAAGGCTACTCTGAACGAGGCCAGGCAATGTGAAGCAAATGCTACTTAAAGGGCTAATAGAATAAGAGAACATACAGGGATTATAAGACATAGAAAATAGTCTAAGGAAATTCTTTGTTGGAATGACAACACAATAAGGACTCTAGTGCAGAAAGTTCTTTGACGTCCTGAATAGGATTAAATAAGGGAGGACAACCAAACACAAAGCTATGAACAGACAGTCAATTCTTCAGGAACGTCAGCAGGCGGTGACAGCTTGTCCGGCGGGCGACCTGAACTCCACCAGGCCAAGAACCACAATACCAGTTCGGGCGGCCTACCAGAGTCCCAGGCTAGGAGACACAGTCTCTCCGGAGGCCGACCCAGATCACCGAACCAGCCAGACGACTCCCCAGGCGGTCATCCCGTGACCTCAGACCACCGAGAGCTGAGGGAGAAGTTTTGGTGCAGCTTCCTCCCTGAGGGAAAAGGCAGGAGAAAACTGACCCGGGTGAGAGAAACCCCAGCAGTGGCAGGGGGAGAGGAGATGGAGGCAAGGGGCAAAGTCAGCCTGACATCTGAAGAACACATGGGCAGGGGGAAACTGGCCCGGAGGAGAGGAACCCCAACAGCGGCAGGAGGAGAGATGATGGAGGCAAGGGACGAAGTCAGCCTGACGTCAGGCGAACACAATCCTCCAGCTCCCTCACTGACCTTTACCCAGACCGGCGCAGCACCCCCAGTGGACCCCGATCAGGCTGGCGAAACACTCCCGGTGGACCCCGATCGGGCCGGCGAAACACTCCCGGTGGATCCCGACTGGGCCAGAACAGCACTCCCGGTGGACCCCGACTGGGCTGGAACAGCACTCCCGGTGGACCCCCGACTGGGCCGGAACAGCACTCCCAGAGGACCCCGATTGGACCGGCGAAGCACTCCCGGTGGACCCCAACTGGACCGGCGAAGCACCCCCGGTGGACCCCAACAGGACCGGCGAAGCACCCCCGGTGGACCCCGATTGGGCCGGTAAAGCACCTCCGGGCACAGCATCTGAGGCGAACACCGTGCAGAGAACCGGAACCTCCGAGGTGGCACCCAGAGCAGGTTCGTCTCCAGTGACCCTGGGGAGAGGCTCAGAGGGACAAAAGGAACCGGGATCAGGATCACCGGCAGCGGCAGAGCCCAGCGAGACAGGCTCGAGCGCAGCAGAAGGCTGCACCCGGCCCGCCCCCCTGAGAGACAGGCAATAATGCTCCAGAAAATAAATGAGAGAGGGAAAATAGAGCACTCGCCTGATCTTGGGTTCTACCGCCATCCAGGACTTCGATGCTCTGGGTTCAGCGTGCAGGACTCCGTCCTCCGGCTCCCACTCGACTGCGAATGGCTCCGCAGCCGGCATGATGGTTTCCACAGACAGATGACCTCCAAGCCCCGAAGACCACGTCGACAGCCCGCATGGCGTGGAGGCAGGAGATCTGGGCTCTGCTGGGCCGAACCATTCCTCCGTGGAGACCCGGGGACGCTTAATCGTCGGCGCTGGCTCCAACAGGCAGTTCGACCTTCTCCTCTGCCCATGACGTGGCTGCGGGGCTGGGGCGAAACCTTCCAGGGCCGCAGGCCTCCTCCTCGCGCGGCGGTGCAGACCTGGCACCGGGGCACACTCAGGGGGAAGAGACACAGAGGACGCAGGTTCATATTCTACTTTTGCAGCGAGAGGAGGGAGCTCAGGGGACTGTGAACCCTGAACTCCTCCCCCAGGAATCAAACAAGGCAATTCACTCATAATGGGAGGAGAATGAAAAGACACTTGCCTGATTCCCGGAGAGTCGGTGGAATCCGCCGCAAGGGACTTGAGTCTTTCCTCTCCCAGCCGGATGGAAGTGGAGGACCCCCCGGACAGACGAGGTGGTGCCTCTCGCACCGGATCAGGACCGGGAACACCTGGAGGTGAATTTGCGCTGTTCTCAGCAGCCGGAGTGAATGACGAAGAGGGGAAAGAAACAGCTGAGGAGAACCGGGGGCCCAGAGCTGACGGGACAGCGGGAAGAGCGGGCCCAGGAGCGGGAGCAGCTGATTCGCTTCTTCGGCGAGACACGGGAGCTACAGCAGGCTGGGAGGCGAAATTCATGTGGTTTCCTGGAGCGGGATCCAGACGGGGCTCTCGCTGAGATGTTCGGGGAATTTGGGAGCGACGTCTTCTGAACGTGAAGTCGGGGAAACGCTGCTCCTGTACGGAGACCGAAGCTAACAGGTCAGCGTATCCCGGAAAATCATTCAGCTCAGGGTTCTTCTCAACCAGCATGACCGCCGCTATCACGTGCTTCATGGCTACGGGAGGAAAGGCGGCGGAACAGGCGGCTGCCACTCGGTCCGCAATGCGAATCGCTGTCAACCTAATCTTCTCCGGGGGAACCCCGGTTGACGTCACTCCACCTTGGGGATCTCCCCTGGGTGAGGCGAACTCCTGGGCTGGATCGGCGGCAGGAGCGGGATTCCGAAGCGAGGAGCGATGGTGTCCTGTCTTCGGCTTCCTGCCGGGGTTCTCCTCCAGCCTACGGAGTCTTTCCCAGGCCACAGAGATGTCTGCCCTCCTCGCCTTGACCTCGGGGAGATGGAAGTAGCAAGGGAAGTTGTAAATCATGTTCTCGGCGAGCTCCAGACGCCAACGTATCTCGCTGGGAGTGTCGTAGAGGTCCGTGGTGAACAGCGTCCCATCCACAAGGTCCAGAGCCTCCGAGATATCGTGGCCTGGGTGCCACATACGCCTCCTGGAGGGAGACATGATACCAGCTTGCCTGCACCCAGAGGAAGGGAAAAAACAACAAGTCCACAGCAAACTCACGGTCGCAGACGTCTCAGTCTGGCTGCGACCTACTGTCATGCCTGGCTCTCACGAGCCAGAAAGGAGATGCGAGGGCGACCAGTGAGTTTGCGTAATTTATTAATATTAACACACAAGATAACAAATAGAAAGGAAAAGAGCCACGTGGGGCTAAAAATACGCACAGAACTGAGGACAACGTACAACCCAGAAAGAAAGGCTAGAAAGGCGGCGAGGGAAAATACACGCCGAGTCGCAGCACTTACTTAGGGTGAAGCACCGAGGTAATGGGGAACTGAAGCTAGACATAGGGGCTCCAGTCGTGGAAACACAGGGCACGTCTTTCCATAGTGAGGTCGCAGCGACGAGTAACTCTCGGCTGCTCGCTTAAGTGGGGAAGATAATTGACAATGGGAGACAGCTGGCCCAGAGCAGCTGAACTAGACAGCTGGAGATCAGCTGGGCGCTGTCAAACTACGGGCCTAGTAAGACCCGGCACAGACTAGCACGGAGCAGGAGCGACACTGGACAACCTGAACGCGGAGAAGGATAGCGTCCAGGTCGTGACACTTATAGCCTTTACCTTTAACATGCTTGTCTATAATTTTCTTTCTAATCTCCTGAGACAACTCTCTCCTTTGCTTCCTCTGGTCCATGTTTAGTGTGGTAAACACCATGTCACCAAACAGCACAGTGACTACTTGTCACCCTTTAAATAGGCCGACTGACTGATTACAAGTTTGTAGACACCTGTGATGTTAATTAGAGGACACATCTTGGTTGAACATGTCCCTATGGTCACATTATTTTCAATCTTTTCTAGGGGTACCATCATTTTTGTCCAGGCCTGTTTCATGAGTTTGTTTTTTAAAATAATTCTGTTGAACCACAATTCAAAAACATTGTCTGATTTTCATTGGTTAATTTTCATAGACTTTTTATTTATTACCACTTTTGTCAGATTCAAGTTATTTCTGTGACCATTGTGGGTTTTTCTTTCATTAACAGAGGGGTACCAACAATTTTGTCCACGTGTGTACTTACTGACGGAGAGCAGTTTTCAACTTTTCAATATAATTGCTGTGGCAGAACCAAATTATGATAAGCCCATCACCCACGAATATACAACAAAGTATACAAGCCATAGTTGGAGGTCAGGATCCCAAGGTCAACCTGTGTAGCAAGTTTGGTGACCCTAGCTGTCTTTGTTGTTGAGGTACATTTTACAAGCCATTTTGATGTTGACCTTTGACCTTGCAATCCCAAAACCATAGTCACACTTCAGGATCACAGGGTGAACCTGTGTACTAAGTTTGGTGACCCTAACTTTACTTGTTGTACAGTAATAGTAAATGTAGCATTTACCATAGTGCAACTGCAATGTTGACTTTGAACTTTGATCCCTTGACCCCAAACTCATAGTTAGGTGAGGGTGCAAGTTGTTCAAGATGTGTATTAGATACAACTACTGTATCGATTTGAAAAACCAACATCATTTATTTCAGTTATTGTGTTTAGAAGATTTAGGGAAAAATCTGACCTTTGATCTCAAGGTCATCTGATGAGAGTGAAACTGCAATATGTGCATCATCAGAGAATATCAAACCAAGTTTCAAAACAACTGGACCAAAACTGTAGGAGGACTTGATTTTGCAAAAGTGGGATGGATGGAAAGACAGACGGACTGACCCATAACATAGTCCCCTTTGGTCTTCGCCCAAAGGGCTCTTTGACCCCTTTGAGCTTCGACCGGCGGGGGATAATAAAATTGACAGGGACTGACTGTGTGTTTGTATATGCATGTGAGTGCAGGGGACAATGCTGTAGGCTAGAATGAGAGAATTTGTTTTGAAAGGCTTTATAATGAACTGTAGCTGATAAATAGGGAGACAACTCCATACAATCAGTTTACAAGAGTCGTACATTCTCCTTAATTCATATTCCACCTGCTCATTTATTTTCATGTGATCATGGCAAGTGTATCTCTCTTGTGGTGAACCACCAAAATCTACAGATCAATGCAGAAATCATTGTAGCCACTGGGAAAGGACAGAGGCTAATTGAGAAGTACCAGAAAAGCACCACTATCGGACCTGAGCATACAGCCTGGTTAGGTGCGACAGTGGCAACAGTCCCTCCCTGAGGTGGCTTGCTGTCTTCAAAGCATTTCTTGTGTGTCACATTAGGAGGAGGCAAATGACAAAACTGAGCTCTCTACTCCTTCCTTGCACTGTTTTTCCAGGGTCCCTTTCTTCCTCCTGCTCCTTTTTTATGTTCCTAGTGCTTGTCAATCCGTCACTCATTTCCTTTTTTCTCACATCTTGTTTTTTAGCCACACTGACCAAACAGACCACAGCAATCAGCTCCAACTGTTTGCATGTCTGTTCGTCTGTCCATATCTGCAGCTAGAACTGAAGAACAACAGGGCGGGATCACCACAATTGGTACAGAGGTTGAACTTGAGGTTCCCTTTTTTTGTATCAAAAGGTCAAGGTCACAGGGTCTCTGTATACATTCACATTTCCTGTCGTTATGCTGCTGGCTAGTTGTAGGATCACAAAATTTACAACAATGGCTGATCTGGGGTTTCAGAAGGTCAACGTTGCATGGCCTCTGTATAATTCCACATTTACAACCATTATATAATTGCTATTAGCACCAAGATCACCACACTGTGGACGGGGTTAAACTTGAGGTCTCCTCAGCTTGACTTACATTCTGAGTAAGAAAAAAAAAAGAAAAGCCAAAGTCACAAGGTCATCCCCATACTACATAAACTTGATAACAAATGAAACAAGGGTCACCAAAATTGGTTCACAGGTTGACCCTGGGACCCTCATCTGTCGCTATGGTTTTGGGGGTCAAAAAAATCAAGGTCACAAGGTCATCCAACAAGGACATGCAATATGTCACTGATGCATAGTGTATGCCTGTGCAAATCTTTTGAAAGATGGTAAAGAGATGAGGTAGCTACCCACAGCGGTTGCCAGGGAAGAGAGGTGTGGGTCTGTATCTCTGTTGAGTGCAATTTGAGCAACACAGTATTGTGTTACCACTACTGATGGCAAATTGATTGTTTGCTTTGTTCTGTAGCTTTGTCCTGTTATTAGACAAGTTCAAGAAGCTCCTAGATCACAAGAACACCTCCAGTCTGCAACACACGCTCATCATTATCAATGCTCAGTTTGTGACGCTTATTTATGCAAAGCACGTATGATGCAATATGTTAAAATGTGTGACGTGATCCACACGTGTCAGCATATCATCAAATCCTTGCTGTTCTAACACAATTAAAACAACATACAGCCTGTAGATAAAAGATGGACCAAGTCAAAAAGATCAATCGGTGTGATCAAATTGAGACAGATTTAAGAGTTTGGCATCACAGCATTGGTTTCTTTTTTCATTACATCACTCTATTTGATTGAACAGTCTTTTCTATCATTAGTAGTCACGTCACTCTTTTATCTCAATGTTAAGACTAATTTAACTCTGTAAAGAGCCACCATGTTGCTAATGGGTATTTTAGCCTGGTGTTGCTACGAGATGAATATTGCTGACATTCCAAGGTCTCTACCTCTCCGTGAATTATTACCTTATCATGGTGGAGGGGTTTGTGTGCCCAAATGATCCCAGCCATTATGTTGGAGGCAGCTTGCCCTTGGTGGGGTTTCCCATGGCAAACTGGTCCTGGGTGAAGGCCAGACCAAGACCTCCAGCAGATCTCTATGAAAAAAGTTACAATAAGGATCCAGTGCACCCAAAGGAGCCACAAGGGTCCACCCTCCAGTGGGCTCACCACCTGCAGGAGGGATCATGGTGCCATTTGAACCGGGAGGCAGTCTGGGCTACTCTGCTTGGACTGCTGCCCCCCACGACCTGGACCCCTGAATAAGCTATAGAAGATGGATGGATTGATTCCAAGGTCTTTGGTCACACCAAAACTCCCCTGTTTACCACACTGTGGAATGATCACACAGGACCTACTCATGTTTAAAATTCACCACTTTTATAGTCTTTAGTGATTAATTATTGCCAAATTTTACTCACTTTAGCCACCATCCTCATGTTGCAATTTACAGCACTTCAGTTTTGGGTTCAACTGGTTAAAAATATCTGCAGCACCAATATGTCACAGGAAGAGGTTGCAAGTACTGGACTGGTAGCCTAGTGACAGAGCTGAGAGGTCGTGGGTTCAAGCCCCGGTCGGGTCATATAAAAAAAATATATATCTATATATGCCACTTCCCGCCTTCTATCTTTGTGCTTAGCATAACAGAATGGGAAAAGGGAATTTGTGGTGCCACCTTAAATGGTAGTGGTCTCTAAAATAGGAGAAACATAATTTCATTCTACTGTACATGTTTGGCTGTATGGATTGAATTACAATAAACTTGGCTTTCTAAAGTACAGGTGACTCATGAGATATAAAGATCCTACCTGAGCTGAAACACCCAATTGCAAGGCATGCTTCGGTGTGTGTATGTACTCTTAATTATGCATTTGTCCAGAGTGATAGGCACTCTTGGTGAAATACCGTATGTGTGTTGTGTGTGTTATGAGAAGATGGGAGGAGAAGGAGGGGTAAGCCCTTTAAAATATGCATCTTAATGGCTGCGCTGTTCCCACCATTCACACCAAGAAAAGAAGAGAGTGAGGGAGAAAGAAAAGCAGGGGATGAGGAGAAGTGTCACTTCATGTTTTCAAGTGTGCAGCTAGGATGGGTGCAGACAGGGCGGAATGAAGTAGGTAAACGTCAGCAAGACGAGTAATGTGACGACATGTCATACCTGACTTGTTCAACTGTGGCCCCGTTCCATAATGACATACACAGCGCCTCAGCAGCAGTAGTATTGAGGAGCGGAGTCTAGAACTACCCTCCTCAGGCAGTTGCTGTTTGTCGCTAAATGAAGGCCAGCATTCTTTGGTTTCCCAGGGAGCTGGGTGCCTGCCAGTCCCCCAGCCACTGAGTGCCATTTTATTAAGAACAAAATGGAGCCCCTATGAAAGGAGCCCAGCACTGAGCCTGCACAGGTCTCACTGAGCTAAGCCTCGGCATAAACAAACAGCATCTTAAAGAGACAGGATTGCAGAAAATGAGGGACAGCAGGGCCCCTCAAGAGCCCTCTAAGAGATACAGACACCTCAGACAGGAGTAGGAGTGGCCATTATTGGTAATCAGAAATGGCACAAGAGATGACATGAAGAGTGACCAGAAGGAATGTAATAACGCATCTCATCCTGTATGTTTTTAATTGTGTCATTAAGATTTAGAAACAAAACTGTGAATAAACTTCAATTCTGGGCCACTCTTCTTTGCAGAATTGTTTTAATTCAGCCACACTGGAGGGTCGAGCTTGAGGTCACGAAATGATGGTTGGACATTCTCCTTCAGGATTTTCTGATCGAGAGCAGAATTCATGGTTCCATCAATCACGGCAAGTCATCCAGGTCCTGAAGCAGCAAAGCAGCCCTAGAACATCACATTACCACCCCCATGTTTGACTGTTGCTAGGATGTTGTTTTCATGAAATTCTGTGTTAGGTTTATGCCAGATGTAACGGGATACACACCTACCAAAAAGTTCAACTTTTGTCTCGCCAGTCCACAGAATATTTCCTCAAAAGTCTAGGAGATCATCAAGATGCTTTTTGGCAAATGTGAGACAAACCTTTGTGTTCTTATTGGTCAGCAGTGGTTTTCACCTTGGAACTCTCATGGAGCCATTTTTGGCCAGTCTCTTTCTTATTGTTCAATCATGGACCAGGGTCCAAACTGAGGCAAGTGAGGCCTGCTGTTCTTTAGATGTTGTTCTAGGTTTTTGTTTCTCATCTGTTCTTCTTCTTCTTTCTTTAAATCACAGCATGATGTGTTGCTTTTTGAGATCTTTTAGCCTACTTTACTTTGTCAGACAGGTTCTATTTAACTGATTTCTTTATTCAACAGGTCTGGCAGTAATCAGGCCTGGGTCTGGCTAGTAAAACTGAACTCAGCTTTTCAAAAAATGTGGTTAATCACAGTTAATTTATGATGCTCATACATAGTAAGTGATATGTCCATTTGAGCCAAATCCGAAGACATCGCAGTGCAAAGGTTTCACACTATTAAAAGAAGCAGAGTTTTATTCTCGGTTGGGGCAAACTGTATAGTGTGAGCACACTCTTCCGCTGGCTGCTTCACTTTCTCTGTCCTTGCTGCATACTGTGGACATGGCCACGCTTCCACAGAGTGGGTGCTGACCAGCTGAAACGTTGGAGGATTAAGTAAACAAACACATGTAAACTGCAACACATCGAGGCCAGTACACTCATCGAGTTTGTGTTTTCATACCATACAATTAATCAAGTGAGTAATTATTGTTACAGGCCTGACAACAACAACAGTAGTAACTAGAAAAGGACTCAGAGTGCATACCTCCGCCAAGGCTCCTTCCGTCCCTCATGGATCACCTCTAAAATGTAATGGGTTCGTGTGTAGGCCACAAGCCAGTTCTGGTGAAAATTGCATCAGTCTATCCAGTAGTTTTTGTGTAATCCTGCTGCACAAATACAAACAAGGTCCTTGGTGGAGGTATGTACTCTCAGATCATCACCAAATTCTAATGGATTCATCCTTGGCCCAAGGGCTACCTCTGGTGAAATTTTCAGCAAAATCCGTACAGTAGTTTTTGCGTAATCCTGGTAACAGACAGACAAACAGACAAACCACCCCAATTACATTACCTCCTTGGCGGAGGTAACAATGTTTATCTATAAACCACTTATCAAAATCTATGTTGTAGAGGACAAAATCCAAAAATCTAAACAGAACAACACAGTTCATCACAAAAGCTGGAAATCATTCAGGCACAGAAATGCAAAGTTCTCATGTTTTGGAAAGAGGTCACTAACAATGCTAACCTGATGTCCTCCACCTCTCACCTTGAGTTTTTAGAAGACTGGAAGTTCTGAAAATTATTGGAAAGCCATACAGCGAAGAACTTTAAAAAATTATCAGGAAAAATCCGTCAATTCAAATCAATTCTACTGAAGCTAAAACAGCTGTGATAAGACCACTAATCTTAGTCTGTATAATTCAGAGCAATTTTTTTTGTTTTTTGTTGTTTTACTTTTGGGCAAGATGGGTTTAGCAGGAAGGTAGGATATTGGCTATGGACAACAGTCTCAGCATCACAAAACACACAAACACATGTCAAACATGTCACACCTGTTTGATTAAAAAAATAGGATTGCACAAAATGTAGCAATATCATAATCCTTACTGGCCAGCAAACACACCACTATTAGACTTGTGTAGGAGATTTGTGTTGATGTATTTGTGGAAATACAACTGTCTCATTCACTCTGTGACCAGAAGGTGTCAGTAACAGAGGTGTCGCTAAGGATGTTGCGCGTGTACATGCCCATGTGTATGTGTGCAAGTAGGGCTTACGGTGTGTTTAAGTGAGAGGGTGAGAGAAAGGGAAAACTTCTCTGGTTTGTGGACACAAGCACACAGGAGACTGTGGTTTTACTGCAGCATATATATATATATATATATATATATATATATATATATATATATATATATATATATATATATATATATATATATATATATATATATATATATATATATATATATACATATACTGTATATGTGTGTGGCTGCCTGTGGGTGTGGGGGGGATTTTGCTATTAAGGCCTTGGCTAATAAATTTATCACACAGTCGTCCAAACAATTTAAACAAAACGGAAAAAAAAAATTCAACATTACAAGTAAAATATTTTTCCAAGTCTATGTAGTTGGAGTATACTGAATTCAAAAGGATTTGAAGACGGCCATGACATGAATAGGTCTACACTAGATGGAGACACCTCAAGCAGAGTTATGAACGCAATAAAAAGTAAGAATAACAAGGAACATCAGCATAAATTGAAGGGTTATTGCCTTCTTACCGCCACAGCTCAGCACTACCGGGTCCAACTTTTGGCTGTATTGACTGAACCACTAAGGGGCACAGACCTCGCTTACACATGAAGCAGAATCATTAATGAACCAAAAAATACATGTTGTCATTCTGGAAAGAAACTGGGGCACAGAAAAAAAAAACCCTATTGGAGATCATACAAACTTCATAAAAACTGCACAGATTTTAAGAGCCTCGGGGTGTCCTGGTAGCATAAAGGTAACAGTGTCTACCATATAAGCCTGTAGTTGCTCAGACACAGTGGTCCCTGGTATGATTCCTGTCAGTAATCCATCCTGCATGTCATCCCATTTCCTGTCTGACTGTATATGTCCAATAAATGCAAAAATGGCCAAAAATAAACCTTAAAGTGATTGTAAAGATATGTACAGACTTTAAAGGGTCTGTGACAAGATGCTGGAACTATGCATAAATATTCAGTATGAATTTATCTTATATAGTCCACATACAGCTCTTGCTGGGATGGTTTGCCGCTGAGTGTGAAGCGGCTGGGATGAGAATCAGCACCTCCAAGTCCGAGTCCATGGTCTTCAGCTGGAAAAAGGTGGATTGTCCTCTCCGGGTTGGGGACAGGATCCTGCCCCAAGTGGAGGAGTTTAAGTATCTTGGGGTCTTATTCACGAGTGAGGGGAGAATGGAGCGAGAGATTGACAGACAGATGGGAGCAGCTTCTGCAGTGATGTGGACATTGTACCGGTCTGTTGTGGTGAAGATTGAGCTGAGTTCTAAAGTAAAGCATTCCTACTCTCACCTATGGTCACGAGCTTTGGGTAATGACCGAAAGAACGAGATCATGGATACAAGCGGCTGAAATGAGCTTTCTCCGTAGGATCGCTGGACTCACCCTCAGAGATAGCGTGAGGAGCTCAGTCATCTGGGACAGGCTCAGAGTAGAACCGCTGCTCCTCCACATTGAAAGGAGCCAGTTGAGGTGGTATGGGCATCTGATCAGGATGCCTCCCACTTGAGGTGTTTTGGGCACATCCCTCTGGGAGGAGACCCCAGGGCAGACCCAGGACTCGCTGGAGAGACTATGTCTCCCAGCTGGTCTGGGAACGCCTTGGTATCCTCTCTGAAGAGCTGGAGCAGGTGGCTGGGGAGAGGGAAGTCTGGGCTTCTCTGCTTGAACTGCTGCCTCCACGACCCGGACCTCCGGAAAAGCGGAAGATAGATGGATGGATAGCTGGATAGTCCACGTAGTTGGTTCTGTTGAATTAGAACGCTAAATAAGTGGAAAAATATTTCTAAGTGAATTCAAATTTAGCGCTGTGTTGCACTAAAGCGATATCCTGAGTTGCGCCTCGTTTCAGGATATGACACCATGAGGTGAGTTTCCTCTAGGCCAGGGGTCACTAACCTTTTTGAAACCAAGAGCTACTCCGTGGGTATCGAGTCATGTGAAGGGCACCAACTTGACACACTCCTGTAAAATAACAAATTGTGTATATATATATATATATATATATACTGTATATATACTGTATATATAAATAAATAATTATCAATAACTTAAGAGTGGGTAACAGACAAGATCAATATTCAACACTTTATTTTTATTAATCTCAGCAATTGTTCGGATGATCACTTCTACATTTCATTAAAAAAATGTCCAGTTTTCACCAGTCCCTTTTAACCATAAAAAACTAAACCTTTTTAATTCATGAACTATGTTGAACCATGTTTGAAAAAGTTATGCAACATTTAAGAAAAATCAACTTTCATATTAAATAAATCTTACCACATTTTTAACTGAACAAATCTGCTGCAATTCTGCTCAAAATCTGTTACATTTAATAAACACACTTTTGTGTGTTCTTCTTCACTGGAATTATATCCATACAGTTCTTGCCAAGAATCATGCTGGAGTAATAACCAGTGCTGTCCTTTCATGACAAGAAGCTAAACAAGCACTGAGAGTGCTTATATGGGCGCAGTGGGTAGCACCGCGGCAGCAGTTTACCCTCGGCCGGGGGATCGCGGGGATCGTGGGTTTTCCCTGCCCCCGGCCAACAGTGATTTGTGTGGAGTTTGCATGTTCTCCCCGTGTTTGCGTGGGTTTCCTCCCACATGCCAAAAACATGCAGGTTAGGGAGTTAAGGGGCGCTTGCGCACGCAGCAACCGGCAGCTGGTGGCTTGTCACCGGACTGCAGAACAAATCTACCTACGGGTACAAAAAAAAAAAAAAAAAAAAGAGTGGGCAGCAGTTTCATGACGCGCTCCGCGCACAAAGTGCCGCTTCGCCGTCGCCCCGCAAATGAAACACACGCAGCTTCCTTTCACGGTAGTAAAAAAGAACTCTTCCTCCCGCTCACTTTGAAAATGATAAATTTTCTTTTTTTTTTGCCATGTTTTTGGGGTAGGAAACTGCACTCCGCTCAACATCTTCACTGCCCGCTAGTTTACGCTCCACAATAGTGATGTGCGGATCGATCCTGAAATATCAATACCTCCGATACCGGATCTTTATGCTCTAAAATCGATACTCAAATCAAAATATCGATACTTTTGATACTTAAGTCATTTGAGGTAAGGTATAAGATAAGATAAGATAAGATAAGCCTTTGTTAGTCCCACAATGGGGAAATTCCAGGATTGCAACAGCACAGGGACAGCAACACTCAGAGCAATAATCAGAAAGCAAGAGAAAAACATGAGCAGCGAGTATACATATATATATCCTTAACAGAAACACGGTGAAAAGTAATTAAACTATTGAGATGTTGTCTAAGTGACACGCGGTTGGTGGGACTACTTTTTCTTCCGCCTGGGTAAGTGCGTCATGCGTTTTTTTTTAGATTTAAAAGACATTAGGTGTAGTCGCAAAAAATATCGGTATCGGTATCGCCGATACCAGCCTGAATTTTACTCGGTATCGGATCGGAAAGGAAATCAGTGGTATCGAACATCACTACTCCACAAGTGCGAAGGTTTTGTCATGCGCACAATACTGACCTTTGAACTAGGTCAGAGTTCACCTTAACTTTACGTATAATAAACATATTTTCATTTTTTTTTATTTTTAAGACATTGTCATTTTAAAATCTATATAAATGCAAGTGTGATTTTAAAAAATAGCGGCAGAAAAAATTACATCTTAGACGCAGCTCACTTGCGAGTTGTGCTACTTTTAGAACAGGCCTGCGGGCGACTCATGTGGTCCTTGTGGGCGACATGGTGCCCGCGGGCACCGCGTTGGTGACCCCTGCTCTAGGCTGATCCATGTGCTGTCAATGTAAACAAGCTGTTTAGCTTCTATATCAGCGAAGAAATGCCGAAACGTTGCATGGCGGCTGGGTGTTCTAATTGCTCCAGTGAACGTACAAGCCTGTTCTCATTCCCAAAAGACCCAGATCTTCTTAAAAAATGGGCGAAGCAAGTACAGAGAACAAGGGACAAATGGCAACCAACACTATCTTCTGTACTCTGTAGCAATCATTTCACTGCAGACAGTTTTGAGGAGGCGCCTGCTATACAGGAATCTTTAGGCTTGAAAGTTCGTTACAAACGGGTTCTAAAACCGACTGCCATACCTACGGTTTTCAAACAAAAACCCACAGCTCAAGACGATATCAACATGTCAAAACAGCTCAGAGAAGCAACAGAGTCAAAACTCGCCCGGAAAAGAGTAAGTCCCTTTGTTTATGTTTTAGGGTGTAATAGAGGTGTGTGGACACATCAGATCTGCAAAACAATTGGGGTGTTTAGTTACAAGCTCAAAACAAGAAACACAATATGGATATTTTATCTGTAGTTTTGTCATTACTATCGTTATTTCTTTAACCTGTAAACCCATATACAGTATATAATATATATATTCGATTCAACTTTATTTATATAGCGCCATTTCACAACAACAGTCATCTCATAGCATATATAAAGTGTGTGTGTGTGTGTGTGTGTGTGTGTGTGTGTGATTTTTTTTTTTCTGGGTGAAATATTTTGGGTTTTTGTCCCTGCTTAAGAGTGTGTAATATTGCAATTAATTATTTCATTTAGGAAGTCTCAGAACTGCTGACAAAAAAGCCAGAAGCGACGATCACTAGTGAAGAACTTCAAAAAGAACATGAAGAAGCAGGCTTATCTTCAAGCGACATTTTTCAACCTACATATCTGCACATTATGAAGGTAAAGACCCATAAATAATGTTGTATAACATATGATTCAAGACTTTTAACAATTAGGCAATTGTTATTTAATAGTTTGGTTTACAAACCCGCCGATGTGACCAGAATTTCTCCGCCAAGAGAAAAAAAAATTAGCACACTTGATTTTATTTTATTTTTTCCGCCGAAAGTAAAATCCTCCCCTATGAATTCTGAAGCCAAGTGTTTACTTTACTCCAAATGGAACGACTACAGGTTAAAAAGCGTTCTATTACTTTTTTCAGTTTTCATTTTTATAAATCTCATTGCCTACCGAAACTGAATATCTGAGCATTTTTTTTATTTCCCCGACCACCCGATCGGGGAAATCTGGGGCAATCGGGGAAATTTCTGTAAAATATATGCACAAAATCAATGCCTATGGTTGATATTTACAACATAGCAAAGGTACATGATCAAAGTTGCACATCCAGTTCTTTTAGATCTATCTGTATATTACCATTCAGTGTTTTGGAGGCAACCGATGTCCATCTCTAACCCTTCACCGCCAGACCCTTCATCCTCTGACACGTGCAAGTCATCGTCGCTTCCTGAACGATATGGTTCACAGAAATACGGTTGCAGTCCTTCCTTAGAACCAACTCGCTCTTCTTCATCACTCGATCCTGCTTCTTCCTCAAAAATTATCGACAAATCTCTCAAATCTTCACTGAAATCGCTCACAACTTCCTCCGCTTCAGTGTACTCAGCCATGCTTGTATACATCTTTGTTTCCTCATTATGTAACAAAATGGCGCCGGCATTTGACCCAATTACGACAAATGGACATCGCAATCGTCTGCATCACGATGTAGTTTTTGGTAGTATATGGAAACAAAATTTTATTGAATTTTTTTGTCTACACAGAATAAAAACAGTAGTTCTTCTTTCTAATGATGTCTTGGTTGAATTATGTCACAGACTCTTTAAATCACCAGATCCCCATGGAAACAGTTACACTGTAGAGGGTAAAAGGGAAGGATGTGGAGGCGAGGCACGAGCATAGGTCGACACAGAATCTTTATTGACCCTCTAACATATATGTACAGCCTGTGGCCGCCGAATTTCTGTAGAAGAGCTTCCCCAGTCTCTCTGCGTTCTCTTTATATAACTTTATTGACCTCGCATAGAGACTGGGGCTGGCGCATTATGTATTGACACGGTATGTCACAAAAGAACTATTCTTGCCGTGTGTGTGGATATGGATTATCATAGTCTCTTAATTTTCTTAATCAGTGTTCATCTATATTTATTTAAGTCAGTAAGAGCTCTGATTATTATGGTCTTTGCTTCCTCAGGTGTTCCATTTAGTTTGATCCAAACTCTACAATTTCTTGTCCATGTTGCCTGTTATTATATTTTGTCTTTTCAGCATCCGTGCTTGCCGTGCTATTTCAGCATTAGTCTTTGTTAAATGTTCATTTAGGTAAACTTCTGTTCCCCGTAGCTTTCTGGCCTGCCTCAGTATGTCATTCTTTACCCTTCTGTTCACAAAGCGCATCACAATTGATTTCTTTGTTTTATTATCCTTTCTGGGTAAAGCATGACAGGCTGAAATTGCATTTGCTTCAACCTTTATATTTCTACTTTCAAGGAACTGAAGCACCTGGTTTTCCAGGGAGACTGATTCACTCAGGGGAGCCTCCTCACCTCTCATTCCTGCTGTAGCATGAGCATATGATTGATATTTAATGTCTAGTCCACTTATAATTAGATCATCCATACGAGAACATTGTTCAAGATCTTCGACGCGTCGCTCCAAGTCTGCAATTTTTTTGTCTTTTTCCTTAATTGTTAATTTTAATTCTCGGACTTCTTCCATTAGCCCTAATAGTTTAACCTGTTGACTAGCCACTTTGGTCAGTTCTTCGGACAAGAAGTTCAGAGATTTTTTGATTTCTTCCATTTCCTCCTTCTTTGGTGGCATTTTTACTGACCTGTTGATAGTAAAACAATCTCTGCTGGTGTTGCCGGTATCCGATCCGACCGACCTCTAATCCAGCTGGGCCTCAGCTAGCCCCCTCCGCTGCTAGTCCCGCTGCTTATTGCCGCTGCAATTGAGCTCCTGTCCAGCCGGGGTACCGGCAGCTCCTCCACCGAGTAGCCACCGATGTATTGGGTCTGACAAAGGAAATGTGTGGCGCGATTATCATAACACGTTACTTTCATCACAATACATTCGCCTCCCTGCACTCCATACTGCAGTTTGGGGCAGCAGGGGGTGAAGGCGCCTCGTCGTCTGGTCTAGTTACCCCCTGAAGGGGCTTTAACCCTTCAGTCCATTATTCTTTCCCTCTTCCTGCTTCTGGGTGTGAGAGAATGTCCACACGCTGTGTCTGGTGTCACCACAACATCAAGGACCCTGTGTACCCAGAGGAGCCACATGGGTCCACCACCCTGTGGGCTCACCACCTGCAGGAAGGATCATGGTGCTATGCGAACTAGGCAGCAGCCTGGGCTTCTCAGCTTGGACTGGTGTCCCCGCACACCGGACCCCGGATAAACGGTAGATGATGGATGGATGGATGGTTTGCAATTTTAGGATATGGCCATTATTTTTAGGTGGAAACGTATATTATCACAGCTTAGCTTTCTGGCATCCTTCTCAATCACAGAACTAGTCAACTAATGGTCATGTCGTTGGTGTGCACCGGTGTATTCAGACCACATCGGAAGCAATTTTCTTGAGCAGTGTGATTACATATTAAGTCAATGTAAAGATGCAAATACATGCAAATTTACTTGGGGCAATGTGAATACACTCAAGCCCATGTCCGTATGAGTTGAATTTTGTTCAACTCAGGTTAATACTGCCAATCAGCATTAAGATTCTGCTGCCACTGGGAGTGTCGGTAATGGAGGATAAACTGAAAGTGAAACTGCCACTCATCACAGACTGATTGACTGGCTCTCTGCCACTGAGACGGAGTGCCTGAAGTTTGTGTCCATTCATCAACTCCTACCACCACCCTACTAATGAGGGCTAGCAGCTCATCACACTGGACATTGCTCAGCCTCCGTTAGTACTGAGAAACGTCATCATGATGCAGTTCTGGAGGATGCAGTGAAATTCTCCCCACTGGGTGCGCCACCGGATAATGTTGAGCGCCCAAACGTGATGGTGTTTATGAGATTGCCACAGCAGGTACAAGGCAGTGACAGAAGTTATGAAGGTAACACCACCCCTCAGCAGGGCAACTTTTTACTTGTTCTCAATGCTAGTGGCTGTATTCACACCTATAGAGCAGCACAAATTTGTGCTTCATTATTAGTCTGAATGCACCATAACAGAGGGGCATCTCTGCACCATACAGTAAAAAAGACACCCATGCACCTGATTATGATTAGTATATTCATTTAAGAACATATTTATATAAAAATCATCATCACCTGAAAAAGAGTTTGTGTCACACACTAAATAATTACATTTAATTCTGTAATCTACGTATATGATCAACACCTCAGCTCAATAGTCCACACATTTTAATGACAAAAAATGAATAACAATCAACACATACAAAACAACTTCCATGAAAACATGTGTTCTCAAGGATCTCCAGATCAGTGATGGCCTCCTTTTTCTTAATCACAGACACACGATAAAAACACTCAGAAAGTATGATGGGACCGGAGCCAACATCTGTCTCTGATATTATTTAACCAACCGCTTATTGTGGGAGCCCACCAGCACCACGGATGGCGTCTAGTGCTCTGTGTGTGTGCATGTGCGTGTTAATCTACAAATTCAGCCACCTTGGCAGGCTGCCGCTGTTGTTGCATCGTTCAGGCTCTGAGCCGTATGCATGCGTGTGTGTGTGTGTGTGTGTGTGTGTGTGTTGGCTGAATATGTGTGCCTGCATTTCTGAGAATGTGACTGCATACCAGCGCGCAATGTGTGTTTCCACAGACATGTGAGAACAGTGTGAGTGTGTGCGGTGGCTATCCCCCTCCGCAGTGAAAGCCGCAGCCTCAAACCACATCAGAGAGTGTGTGGGAGACGGAATGACAAGGCCAGGAACCAGCCAGCGTCTGCCTGCAGCCACACACAGACTCACACACACACACACACACACACACACACATATTTATCACACTCTCCCCGTCGAGTTATTGACACATTCTGTCCCTTACGCGCGCTTTCAACCGCTAACACACACGCACACACACATTTAACAGTGACCGTCATTAGACCGCAAGTCCTAGGCAGTGGTCACTGCTTAAGCCAAGGATGCAGTAGAGGTTGATGCTTGTGTTTGCGCACTCGTAGACAGACACTGACATTTCAGAGAGCAAAATAGGCTTTCTACTGTGGATTTGCATCAGCACTTTAACTTGTCACTCACCGGTGTGTGGGATTAAGACAAATATTTGAAATATATTTGTCTCAGTGACTACAGAAATAAAAGGCAAGCAAGCAATAAATGGGTTGCAAAAGCTAAGAAAGCAGATACAAACATCATATATGGGTATTAATGGAAACACCGGCAGATGCCATATGATATCTGTGTCTTCTTACGAAAGCACCAACATGCCACTATTGTCAGTCAAGGGACATTCATGCAATTTCTCACGCTCACACACACACACACACACACACACACACACACACACACACACACACAGAGCGCGCAAGCATAGGTCATCCATGGGTGAATGAAAGCTAGAAGCGGTGTTTTTCCTTGCGGTGGACACATCAATTTCAAGGAAATTGCTCTCCCCATTATTGGAAAGTGTTACCGGAATGTCAATTAAGGGGGAAGTTTTTAACCTCGCACCACACAAATAAACAGTGCACCCCACTCCCCCCTTATTAAAGGCGGTGTCAGCGCAGACAGAGAGTCTGGACGGGGCTAGAGGGGAGGGAAGGAGAAATGAAGGGAGAGAGGGAGGCCCATGGAAAGGGAGGAGGGGAGACAGGAGATTTGGTTCTCAAAAAGAAATGCTTTTGGCCCAGCTTTTGTGCCCAGATGGCCCTAGACCCGGAGAACCACTCGAAACCTCGGTTCTGGCCTTGGCTCAGGACCTCTTATGGTTAACCTCATCAACCAGAGATCTGCTTGACAGGTGGCTGGCTCCTGTAGGTGCAACTCCCACAGACCGACTGAAAGTAGGAAGGGAGGGGTCAAGGCACGAATGATGGGGTCACCAAGATAGAGGTGGATTGGCAGATGGTAAAGAGAAGAAATGAAGTGTGGTACAAAATGATGGCAGAGGTAAGGTGAGACATGCTGGGGGTAAATAGGTAGCTTGTTTTGTGCAGGATTACTTCAGAAATAAAGTGGGTCAAGTGCAAATAAACACTGTGGGGAAAAAGAGGAAGACATTGACAAAATGCAGGCAAACATGTAGAGAGAAACAGCCAACCTTATAAAACAAATTTAGACATTAGCAGTCTAAGTGTAGTATGAGGCAGAGGCAACACAAATGTGTCAAACATGGATATCGGAGTATCATGGCTGTGACGTGATTTTAGGGACCTCCTTCATATTTGACCATTCTCAATTTTTATGTGACATTTTCAGTGCCAGCAGAATACCACACTGGCTGGAGTACAAAATAAATCTTGAGGGATTTGTGTCTTGATAATTACATTCACCCGTCACTTTAACAGGTACACCTTACTGGGTTGGATCCTTATTGCCCTCAGAACTGCCTTAATTCTTCAAGGCACAGATTCAACAAGATGTTGGAAACAGATTTGATGGCAGCACATCCATGATGCTTCACGCAGTCATTCATTCTGTCATGTTATTTACACCAAATTCTGACCCAACCATCTGAATGTTGCAGCAAAAGTTGAGAGCATGCAATGTTTTTCCAATCTGCTCTTGTCCAATTTTAGTGAGCTTGTGTGAACTGTAGCCTCAGTTTCCCATTCTTAGCTGACAGGAACAGCACCACCAGTTGAGGCCTTCTGCTGCTGCAGCCCATCTGTTTCAAGGGTCAATGTGCTGTGCCTTCAGAGATGCAGTGCTTTTCAACTGGGGGTTCCTGGAACGTCCAGGTTTCTGTGGGAAATGTTCTAGTTTCACTTCTTATTTGGTCCAAAAATAAGAAGTGAATTATTTTCATGTGGTTATTTGAGTAACTGTTGCCTTCCTATCAGCTCCAGCCAGTGCAGTCATTCTCCTCCGACCTATGGCATCAACAAGGCATTTGGGCCCAGAGAACTGCTACTCTTTAGATATTTTGTCTTTTCAGGCCAAAAATAGATAAAATGGGTCTGACACTATAAGACACATAGCATATCACTATAGGCTAAAACAGTGTTTTAGAACCTTTTCTGAGCCAAGGAACCCTTTTTACATTGAAAAAAATCTCACGGCACCCAACCAATCCAAAATGTTACAAAATAACACATTGTAGCCTATTACAGCATATGTAATGACAATTTAGTCTTGTAATTAGTTTATACTCACTCAGTGCGAGACTTGGGCCTGTTTATATTAACACAAAGCTGTTGCCCTGGCAGAAACTGAAGAAAGGCATACACAAAGTTACTTGTTTCTCCATGTGCTCACAGAGAAATACAAGATAGTCAGTGTTCCAATTCTTGTTTGGATCTCTGTTTCCATTTTGAGAGGACAAAGTTGTGTGTTTCACTGCTACTCATTTCAAGCCAAAATCTGTGTTTTCTTTTTTTTTCTCAATGTTGACTGGCTGCAGCAGGTGGCAATGACATTCGCCACTAACCACTACGACCGTGGAGATGTTAAAATATTCCTCGGGAACTGCGGAACCTCCTCAGCTTCTCCAGCCCAAACTGTCTGGCTGTCATTAAATCTCTTGGACTCTTGCGTCAACCCAAACGTTGTACATCAATAGGGGCTCTCAGTGCAAGTTTAGTTTACTCCAGCTCACCCATTTCCTCCATACTATCTGTCTACTGCGCCGGAGCATGACAACGACATCATCGAAACAAACCCGACATGTGCACATGCACTCTGCAGCCGTTCATACTGTAACCCGCTGACATGGAAGAGCCACTACAGGCACCCATGCATAACAATGCAAATTATTTGCAATTTTTTTTTGGATCAATTAAGAAATGAAATTAGACAATTTCCAGAACTGAATGTTCTCTCACAGATCCCCTGGGGTCCATGGCCCCCGGCTGAAAAACACTGGGCTAGAAGATGCAAGGTGTAATGGAATTATTTCATGTAGGTCCTTCAGCCTAACAGTATGGAACAAAAAATAATCTCAAATATGGGATTGCACTCAATTATAGAGGACAAAGTTGATTAGTCTGAGTCTGAGTGACACAGAAACATGCACTGTAGCTTACTGTATATGCTTTGAAAATTGCACCCAGACTGGCCACATAACCCTTCGTGGTCACACTGGCTTAGCTCATTATCAGGAAGCACTTCAAACTGTACCAAAAGCAGCTGTGCACAATACTGTTATAAAGGTCTACAGTGTGAATTGAACACTGACTTAAATATCCAAAGAGGCAATGAGGCGAAACGGATCAAAGGGTGAGGCGAAGACCCGGTCAACTTCAAACAGGTACCCTCGACCGATGCTTTACTAAACAGAGCCTCCAAAGCTGGGTGGAGAGTGCTCAGATGGCTCCAGGGGGTCTAAGTCTGCAAGCTCATAGGCATGTGAAATGCCTTCACATAGCCAGTGTGTGGGCCTCTGTTTGGAAAAGGGCTTGCCAAGAGCCCCATCACCATAACAGACGAACAGCTGCTGGGAGGCTGCGTCTTCCATATAGCCTGCTAGAACACAAACAATGCAATTTCTCCTTTCACCCTGGATAGAAAAGGTATTGAAGAAGTATAATGCTGCTCAGAGTCGGATGAAATAATAAACAACCTGGGTGGAAGCTAACATAATCTCTTGAATTATGCTTTACCATCCAGTAAGCACAACTACATATTCAAAGCTTTAGGAAATATTGAAAACAAAATACTGTACAGTACTAGACTTTTCTATTTGATGCCACACTCCTGCAATAAACACAGTGTATTGGACTTTAATATTTAACTCAGTCTAGATAGAAGACATGGACAGAATATGCTGTTTATAAAGTTAATGGATGTTTTAAGAGCAAACAATTACTGTAAGTGGTTAGCACTGTCACCTTATACTGTAGCTAGATGGTTCTTGGTTTGAGTCTTTTGGTTGACAGAAGTCCTGCCTTGCAGAGTCTGCAAGTCTGCCCATATAAATGAGTTTACGTATGTTTCCTTCCACATAGGGCTGGGCAATACACTGAGTATATTCGTTATATCGATACATTCTACTATGGGCGATACATACAATGCCTTTTTCATGAATATTGAGTATAAATTGTCACGGCAATGTAAGATGTCAGCATTTATTTGTCGGGTTGACGCTTCTCTCTCCTCTCCTCTCACACAGCTGCACTCACTCGCTCTCCCTTACCCCTCCCGCACCATGTTTCATGTCAGGGTCATTGCCAGGTCTGTTTTTTTCCTGCAATTTTTTTCTTTAGAAACTGCTTCTTTTGAGCCTGTTTTCATGGAGCAGATACGCTTGTTTTTTTATACACAATCTGGCAACACTGGCAGAGCGCACGGAAAGGGAGAAAAAAATGAAATGACACACATATTGGCTGCAGTGGAAGCAGACTTGAACGAAAAAATTTCGAGGAGAAAAAAAGCATCGGCTCCATTGTCTGGCAGTGGACTTAGGAAGGTAGAAACTGAACAAAACACAGTTTTGTGCAAATTATGTCACAAACCTGTTGTCTTTAAAGGTAGCAGTAGCACTAATTTGTTTCATCACTTGAGATGTGATCCACTATAATATGAAAAATGCATTAAAATCCACTCTTAACATCCCAGGTAGCCCCTACAAAAAAAATTAAAGGAACCAGCCCTAAGAAACTGATTACATGGCTTCTTCATTTGGAAAATTTGTTGCATACAACAAAAGTGCAAAATAGAAAGCGATCACAACTGCAGTCACAAATTATACTGCCAAAGACATGGCCCCTATTGTTAAAAATAGTGGACTTTAATTTATATGGTTTTAAAATATCTTTCTCTAGAATTCTTGATTAATGCGCTTTTTATTGTCTTGAGTCCTTTTTTTGTTTTGTTTGGTTGTATTGGTTTTATTACAGGCCATAATAGGAAGGCCTACCATTATTTCGTATTTAAGAACATTGTGATTTTTTTTCTTTACCATGACCCTGAGCACAACCTGGATGCAGACCCACTTAAGGATTGTTGTGTGTGAGTCTGGTGAGCATCAGGGTAACTGCCTTTTCAGGAGTAGGGATTTTTGCTACATGTGGACAGATGGAGGGATGGATGGATGGAGGCGGCACTATCGCGTTAGCACCTTTCAGCTCCATGTTGATAACCAACTGGAGGATGTCTGCAGTACAACTTCAAGCCCCACCTCTCTCCATTATTGTGTGCAGCATCCTTCCAAACTGAAAACCAAAACTATTTCTGTAATGAAGTTTCTCACAAATTGTTTCTGTCCATGGAGGCAGTTTTTATCACATGTTCAAGTGTTTGTTGTTCAGATCAATTCAATTTCAATAAGATATGTGATGCTGTAAAACCAGGGCTGTGGTCATGAGTGAGTATGGTTGTGATTGGCCATGTTTTAGGGAGCTCCCTATAGGCTGTAATGGCTGGCCGTGTGGATGAAAACCCAACATCAAAGCTTTGCTTCATGGATGCTACTCCACAGACTCTGGCTGCAAATGACATTAGCACAAGATGGCAGCACCCAAAATCCATTAAACAGAGATTCACTTTTGTAAAATGGATGTAAGTGGCAGTGCATCATCCACCTTTATTTGCAGTCTATGTGTGAGATCGCTAGAATGATTATGTCCTTTTGCTCAAGACTGCCAATACTTGGGATGTCAAATTATATAAAACAAAATGATACATTTACTGACAATGTAGGAGTAAAGCCAGATTTATGCTTCTCCATGGAGCTCATGATGTACCCTTTGTGCATTGCCTATGCCGTGTCAGCAATTTCTTCTTGTGTGCTGGTTGGAATGCGTTGTTGTGTTGCCAAAATGGGTTTCTGCCAATGTGTAGAGTGATTGAATAGCGACAGATAAGAGCAGATTGCAATGGAGTTGGAGCTAATACATGTTTTTAAAAAAAGCTACTTTTCATATGATCACTGCAACAGAGAAAGACATAGAAATGGCATTAACAACAGCCACCGCTGCCTTCATTTAACAATCTATGTAATTATTGGGGTTAAGATGAGTCATGCAAATGTTCAGCATCTGTTAACTTCCACAATATTCTCTTGAATTTGAACCATTGTTTGTCCAACTCACTTTGGAAGTGAATTAACAGAGACAAGAGCCAGGAAATGTGTAGGAGGAGACAAAGCAGATGAATCATAACTCTTGCAGTCTGTTTTGCCGTAATGCACAGTTACATTTCTGGAGAGGTGCACTTCAGGCCATGCAGTGGAGTACAATGTCGCTACTGTGTTGGGTCAGTGGCAACACCATTGCAACAGCATTGTTTTGACGAAAAGACATAAATTGGGCATAAGGTTTACTGTATGATTACAGTGACTCAAACCTCGGTGGGTTAACACCTGATGGCAACTGAAGTTTAACTACATTAATGCTGTAGATTGTCTTGATCCCTTTGCTCATGTTTTTGACCAAACCGCCTTATTCTAAAAGCTACTTAATATCTATCAAAATTAATTCTGTACAGTTTAAGCTGCATCTATTTGTAGTTCTGTATCTATCCACTATAACATGCATTGACAGCTGTCCATTTGATTGGCAGACAGAGCGCTGCTGTATAGAGGCAGGAAAGTTGAACTATGGGGTATGAGAATCAAGGACAGAATATGTGCATCCTGGACAACCCGAACTGATCATTTCAGTTGCCGTCTCTGCAGAGGACACTGGTCAGGTCCGAGGTACAAGGGATACAGCCAGGGTAAATATGACAAGAGAATTCAAAGCTATCAAGTGTGTAATTCTCCCCTTAAATATATCATGTGGTTTAGATTTCTGATATCTCAGTCAGTAGAGACAGTCAACAGTGAAAGCTTAAGCAGATGCACTGGAGACAGGAAGAAAAATAAATAACGGAGAAAAGAAAAGAAGCAGAGATTATTAAACAGTTCATGATCATTAGTGGGCTACTGACTGTACAGTAATCCTCTGAGAGAGCTCTCGTGTCAGGTCAACAACCCAAGCCCAGCCCCTGAATACGTGAAGAGTGAAGAGTGGAGAAAGAGACTTACAAGAGGGAGATCAAGGGAAGGGAAATTCTTAATCTCCATCATTAACTAGAAGGCACTCAGTGGAGGTGCAGACTCATGAAAACCCTGTGACCTCTAACCTCAAAATGAACACATGTCTAGAACTCTGCATGTACTATTCCTTTGCCAAGTTTGGCGGTGATATCTGTAGTGCTCCTTGTTTTAAAGTTAGGAAAAACAGACGGATGGACATAGGGCTGCATGATTATGGCCAAAGTGATGATTATTTTGATCAATATTGAAATCACGATTATTCATTAACTTTAGGAACAACACAGATTACATAAAATTCTTTTTTTATTCATCCTACTCACCAATTGTTAGGCTGGCTCTAGCACTGTAGCCTTGTCCATTTATTTAGAGAAGCTGCCTTGACGACATACAATCCACTGTCTCTTGTTATACAGACTAGTCCCTCCTCCTGCAGGCTCCAAGATGATAGCGCTTCCCTCAGTCTGTGGGCTATAGTTTCTCCTGTGTGGTCTTGTGGGGAAAATGACGTCCGCAAGCATCATCTCTTCATTTTAAAATCTCCATCATTGTAGTGATTTGTCAGGGACAGGTAGGGCTTCGTTATTCTGCTTGACCATAGGTCAGTCGTAGTTGCAAAATACTCGACAGTTGTGATATCCATCTGTATTTTTCAAAGAGCACAGGCAATGCAGCTTTGGAGAATCACGTGGGGATCACGTATTTCTTGTCCAGTATTTTGACCATGTTTCTGACGCCTTCGTTGCTCATACAGTATTTAGTGGGCACATATCTTTGGCCAAATAAAACGCTATTGCATCAGTTACTTTAGCGTGTCTTTGGGAGGCAGATGGATACGGTGAAGCTCTGTGCAGGGTTGATACTATGGTTGCGTGGGTCAGCACCGGACACAGACTGTGTTTTAATGAAGTGACATTCGCTTTAGCCCTCATGCATTTATCGTACTTGTGTTTGTGGTGTTTTTTCAGGTGGTTGAATAAGTCAGTTGTGTTAACCTGCAGTGCAGACACAGCTCTGTGGCACTCTTTGCATATAATTTCTTTTTAGTCAGCATCACTTGCCCTAAATCCAAAGCACATCCAGGAAATGGATGATGATCCTTTCGAGGCACTAGCTCCTCGTTTCCACGTGTTGCCGTACTGTCACCTTCTGCTTCTGACATCTAGTTTGTGTTTCACCATCACACCAGTCCGCTACTGAAAACTTAAGGCTGCCACTACAGGGTGTGCTCGCTTGTCAGTTCTGCAGCTTATTGTTGCCCTAGCATGCATTCACCCCCTGGTGGTCGGCTGGCTGTTGGTTGAGAAAATGCTTAATTTGATATGCAGCACAGCCCGCATTTTAACTGTCAATATTGCTGATGATCACATTAATTTAATCGTGGCAGCCAAAATCGTGATTGCAATCAAAATTCGATTAATTTTGCAGCCCTAGACGGACGTAAAAACCCTACCCACGGCCTGACAATGATAAAGCGTGGGTAATGAACACTATTCCACTGGTTACTGTCAGCCTCTAAAAGTGAAGTCAGAAAACAGTCACAATGTAACCAATTTGTGGACATTTTTTTTTTCTTTTGTTAAGCTATATGTCAAAAGTTTAAATGAAAAGACTGAAAGCAGCAGCATTTTTCTTGCGTCAACATACAAAAGATTGGCAGTCTTGTCTCAGGCCATGCTCTCGTACACTGAAGGTTCCCAGAAAGATCAAGAGAAAGACTTGCAAGAGACAGGAGTAGTTTGTGGCAGACATAACTGAAAACAGGGATGAATTATGCATGTTCATACAAAAGAGATTTGAAAAGGCAAAGTGTATCCAACCAAACCATCTAGCCAAATCACTATACCTTTGTATCGGAACTAGCTTTCACCACTGTCTTTTGTTTATTAAATTAACTTGGCTGCAGATGCCGGTAATAAAATATGACGTGTTGAAATCAGTTTATATCAAGGGAATACTCCACAAAATCCTATTTAACTGTGGTTACCTTTGTTTGTTTATGCACATTAATCGTTTTTACAGCATCTTGCCCCTGCAGAAAAGGCCCCCATGCACTTCAAGACCTAGTAAGTCCACGGTCCTGATTGTTAAACCAGTGTTCGGCATAGGAATGCTGAGCAAACAAAAACATCATTGTTAGTTTCACAAAGTAGCCAAGGAAGGGTCTGGCTTCTCTCTCCTGTTTTTGCCTGCTGCTGTGCATTCCAATAAAAGTCTCCCTAGATAATGAACGTTAGTATTTCTGTCCGCAGCCAACCTTGGCTCCAAAGCCAGTTATGACTGTCCACTGCGGTGTCTGTGTGTTAGTCATCTCAGGATGAATGAGTCACCAGAGAGAAACCTCAAGCACCACCCAGGTAACTGTTCAGCCGCGTCCATTCACACACAGAGAATGAGGCTTTGAAATGAGGGACGATCAGGTAAAACTTCCATTATGTGGGATTGTGCTGCCACCATGTGGACAATCGAGGAGCTAACAGGGAAGACAGAAGCAGACAGCCACCACAAATAATGAATGTCAGAATCAGAATCAGAATCAGAATCAGAATCAGGTTTATTGCCATTGTTCATGTAGTACACAAACTAGGAATTTGTCTCGGTACAATGCTGCAACATTAAACATGATAAGATAAGAGAAATAAAGAGAAATAAACTATACATGTAATAAAGTGTAGGATAAGATTAAGTGATACTGGTCAACAGTTAAAATATATATTAGCCAGCAGCAGATACTGTGGAGAACTATATAGTGCAGTCGGTAATGCAGGAAGAAAACAGTGATGATTGACATGAGTCTGGTTGAGCTGCTGTACATGGTGCACGAGAATCACTTAGTGTTCAGCAGTCTAATGGCAGAGGGGAAGAAGCTGTTCATGTGACGGGAGGTTTTAGTCTGGATGGACCGAAGTCTTCTACCAGAGGGGAGGGGGGCAAACAGTACGTGACCAGGGTGTGAGGGATCGGCTATGATCCGGCCAGCACGCCTCCGGGTCCTGGAGATGTACAGATCCTGGAGAGATGGGAGCTTGCAGCCGATCACCTTCTCAGCAGTGCGCACGACGCGCTGCAGCCTTAGTCTGTCCCTGGCAGTGGCTCCTGCGTACCACACGGTTATGGAGGTGGTGAGGATGGACTCGATGATGGCTGTGTAGAACTGCACTAACATCTTGGTGGGTAGCTTGAGCTTCCTCAGCTGCCGCAGGAAGAACATCCTCTGCTGGGCTTTTTTGATGAGTGAGCTGATGGTCAGCTCCCATTTGAGGTCCCTGGTGATGGTGGTGCCTAGGAAGCGGAAGGAATCAGCAGTGGTGATGGGAGAGCCTGAGAGGGTGAGGGGGGGCAGAGGAGTAGTGACTTTCCTGAAGTCTACAATCATCTCCACTGTCTTCAGAGCGTTCAGCTGCAGGTTGTTATTGCTGCACCAGGACGCCAGCTGGGCCACCTCTCTCCTGTAGGCGGACTCGTCGCCGTTGGAGATGAGCCCGATGAGGGTGGTGTCGTCCGCAAACTTGATCAACTTGACAGACTGGTGGCTGGAGGTGCAGGAGTTGGTGTAAAGGGAGAAGAGTAGGGGGGAAAGTACACAGCCCTGGGGTGATCCGGTGCTGATGCTAGTATAGTCTGAGACAGTCTTTCCCAGCCGCACATGCTGCCTCCGGTCCGTCAGGAAGTCGATGATCCACCTGCAGAGGGAGTCAGGCACGTTGAGCAGGGACAGCTTGTCCCGGAGCAGAGCGGGGCGGATGGTGTTGAATGCGGAGCTGAAGTCCACAAACAGGATCCTGGCGTAGGTTCCCGGGGAGTCCAGGTGCTGCAGGATGGAGTGGAGGGCCAGGTTGACTGCATCGTCTACAGACCTGTTGGCTCGGTAGGCAAACTGCAGCGGGTCCAGGAGAGGGGTGGTGATGGACTTGAGGTGGGACAGGACCAGGCGCTCAAAGGACTTCATGACTACAGAGGTGAGCGCTACAGGTCTGTAGTCATTAAGTCCAGTGATCCGTGGCTTCTTGGGGACAGGGATGATGGTGGAGGATTTGAGGCAGGATGGCACGTGGCATAACTTAAGGGAGGTGTTAAAAATGTCTGTGAATACAGGAGCCAGCTGTTTCGCACAGAGTCTCAGGGTGGAGGGAGACACGCCGTCTGGGCCGGGGGCCTTGCGCGGGTTCAGTCTGGAGAACTGTTTGAGCACATCCTGCTCACTGATGATAAGGGGAGGGGGGAGGAGGGGGGGGAGTGCCTTAAATGAAGTAGGGAATGTGGAGGCTGTGGAGCTGGAGGGAGGGGGGGAGTTGGACACAGATGACGAGGTGTCAAAACGGGCATAGTGTTGGGACAGTCTCTGACAAAGGGCTTTGTCATCCTGACCTTTAGGAGCCTGAGGCCGATAGTTGGTGATCTGCCTTAGTCCTCTCCACACGGAAGCCGAATCATTAGCAGTGAACTGCTGCTGGAGTCTCTCTGAGTATAGAGATTTAGCCCTCTTCAGCTCTCTGTTAAACCGGTATTTAACCTCCCTGTAGCAGTCCCTGTCTCCACTTTTCAGCGCTGCTTCCTTCTCCTTCCTGATCTGTCTGAGCTTAGCTGTGAACCAGGGTTTGTCATTAGAGTAACTCACCCTGGTGCGTGATGGAAGAATGTTCTCTTCACAAAAGTGGATATATGAGTTCACAGTGTCCGTGTACTCATCCAGATCATGCGTGGCTCCTTTAAGCATGCCCCAGTCAGATATTTCCATGCACGTTTCCAGCTTCTCCTCAGCATCACTGGTCCGTATCTTCGTAGTGCTCACAACAGGTTTAGTGAGCTTCAATCTCTGTCTGTATGTGGGAATGAGGTGAACCATCACGTGATCAGATAATCCCAGCGCAGCGCGAGGAACAGCGCGATATGCGTCTTTCACTGTGGTGTAACAGTGATCCAGTGTGTTTAATCCTCTGGTGGGGCATTTAATAAACTGTTTGTAGCGGGGGAGATCGTGGCTCAGATTGCACTGATTAAAGTCGCCAGCCACAATAATCAGCGAGTCTGGAAAACTCCGCTCTGTGTGTTGAATGTGATCCGCGAGCACGCGCTGAGCTTCGCGCGTGTCCGCGTCGGGAGGGGCGTACACAGCGATCATTATGAAAGAAGCAAACTCCCGCGGGGAATAGAAGGGCTTGCAATTGATAACAAGAAATTCCAAGGCAGGAGAACAGTGTTTGGAAATTACCGTTACATCAGAGCACCAGCTACAGTTGATGTAGAAGCAGACACCGCCTCCTGTGGTCTTGCCGGAAAGCTCTGTGTCACGATCAGCACGGAAGAGCTGGAAGCCGTCGAGGCGCAGCGCGCTGTCCGGTATATTTTCCCGGAGCCAGGTCTCAGTAAAGCAGAGGACAGCTGAGGAGGCGAGGTCCTTAAAACGCATCAGCAGTCTCAGTTCATCCACCTTGTTAGAGAGAGAGTTGGTATTGGACAGAAATATGCCAGGCAGCGCCGTTCGCGAGCCTCTCCTGCGAAGTCGTACGAGAGCGCCCGCTCGTCTTCCTCTCTTCCGCCGTCTCACTTATTTTTTTTTTTTTTTTTTTTTTTTTTTTGTTACTTATTTGTACCCGTAGGTAGACTTGGTTTGCAGTCTGGTGACAAGCCACCGGCTGCTGGTCGCTGCGTGCGCGAGCGCCCTAAGCCTACATGTTTTTGGTATGCGGGAGGAAACCGGAGAAATCCCGGAGTAAACCCGCGCAACACGGGGAGAACATGCAAACTCCACACAGCTCACTGTTGGTCGGGGGCTGGGATCGAACCCACGATCTCATGATCCCTGCGATCCCCCGGCCAAGGGTAAAACTGTGCTGCCACAGTGCTAAACCACTGCGCCACCATGCAGCCAAACAATAAACCAGATCGGCGGCAGGGGCTAGAAAAACTGGGAGGAGGTCCGTGGGGGTCAAAGTCCTGATATTTAAAAGTTCTTCACGGGTATAAGTGCAAGCAGACACACAATTGACAAACAAAAACAAACAAAGAGCGCAGCGAAGCACCATGTCGACCGCTGTGGGCGCCATCTTGGAACTAGGGAAATGTCATGATAGCATGGAACCTGGGTTATTGAGTTTCGAGGCTGCAAAGCTGTTATGAACACTTCTACACAGCCCTGCAAGTAATCTCACTTATTTAGCTGGTCAGACTTCCTAGCAGGACAATGTGAGTGGTGTTTATCCTTTTTTTTTTTTTCCTTTGAAAGACAAAAGTAAAATAGAAAGATGTCTTTACCTTCTTTACATGTTTCAACTGCACTGCAGCCTTCATCAGAACTGATCAGACTTCATCAGGCTGATGAAGGCTGCAGTGCAGTTGAAACATGTAAAGAAGGTAAAGACATCTTTCTATTTTACTTTTGTCTTTCAAAGGAAAAAAAAAAAAAAAAAAAGGATAAATAATTGAAAGAAGACAAAATGAACCTGTTTGACGTAATGTGAGTGGTGTGACCCCTCAAATTTGTGTACAACCAAGCTTAATTTTACCATTTTCCACTTCTGATAATTGTCTGGAATATCACACATACAAATATTATTTCAACCAGAGCAAATGAGCAATCAGTCAGAATGAGAAACAGTAGTGTGGGTTTGTAGCCCCTTTTTACATAATTTCAATGGAGCCCTAAAATTGGCAGCATGGTATCATGATGTATCCTGCAAACAAGGCAACACTTTCCTCCAAGCCATTCTGTGTGAAATTACACAAATGACACCAAAGTCGTGTCCAGTACCTTAACTTAACGAATCTGCTTCCTGTACAGTAAAGCCTGAATAAAAATGAAATCTGGCAGAGGTGATGTTCTATATATGGGGGGGGGGGGGGGGTGAAAAGTTCATAAGATGAAAAGCTCATAGTGGTAAAATTTGACCAAATGTGGTTTATTTTTCAACCGCAGGGATCCAAGCACTGCAACCCCGAAGGAAGAAGTGTGTGGACTGAATGGGAGACTATGTTGAAAAATAAATTACATTTGATCAAATTTGACCACTATAAACTTTTCAGCTGGTATTTCAGCTGGCTTTCCCAGTTGGTATATATATATATATACCAATATATAAAACTGGAACAGAGAGGGTTAACCAGAAAGCACTTTATCATCTCTGATGGAAAATCTCCCTTTCAAAAGTTCTTATGCTGTGATATAGCTGGTTGATTTATTGTATTGGCAATTTGATATGAAGAGAAATCTTGGCAACAACAGATCTTGGCTTGGATCACGGCATGGTTGTGAAGTGGGTGGAAGCTCCCTCTTAATAGCTGGGATATTTCTGTGTGGAGGTTGCATCTTCTGCCAGGACATGCATAGATGAAGTGGTCATTTTAAATAAGCCATGGACGCCGTACAGTGGCTGCTTCATCCATCCAGGTGGATGCCCTCAATTTCTCCTCTGGGGATCAATAAAGTATACAAAATCAAATCAAATTAAGTACTGAATAAATTACTGGTCCTACAGTAAATGAATTTACCTCTTCCAGTGTTCCACCCAAGGAACATTTCACATTGGCTGGAAACTGGTTGGAATGCTAAGGGATTAATTAATTAATTTACAATTGTTTGCTTTTTTGTATTTGTCTTTTGCTTCTTGCCTCTTGACAGGTTATTTGTGCAAATAAGAATTTGTCTTTAATAGGGCTGGAAATGGATTAAAATATTTTAACTAATCAATTGCACATTCTGAACGACAAAGAAGTATTTTTAAGCAACTTTTAATTGCATTTTTTTCATAAAATATAACTGTGACCCTCATATTCAACAAAAACACTGCTAGAGCAACATAAAACACTTGATAATCATGAATGTACAGTATATTCAAGTAATAAATGACAGCAATTTGTCATATTCTTTTTCAGTTCATTATAAAGAGGGAGTTGATTTCTCTGCAAAACTATTATTAATATTGTTGCCACATTTCCTGTGTTATGTTGAAATGTCAAAGAGGAAGTCAACGCTTCTACTTGAGATAACTTTCCTAATTATTGCAGCCCTTAAAAGTACAAACAAATTCTTAACTGATTTCCAGAGCTCTTGACCTTAATGGTGAGTTAGAAGCTTTTATTCACTTTATATTGGAGCGTGTTTTTCTCTGCTCACTCTGACAGAAATTCTCCCTCTTTTCATATTTTTTAGTGAGAAGCCCCAGTCAATACTGCTACATCAGGTGTGTCTGTCTGTCAGTGTATGTATGCTTTCAGTGGGGTCTGTATATACAGAATGAGGTCGCCCTGAGTACAAGAGGATTAGTTTAAATATTAACACTGGAAAAACAAGACCTACCCTTGTTTTAAGCTGATCCAGCTGCTGAGCCAAACCACTCATCACCGTCACTACCACTACACTACCGGGACTAGTTTCAATGACCTGCCATGGTAAATAAGATTTTTTTTAATTGAATATGGGATTTAGCAGCTTTCATAATATTAAAATTGGGAATACTAACACTGTTCAATATGAGCAACATGGTTGTGTATACATGGAGTCATTTTTAAGTTATATAGGAATCTACTGTGCAACAAACCAAATGCAATTGTTTGGTTGAGATGAGTTTTAGCCACTCTTAAGCCAGTGTGACAGACATTGCTTCATATCTCACTATTTTATTTTCTAAATGAGGACATGACAAAGGAACAAACACAAAATTGGTCAAAAATATAGGAAAAACATAGATAAACGGTTGTGCCAAGACAACTTGGAGTTGTCCTCATCCCCATTCCTGCCTCTGTCTCCTTGTGGGCCGCGCCATCACACTAATTACCCCACTAATCACTGCACTAATGCAGCTAAAGGCCTTGAGGCTGCACTTCTCGATCCTATTTCAATTGAGGGCACTGGAACTTATGCAGCAAGTGGGAATAATAGAGCCCTCGAAGTGCTGCCAGTATGCTTCTCAACATCTGTCATCTCTAGCATTTGAGGCAATTTGTCCCAAGTGTATACTGTGTTGATGTGTTAAAGCAGTATACTGTGCCTTGGAGGAAATTACTATTCTCATGGAAATGTTTCATCTCCCACCACAAAACCCTTAGCAGCAGAAGTCAACTGTGTTGAATTAGGATAAAAACAGCAGTAGTGTTCAGTAATTTATACAAATATATGCCACTGGATCATAGCTAAAAGGGCCACAAAAGGGACAAGAATAGTAGATAAACACCTAAGCATTAAAGTAATGTCTGATCATCATCACAATAAAAACATTTCAGTACATTCAGTTAGTGCATTTCATAATTCAAGGTTACTTTCCACCATGTGGGCAATCTGGGACTCTTGTCTTCTTGCACTAATAACCATATCCATGAGATGGATGGATGGATGGATGGTCTTAGCTCCATTTATAGTCAGAGAGAAGTCCTGTCCCCATGCAGACACAAGAGTCCAAGGCCTTCTGAGTCAGGTCAGGTAAAGACCCCATCAGTAGCTCAGTGAATGTTAGATCATCAGCATATTTCACAGGAAAAACAGAGGAAGGAAGGCATGAGTCCAGGCTGTAAATACAGATCAGAAAAAGTAATGGTGATAATATCCCACCCTGGGGAACACCAGCTGAGACTGGACAAGAAGGGACCGTACAGGTTCCCCACTGCACCCTTTGCTCTCTATCATTCAAATAACTCCTCACAATAAGCCAAAGGGAGTGTCTGACATGCATGTTGGCGAGGGAGTTAAGCAGCTGATAGTGGTTAACTGTGTAAAAGGCTCAAGAAACGTCAACAAACACAGCATGAACGTTCATCTTGGGACTGCTGTTGAATGCTTCATGCCAGCATTGAAGAATGTAGATCAGAGCAGTAACAGTTGATCTTCTGGACATAAAACCACGCTGGGTTGAGACAATATTTGAAGCTGTGTCCTCGAGGAGAACATCCTTTAGAATCCCTTTGAATACTTTTCCAACACAGATGACCAATGAGATTTGACGAAAGTCTGCTGGGAAGGTGGGCTTGGCTTTCTTTGGAATAGCTCTAACAGTGCCTTTTTCCATACACTTGGAAAAATATTATGTTGGATGCATGCATTAAAAATATCACAGAAAACAGGTGCCAATTCTTCATGAAAGGTCTTTAAAACCCAAGCAGGAATGCGGTCCGGTCCAGCTACCTTAGACGTATTAACTTTATGGAGTATGTACTGTACGGTTCTGATCTGTTCAGAGCTCAGAGGTGGAATGATGGCCGTTGTCAACAAATGACTGATTTCCTCCACAGATGGCAGTGAGCAATCCACCTGGTCCCATACTGAAGCAAAATGCTTAGCCAGCACGCCACACTCAAGCTGCAATGTGTTGGAGTCTTGTGAGACAGCCGTCTGCCCAGCCTCCTCCATCCCCATGAGAGCTTTTACAGATTTAAACCAATTCTTAGAGTTTGATTGCAGCAAATCCTCCACCTCCTTCTTGTAGTACTGGTTTTTGGCCAACTTGATTTTGTGAGAAACAGTTATTTTCAGTTTTCTGTAGGAATCTTTGTTGCCAGAACAGTAGGAATATTGTTTTTCCTTTTATTAGTTTTTTTTTTTTTATCTGCACAGTCATCCAGGGCTTGTCATTATCAATGACAGTGACTCTCTTCAGTGGGACAGTGCAATTCAACATAAAACATTAATGCTGAGAAAAGTTTGGAAGTGACTTGTGGTCTCATTTCTTCACATCACAAAAACAGAAGGTTACACTGACTAACCACATCCTCCCAAGTGGACCGAGTGCAGGAGAACCTGGCATTTTAACAGAGATGAGTAGGGCTGGGCAGTTAACCAAAATAAAACTGAAACTGATGTTTGGGACATAAAACCAATGTAATCCTGCTCATGTTGGGTTGTTTTTTTTTTTCGGTTTTTCCCTCTCCCTGTTGTGCGTGTATGAATATGGGAGCTTCCATGTACTGCCCCTTTAAAACATGTGCTGCATGCACACCCATGCAACTCCACTGCTTGGAAGCAGCAGAGTCAGTACTGTTCGGAAGCAGCAGAACACAGCGGAAAAGTTAAAACAGCTTGTATTAAAAAGAAGCACAGTGTCCATCTATATACTTTGTGATGATTGACTCCTTATTTCTTCTGAAGATGCCAAAAAAAGCAAGTGAAGTGCACTTAAACACAGAAAAACCCAGAAGCTAAATCACTGTTAAATCACTACAGTGTCATCTCAGCTGTTTTACAGTGGGAATGGACAATAAAATGGACAAGCTAGGGTTAGATTTAAGAACCTGATCAATGACTTGTAATCCTTATGGGGTGACAGCATAATCATAGCTGCATAAAGGACTCCCCAACGTAGCTAACAAGCTAATTAGCTGTTGGCACAAGTCACGTGACCCATAAACCCACAAGAGGTATGTATTATAAACACTGACTTCTGCACTGGACAATATTTAATTTTGTTATGTTATGGTTAGGTGTGTGAAATTATTATATTATGCTCATTTACTACTGAAACACCACAGTGATATAATCATCCATACCACACTCTTTTCTTAATTATGAGCCTCGTCGGAGAACTATAAGGGAAAAGAAAGGAAGGGAACAAAACTAAGAAACTGAGGAGTTTAGTTGACCGTGATGCTGATTTAACTCTTTAACTGTCTACATTAAATGGACAGGTCGCACACCCCCAGTGGCACAGCACAGCAACTGCACCTGTCAACTTATTGACGTCCCCCGGCTATACTGAGAATTTGTACTGATCTGTATTGATCTGACAGTTCAGAAGGTGGCAAACACGTGTCGGAGGAATCATGGCTGACATGGAATACAGAAAACAAGAAGAAATCCTCATTATTATTCTTCCTTTTTCCGCTTTGATCTCACAACACAAATGTGGCTGCCGCCATGACCGGTCTTGGCGGTGGCGATTCTGACTGAAACTGCATCATACAGGAAAATAGCCGCGTAATACAAACGAAATTCACGTGGGATAATCATAAGAGTTTGTAGATGTGGTAGAGGGTGTAAATGACCGACCAAACGCGAAACAACAACCATGATGGGCGAAAAACTGAGCTCACAACACCAAGATGGCCGCGCCCACATTGTCATGGATTCTCACAGGAAAAATGCATCAAACAGGAAAAATAGCCACGTAATACAAACGAAACTCACATGGGATAATCATAAGAGTTTGTAGATGTGGTAGAGAGTGTAAATGACCGAGCAAACGCAAAACAACGACCACGATGGATGAAAACGGATCGGTCACGTGAGCGAGCAAGCCCCCCCAACAGGTAAGAGACGAATATATGTGGGATTTTTTTTTTTACATTTTATTGATTGTCTGGTTCATATACTTTGAAGATTAGATAAAAACATACCCCGTAGACAAAACGGTGTCAAAAAAAACCGAACCATTCTTTGTGTAAATGTGTCAAAAGTCCACTTTTGACTGAGTTATGTAATTTATATAGCTGCCACGACATTATGCAAATTAGATGTGTAAATTTATTCCTATCTGAAACTTTGGATCATATTCTACATCTTTTTAATTGACAGTAAGCCATTATCTCTTGCAACTTTCAAGTTATAGCCTTGGAAATCTGAACTATTTTATTGAAAAAATAATTTTACCACTCTTGGCCACTAGGGGCCTTGACCACCCTTTAACCATTCCAGTAAAGAGTTAAGATCAAACTGCCCAATCCTAGGGGTATGTACACTTTTTTATATCAAAAAACTATGACGGGTATCATGTTTCAGTTTAGCTTCTGCCCTCTAGCAAATGGCATTTATTTATATAGTGCTTTTTCTTCATCTCTCGATGACCGAAGCGCTTTACAGATCCTGCTATCCACCCATTCATGCACACTTAAACACACAGGCACTAGCCTGGCCACTAGGAGCAACTGGGGGATCAGTGTCTTGCTCAAGGATACTTTGACATGCAGACTGCAGACAGAGCGGGAACCAAACCCATGACCCTCCGATCAGTAGTCGGTCACACTACAACTACAAACAGCTTTCTCTATCAAGGGCAGTCACATCTGGAACACAATGCCAAATGAAATTAAAATAATAACAGACTTTAAAACATTCACTAAAAATGTTAAAAACTGGCTGAAAAATAAACAAGAATGTACTCATGTATGAATTAATTGTCTGCAAAGTGAGAGTGAATGAAGGGAAGGAATAAATGTGTTTGTTTATAGTGAGTGGAGGGAGGAAGGCCTGAAATAGGCAAATGTGAGTTATGTTATATGTGTTAAATGTGAGTCAGGCTGTTATATTTGTGTATTTATAATATTTATAATATTTATGTTAAATGTGAGTCAGGCTGTCATATTTGTGTATTTATAATATTTATAATATTTATAATTGTGTATTTATAATTTTTCTGCATTGATGTATGTGGTTATTGTGTATATTTTTTATTTTTTTATTTTTTTATTTTTTCCCATCTTTACTTGATTCTTTTTTCTAAAGCCCATCCAGGGACAAGAGTTGCAAATTAGCTAATAGCTATACACTCTATGTGCAACACATCAGATTGATTGTCTTTGATTAATTGTCTATGTTTATTGCACTGTCCCTGTCAAATAAACTAATCTACTACTACTACACCTGCGCCACAGCTGCCCCTGGTGGACAACAATTAGTGCAGCTTTGGCATTCACTTGGTGAAGCCTCACAAGCATTCATTAAAAATCAGATCAGTTTAATGGTAAATGGTGTTGACTTACAGGAACATCTCAAAAAATTAGAATATCATGAAAAAGTTCAATATTTTTTGTCACTCATTTCTGAAAGTGAAACCCATATATAGATTCATTACACATAGTGAAATATTTCAAGCTTTTATTTCTTGAAATTTTGATGATTATGGCTTACAGATAATGAAAACCCAAAATTCTTTGTCTCAAAAAATTAGAATATTACATAGGATCAATAAAAAAGGATATTTGAAACAGAAATGTCAGGCTTCTGAAAAGTATGTTCATTTCTATGCACTCAATACTTGGTTGGGCCTCCTTTTGCATGAATTACTGCATCAATGCAGCGTTGCATGGAGGCGATCAGCCTGTGGCACTGCTCAGGTGTAATGGAAGCCCAGGTTGCTCTGATAGCGGCCTTCAGGTCATCTGCATTGTTGGGTCTGGTGTCTCTCTTCCTCTTGACAATACACCATAGATTCTCTATGGGGTTCAGGTCAGGCGAGTTTGCTGGCCAATCAAGCACAGTAACACCATGGTCATTGAACCAGCTTTTGGTACCTTTGGCAGGGTCAGCAGGTGCCAAGTCCTGCTGGAAAATGAAATCGGCATCTCCATAAAGCTTGTCAGCAGAAGGAAGTATGAAATGCTCTAAAAGTTCCTGGTAGATGGCTGCATTGACTGTGGACTTCAGAAAACACAGTGGACCAACACCAGCAGATGACATGGCAGCCCAAATCATCACTGACTGTGGAAACTTCGCACTGGACTTCAAGCAATGTGGATTCTGTGCCTCTCCACTCTTCCTCCAGACTCTGGGACCTTGATTTCCAAATGACATGCAAAATTTATTTTCACCTGAAAAAAGGACTTTGGACCACTGAGCAACAGTCCAGTTCTTTTTCTCCACAGCCCAGGTAAGACTCTTCTGACATTGTCTCTGGTTCAGGAGTGGCTTGACATGAGGAATGCAACATTTGTAGCCCATGTCTAGGATTCGTCTGTGCGTACTGGCTCTTGATGCACTGACTCCAGCCTCAGTCCATTTCTTGTGAAGCTCCCCCAAATTCTTGAATGGATTTTGGTTGACAATCCTCTCAAGGTTGCGATTATCCCTTTTACTGGTGCACCTTTTCCTACCACACTTTTTCCTTCCACTCAGCTTTCTACAAATATGCTTGGACACAGCACTTTGTGAACAACCAGCTTCTTTAGCAATGACCTTTTGTGGCTTACCCGCCTTATGGAGGGTGTCAATGACTGTCTCCTAGACATCTGTCAAGTCAGCAGTCTTCCCCATGACTGTGTAGCCTACAGACCCAGACTGAGAGACCATTTAAAGGCTCAGGAAACATATGCAGGTGTTTTGAGTTAATTAGCTGATTAGGGTGTGACACCATGACTTTCCAATATTGAACTTTTTCACAATATTCAAATTTTCTGAGACACTGAATTTTGGGTTTTCACTCTATGTAATGAATCTATATAATACTGTATATGGGTTTCACTTTCTGAAATGAGTGACAAAAAATATTGAACTTTTTCATGATATTCTAATTTTTTGAGATGTACCTGTATATAGTGCTTTTTCTTATCTCTAGATGAGAAAAAGCACTATATATATCGAGCTTCAAAAAAAGAACTGAAGCAAACTAGCCTAAGCCAATGCTTCACCCTCCCTCTGTTTCTTTATACACTGTCTTCAGTGAGTTGCTTTTAATCAAGACACATACTGTAAATATCTGGTGTGATCTGCTGTTTAAAAGCCATCTGAGGACACATCAGATGGAGTATTAGATATGAAAACACATGGAATGGAAGTGATCCGATGAAAAGCAACAAACTGAATCCAAAAAGGCATTTTGTCAACAGAACAAAACTGGTGAAAACAGATGGGAAATAACTCAGCTGAAAAGAAACATCTCTCACAAGGATACAATATTGTTTTGCCTTCCTCGATTCAAGAACAATTGCACGCATTTATTGAGCAGATGGTTACCTTTTGTTGACAATATCCTAAACATGTGCTTTGGACAAACCTTGGTACTGTTAAAGGAAGTCCCAGTGTTCCCTACTTCAGGTGAATGTTCTCTGTTAGAGATGCAAATAGACCAATTTACAAAGGGTGAAAAGGAAAGCATCAGAAATGACAGTGCTACAGTGGTGTGAAAATGTGTTTGCCCCCCTCCTAATTTCTCATTTTTTTGTATGTTTGTCACACTTAAATGTTACAGATCATCAAACAAATTTAAATATTAGACAAAGATAACACAAGTAAACACAAAATGCAGTTTTTAAATGAAGGTGTTTATTATTCAGGGGAAAAAAATCCAAACCTACATGGCCCTGTGTGGTAAAGTGATTGGCCCCTAAACCTAATAACTGGTTGGACCACCCTTAGCAGCAACAACTTCAATCAAGCATTTGTGATAAATGGCAATGAGTCTTTTACAGCGATGTGGAGGAATTTCGGCCCACTCATCTTTGCAGAATTGTTGTAATTCAGCCACACTGGAGGCTTTTTCGAGCCTTAAGGTCATTCCACAGCATCTCAATCAGATTCAGGTCAGGACTTTGACTAGGCCACACCAAAGTCCTCATTTTGATTTTCTTGAGCCATTCAGAGGTGGACATACTGGTGCGTTTTCGATCATTGCCCTGCTGCAGAGCCCAAGTGCGCTTCAGCTTGAGGTCATGAACAGATGGCCAGACATTCTTCTTTAGGATTTTTTGGTAGACAACAGAATTCACAGTTCCATTTACCACAGCAAGTCTTCCAGGTCCTGAAACAACAAAACAGCCTCAGACCATCACATTACCACCACCGTATTTTACTGTTAGTATGATGTTCCTTTTCTGAAATGCTATGTTACTTTTACGCCGGATATAATGGACACACACCTTCCAAAAAGCTCAACTTTTGTCTCATCAATCCACAGAGTATTTTCCCAAAAGTTTTTTGGATCATCAAGATGTTTTCTGGTAAAACTGAGATGAGCCTTTATATTCTTTTTGCTCAGCAGTGGTTTTTGTCTTGGAACTCTGCCATGCAGGCCATTTTTGTCCAGTCACTTTCTTATGATGGAGTCATGAACACTGACCTTAACTGAGGCAAGTGAGGCCTGCAGTTCTTTGGATGTTGTTGTGGGGTCTTTTGTGACCTCTTGGATGAGTCGTCACTGCGCTCTTGGGGTAATTTTGGTCGGCCGGCCACTCCTGGGAAGGTTCACCACTGTTCCATGTTTTTGCCATTTGTGGATAATGGCCCTCACTGTGATTTGCTGGAGTCCCAAAGCTTTAGAAATGACTTTATAACCTTTTCCAGACTGATAGATCTCAATTACTTTGTTTCTCATTTGTTCCTGAATTTCTTTTGATCACAGCATGATGCCTAGCTTTTGAGGATCTTTTGGTCTACTTCACTTTGTCAGATAGGTCCTATTTAAGTAATTTCTTGATTGAGAACAGGTGTAGCAGTAATCAGGCCTGGGTGTGGCTAGAGAAATTGAACTGAAGTTTCCAAAGATGTGATAAACCACAGTTAATTTGTTTTAACAGGAGGGGGCAATCACTTTTTCAGACAGGGCCATGTAGGTTTGGATTTATTTTACCCTTAATAATAAATATCTTCATTTAAAAACTGCACTTTGTGTTTACTTGTGTTATCTTTGTCTAATATTTAAATTTGTTTGATGATCTGAAACATTTAAGTGTGACAAACATACAAAAAAATGAGAAATCAGGAAGGGGGCAAACACTTTTTCACACCACCGTATATCACCTCTTAAGTTCTTCAAGAAAACCTCACCACTCCGTTCCTTGTCTGACATGTGTATCCATCCAAAATGTCTTCTGGCTATTCCTGCGTTAACTCTGTGTTTATGAATGATTATTCTTATGAGCACACATTGTCCCTTTTCTTGAAAGTATAAATGTGTTTAACCACAGGCAATACTGAAATGCCTCACACCAACCCAGACTTCCCAGAGTTTTTCCACCAAAGCAATGTGTTGAATATAATTTGCCTTTGTGAGCAATCAATACACCACTGAGTTTCCTGCCAGTGCAGTATTAGGAGTCCTGCCATTCTGTGCACATGTATCTATGTGAGTTGTTTGTTAGAAATTTGTCTTATGGTGTCTCCTGTGGGTTTCCACTGAAATTACGGATGAAATTATTTCCATACACCGTTTTATGAATAATGTGACAGCATGTTTTATTTAATAGAGAAACTTTGTGAGTCACTGGATAATGTGTCAGACTAAAGTGCTTGAAATACGCACAAACAAACCATTATGTGGTTACAGGCATTTAATCAACAGAAATAATGCGACCTGCACTTTAACTATATGCGGTTATTCAGCCTCTTAGCTTGCTGCTATTTAGCACTGAGTGCATTTGCACATCAGACATATTCACCCATAAAAAAACCACATGCATACAGTAGATATTCACTCTGAATATGTAACATCAGTTTGTGAGGGCCCAGGACTGTTATTGGCAGTACGCCTCAATTTGGCCAGATGCCCTTCCTGACGCAATCCTTCCCCTTTATCCAGGCTTGGGACCAGCACAGGGAGCACCTGTGCTTGTGCTTCCCTGTGGCTGGATAACGTAACTTTTCTTCCTCCATTCTATTGTGCTGAGCACCAAGGAAGTACCATTTTTTTTATAATGGCCTGTGGTTTTATTTCTATTGACAATTTTAATCTGTTCTGGAACCGTACCTCATTTTACTGGCATGACGGTATTCATCCGAGCAGGCTGGGGGCTCATATTTTAACAAACAATATATTTTATTCTGTTATAACCGCTCCATCAGCTTGACTGTTACCTGCTGCCAGTCCAGGTGGGTAGGTGATGCCCTCATTGGTGGACACTTCCGGTCAGCTCCAACAATCTGCTGCACAGTCTACAGCCACATAACACTCACAACTTCCGCCCTCCTTCCCGCCACACTCCACTACCCCCTGTACCAGCCCTCTGTCACTACCCACCCACTCTATTCTCACCATTATCCTCAGCAACAGACCACCTCAGATCTGGACTAGTGCTGCAAACCATAATCACCTCATCAAAATTAAACCGGATTCAAATATTCCACATACTGATGATGATGATGGATTGAGTCGTCGCTTGCGACAAATCTCCCCTCCCCTTGACTGCTATAGATGTAATGCAGCAGTCACTGGGGAAGACACCTGCACAATTAATATTAAGGTGGCAGTGGAGTGTGCAATTCTAAAGCTACCCCCTCTTCCCGGAACCTAGCATTGGTGACAGGTGCAGAAACCACAACATGTAGCCACTGGGGTGGGTGCAGCGGTTGGCCAGGATCCTCCATTTAAGTATTGCCCTCACAGCTGCCGGAGAAGCTGGTCATTTAACCCATGACTGGGGACAGTGAAGGGTGGAGGAAATGCACCCCCCCCCCACCAAGAACTCCTGGCCAGGTACCCACACGCAGTTCAGCCGGAGAGATGACATCGTTGCCCGGAGTGTGGTCACTGCTGTGTCAAGGCAGCTACGGGGAGCCATACATGCGAGCTGAGGTGAGTGTGGGGACCAGAGTAGTCAAACCACCCGAAGGATCGGGGCGTCCGTCCTCCTACAAAGGTGCTACCCCTCCACTACACCTCCATATACACCAGTCCAGTGTCCAGTGCTGGACTTGGCTGCACTATTAAAAACCAAAATGCAGACTTCCACATACAACCTCACACACCAACCCATCAACATTTTCCATGGCACGTTTAAATGTCTGCTCCCTTTTAAATAAATATTGTATTATTAATAATTTGATTTTAGATCATAAACTGGACTGTCTGTTTTTAACTGAGACGTGGCTGGGTAACGATGCATCACTTGTTCTCACCGAGGCCTCGCCACCCAATTTTAACTTTTTATTTTCTTCAAGAAGGGGTCAGGAAAGTGGTTGAACTGTAATGATAATCTCCAATTTTTTTTTAATTATAAAGAAATAACATTTAACGAGTACACCAACTTTGAATATCATGCCTTTGTTTTTAACAGCCTCTCGATTTTATGCCTTATAGTATATAGACCACCGAAACCATGTGGACCATTTATCAGTGAATTCGCTGACATGCTGTCAATCATCCATGCAAAATATAACAAGGTAGTCATAGGTGGTGATTTTAATATTCACATAGATGATGCTTTTAACTCTTTCTCGTAATTTTTTTTTAAACCTTCTTAACTGCACAAATTTTAAACAACACATCCCACAGTCAACTCACAACAGAGGACACACCTTAGACCTTGTCATTACCTACGGCCTGTCGACTAGTGTGTCCTCTTGTAGACTTGGCTGTCTCAGAGAAGAGACCCTGGTGAGAACTGTGAAGAAGCACCATCTGACTTCTGAACTGGCTGCAAATTTTATCAGGGTTTTAAGTGACACTCCTGCTGAGCTTTTACTTGCATCATGTGATTTTATTACTGACAGTTTTAACCATAAACTAAAATCAGCACTGGACTTGGCTGCACCATTAAAAACCAAAAACACTAAAACTAAACCTGTCCTGAATGAGGAGGTAAAACAGCAGAAAAGAAAATGCAAAGCAGCAGAGAGAAGGTGGAGAAAAACCAAATTAACTATTCACTACCAAATTCTATAAGAACAATTGAAACTAGGGCTGTGCGATATGACCAAAATTTCATATCATGATATAAGTAATTAACGATATCTATCACGATATACATTTTACGTAAAATCTATAGCTTATATATGATAACCAAAAAAAGGACCATCTCTTTTTCTACATTTTAAAAGACATACTGAAAAAATTAACTATACAAATTCATCTGTCATTAATTTTATGCATTTTCCCTCTTAATGTTGCAGTGTTATGAAATCGTTTTTTAATTTGCATTTGAGATGACTTCAACTTTATTCATTATCGCTACTTGCCTAATTAAAAATTATTAGACATTAAGATACATTAAGAGCCTGTTTGTTCCTCCAAAATGTTTTAATTTATTTATTATTTATTTAGTGTGTATGCGGCCACTGTCAGAACAGACATTGAGATGGTGACATCCTACAAGTACCTGGGTGTTCATCTGAACAATAAACTAGACTGGTCACACAATACCAATGCACTCTACAAGAAGGGACAGCACAGGCTGTTCCTACTGAGGAGACTCAGGTCTTTTGGTGTACAAGGGGCGCTGCTGAAGACATTCTACAACATGGTGGTGGCATCAGCCATCACTTTTGGAGTGGTCTGCTGGGGCAGTGGCGTTACAGCAGCTGATAGGAAGAGACTGAACAAACTGATCAAGAAAGCTAGCTCTGTCCTGGGGTAACGCCTTGACCCAGTGGAGGAGATAGGAGAGAGAAGGATGGTGGCTAAACTGTCATCTCTGCTGGAATCCGAGCCCCACCCTATGCAGGACATATTGAACGCACTGAGGAGATCATTTAGCAGCAGACTACATCATCCTAGGTGCGCAACCGAGAGGTTTCGCAGGTCCTTCCTACCTACGGCTGTCAAGACTGTATAACCTAAGCAGGGCTGCTCGCAGAGATAGCAAAAAACGTGACGACCTAGTAGTATTGAATGCAAAAGACGCAATAGACTTACACATTGGTCCCCTCCAGTATACAACTAGGACAATATTGGTCGCTATGGAGGGTGACAATATGTATGGGTACATATTCATACTATGTAGGGTAACTAAGTAGACGGTTATGCTGTTTATTCCATCTAGCAACAATGCTCCGCACTGTGTGTATATACAGTATATCTATATATTTATTCCATCTAGCTACAATGCTTCGCACTGTGTGTATATATATTTATATGTACATATGTACACTCACCGGCCACTTTATTAGGTACACCTGTCCAACTGCTCGTTAACACTTAATTTCTAATCAGCCAATCACATGGCGGCAACTCAGTGCATTTAGGCATGTAGACATGGTCAAGACAATCTCCTGCAGTTCAAACCGAGCATCAGTATGGGGAAGAAAGGTGATTTGAGTGACTTTGAACGTGGCATGGTTGTTGGTGCCAGAAGGGCTGGTCTGAGTATTTCAGAAACTGCTGATCTACTGGGATTTTCACGCACAACCATCTCTAGGGTTTACAGAGAATGGTCCGAAAAAGAAAAAATATCCAGTGAGCGGCAGTTCTGTGGGCGGAAATGCCTTGTTGATGCCAGAGGTCAGAGGAGAATGGCCAGACTGGTTCGAGCTGATAGAAAGGCAACAGTGACTCAAATAACCACCCGTTACAACCAAGGTAGGCAGAAGAGCATCTCTGAACGCACAGTACGTCGAACTTTGAGGCAGATGGGCTACAGCAGCAGAAGACCACGCCGGGTGCCACTCCTTTCAGCTAAGAACAGGAAACTGAGGCTACAATTTGCACAAGCTCATCGAAATTGGACAATAGAAGATTGGAAAAACGTTGCCTGGTCTGATGAGTCTTGATTTCTGCTGCGACATTCGGATGGTAGGGTCAGAATTTGGCGTCAACAACATGAAAGCATGGATCCATCCTGCCTTGTATCAATGGTTCAGGCTGGTGGTGGTGGTGTAATGGTGTGGGGAATATTTTCTTGGCACTCTTTGGGCCCCTTGGTACCAATTGAGCATCGTTGCAACGCTACAGCCTACCTGAGTATTGTTGCTGACCATGTCCATCCCTTTATGACCACAATGTACCCAACTTCTGATGGCTACTTCCAGCAGGATAATGCGCCATGTCATAAAGCTGGAATCATCTCAGACTGGTTTCTTGAACATGACAATGAGTTCACTGTACTCAAATGGCCTCCACAGTCACCAGATCTCAATCCAATAGAGCATCTTTGGGATGTGGTGGAACGGGAGATTCGCATCATGGATGTGCAGCCGACAAATCTGCGCCAACTGTGTGATGCCATCATGTCAATATGGACCAAACTCTCTGAGGAATGCTTCCAGCACCTTGTTGAATCTATGCCACGAAGAATTGAGGCAGTTCTGAAGGCAAAAGGGGGTCCAACCCGTTACTAGCATGGTGTACCTAATAAAGTGGCCGGTGAGTGTATATTCGCTGCTCTTGCTTTTCTTGTCTTCTTGATTGTTGCTCTGAGTGTTGCTATCCCTGTGCTGTTGCAATCCTGGAATTTCCCCATTGTGGGACTAATAAAGGCTTATCTTATCTTATCTTATTAAGAAACTCAGCAGTGATTTAAATCAGAACGATGGTCTGATACACTATAATGTTTCCTATTAGCGACAAGTTAGCATCATCATTTAGCATTTGCCGTTTCATAATTAGAGAGAGATGGTGTTAACATTACTTACCTCCAATTAATACGAGATTAGAGGACCTCCTGGAGTGGTGGCGTAATTAATACAGCATCGGTCCCACAACTGGGAGGTTGGGGGTTCAAGTCCCGGCTGGGTCATACCAAAGACCATATAAAACTGATACTTCCAGCCTTCTAGCTTGGTGTTCAGCGTAATAGAATGGGGGAAGAAGAAGTTGTTTGTGGCGGTGCATTGCATGGCAGCGACCCATGTGATTAACATTGTAGATGGGAGAAATGTTCTTTTGTACATGAATGGACTGAATGACAACAGAGATGGCTTCTTCTTCTATCCTCTCTGATGCAGCATGGTGGGGAAAAAGTTCCACATCCCCCACACAGAAAAAGCCACTCCGGTACCCGGTCAAGTCCCCCATAACCAACTCGCCCCAGCCAGTTACAACCGCTCCATAACCAGCTCGCTCCTTGGCCAACTCGCCCCACAACAAACTCGTCCCAGAAGCATATAAATGTAGGCTGTGCATTACCTGAACTCTCATCATGGAAGACAACAACTGCTTGGCTTGTGCCAAGGAGGTGCTCAGACACATCCCCGACAGGTCCCGTTATACGAACAAGTACATGTTTGTGTGTGAGCTGCAGGCAGCAGCTGAGTGAAGCTTTGTACGGGTTTTTCCTGTAAACCAATGCTGCAAATATGACCCACAATAGCCGGTCACATGTTTTAATTTCAAAGAAAGTTTGGTTAAAATAGATGGGTTGAAATATATATACAGTGATCCCTCGTTACTTCGCGCTTCACCTTTCGCGCCCTCAGTGCATCGCGGATTTTTCAAAAATATTCATCAAAAATTCAAAATTGAGAAATAATGGGCGGGCGCTAGCAGAAGGCAGGGAGACTACATTAGACCATCAGGTATCAACACGGAGAGCCGCACAACTCAAAAAATCCACCTCTCTGTTCGCTGTTCTCATGTTGGCTCGGCTCGGAAATCTCGCAAGCTGATTGGCCGAGACGTTTTACCCCGCAAGCTGATTGGCCGAGACGTTTCACCCACCTCCTCTCCCTGCCGAGCACCCATGAAGGGAAGGAAGACCGCATTCATTGCTCTTTATCGCTCGTGTTACGTAGTCTCGCAGCGTGGAACTTTTTGCTGTTCTCTTGTGCCATTTTGTGCGAAATAGTCTTCCCGTCGAGCCACTACGCCGCCTCCTGCAGCTTCTTCAGCTCTATCGGAAGCTGCCCTCGATGATCCTGCGCCTCTAGCACCTGACGATGAGGCGTCACCTGAGGAGCAGTAAAGCTCTCATTAACCTGTGAAGTAAATCATCTTCATCTTGAGTTACGTATCTTGTTATAAGAATAAAAGAGTTCTAAAAACATATTTATGTACACTTTATTTACATCTACGTATGTATGTACACGTACACACACACACACACACGTATCATATGAGAGAGAGAGAGTGAGAGAATGAACGTACGTATTATTTATGGATGACGTCATTAGGGGTGACGCTACTTCGCGGTTTTTCACTTTTCGCGGTCGGTTCTGGAACCCATTAACCGCGATAAGTGAGGGATCACTGTAGATATTTTAATAAAACTGTAACACTGAAAATAAAAAAAAAAAAAACTTTCCTCCCTTGCAGAAAAAAATTACGGTCAGATATTCAGAGATTTCAACAAACAACAGAAAATGAGGCTGCTGAGTTAGGTTTGGTCGCTGTGTCGCACCACAGGCCATCACTTGATGGAGCGAGTTAGGGCGAGTTTGTTGTGGGGCAGCTGTAACTGGCTGGGGCGAGTTGGTTATGGAGGGACTTGATGGTAAACCGCGGCTCCACAGAAGTAGCGGCAAAACATTAGCTTGCAGTTACCTGCTGTGGCGCACCTGGTGCACTGTGGGGGAGAGGCAGGGCGGTGACAAGTAGAAACGGGTATGTGTCTTTTAAATCCTGATATAAACAATACAGTTTTTCTATGAAACAGTAGATGTTTTTTATCGCTTCACCAATATATATACAGTATATATATATATATATATATACTGGATATATATAGCCATATTGCACAACCCTAAGTGCCGGCGTCTGTAAACATCTCGTCGCGTCAAAGCGTTATCTTGTCCACTTCTGTTTGTTTTTATTGACTTCGTTTTTAATTTTTTTTTAATCTCTTTTCGCTGATATTAGCTTTTTGCTTGGTGTTAGCTTAGTGTTGGCCTAGCAGAAAGCCCGATCAGACACACGGGTGGATCAGACCCCGGGCAGGGCTGTTCACCGGGCTAGGCTAACCTGTTTTTAGCTGTTTTTGGCTGGCTGGCTATCCACTTCTCGCCTGGAACGTCGTGGCTCCATCCCCGACGTGTGTCAGCTGTGTGTCCCTCCTTAGGAAGGTTTCTGAGTTGGAAGTGAGACTCTCCAACCTCTATAAGATTTGGGAGGCTGAGGACCACCTTGACACTATAATTCTCAGGCGAACATCGGCCCCGGCAACCAACTCGCAGCTGGCAGACACGGCTACTTACTTGGGTGAATTCAGCACATCGCCATCCACTTCCACCCCTGCTCCAGTCTCTTCAGATGTCCAGGACCCCAGCAATAAACACTGGCTTCAGCTCAGAGCTAAACCCAAAGCCCCAGGTGGTTTTTCTCATCCTCAATGCGCACACTGGACCTTGGTTGGGCCAACTAGCAAACATCGGTGATTGACCAGACAGGGCCGCGCCTCTTCTCTTCCCTTGCTACTGGAAAACAGATTCAACATTCTTTCCCTGGAAGATTTTCCCCACCTGGACATCGATCATCCTCCCATGGCCACCCCTCCTCCTCCTCCTTCAGCGGCCGCCCAAACCCGCAAGCCCCGGATTAAAACTACTTTAGGTGTGCCAAATTATACACCAGCTCCAAAAAGAAGAGAGCGCATCACCTCGCCATCGGCAAAATTATCCACCACTTCAGAAACCACCGACAAAGTCCTACCTCACAGACAGGAACTTTTTGGTAAGTATGGATACATGTTCTTCCATCATCATCATCATAGCAGTCTGTCGTGGGCGACAATGACTGACATGTTCTTCCAGAGTCTACAAAATAAACTGTGGCGTGCCCCAAGGTTCAATTTTAGGTCCAATACTTTTTAATCTGTACATGCTGACCCTGAGGGATGTTATCAGGAGACAGAGTGTTAATTTCCATAGTTATGCTGATGACACCCAACTGTATATCACTGTGTCTCGTGATGACATGGAACCAATTAACACCCTTTATAACAGTATTTTAGACATTAAATCTGTCATGATCTGGGGCATGGTCTGGTACCATGCCCACACTTTCTGTTCATTTTGATTTCTTTATGGTTATTTTTATTATCATTATGGCCTTTTGTGTTCCTCTGTATTTGTCCTCTGTGCCCCCCTTGGTCTTTTGTGCATGTTTTGCGTGTATCCCCTGTACTTGTCTCCCTATTGTCCTCAGCCCCTCTTGTTTCCATACCCATAGCCACTTTCCCCTCGTGTTACCATGTTGTCCTTGATTGTTCTCACAGCTGTCTTGTGTTTTGTAAACAGTAGTCTCCCTATATATGTTAGTCTTCTGGTGGTGTCATCATAATTTTCCCAGTTGTGTCTCTCAGTGTTTCTACCCATGTATTCCCATGTGTTACCCATGTGTTTTTGTTTTTGCATCCCGAGTTGTTTTCCAGCCCTCGTGCTGTGCCCTTTGTTTGCTTCTGTGTCTTTTGTTAATAAATCATTATGGTGCACCAAATCCTGCCTGCATCTGGGTCCTCATATCCACACCATGACAAAATCATGGATGGCAGCAAATTTTCTTCAGCTCAACCAGGACAAAACTGAAGTTTTAGTCATCTGTCCTGAAGCTCAGAGAGAGAAAATTTTACCAAAATTACAGTTTGCCCTTTACCCCATCCCAACATGTTAAGAATTTGGGCATCATTTTAGACCAGGGGTCACCAACTAAAACTGCAAAAAATCCGAAAAGTCGGTTCTCCTCCCCAGCCGAGGTCCAAACTAGGTGTGGGAATCTTTAGGCACCTCATGATTCGATTACGATTCAGAACTGCAACTTGATTCTAAAACCATTCTCAACGCATCTTGATGCATTTTTTTCTAATCAAGATTTTTCCCTCCCACTGTGTGACAACTTGGCCCCGTTAAAGCAAAGTATTTGCAGTGACCCATGAATTTACTTCCAACATCTTTTATTAAAACAAATGGAAGAGAACTCTGACACATGGTGGGCAGTGGTGGCCTAATGGTTAGGGATGTGGACTGGTGAGCGGAGGGTCGCAGGTTCAATCCCTGGACCAGCAGGATTAGATGTGGATGGGACAAATAACATAGCAGTGCTTGCCCCACCTCCTTAACCCCACTGTGGTGCCCTTGAGCAAGGCCCTTAAACCCAACTGCTCCAGTGGAGATGCTCAGTGGGCACAGGTCAGTCTGTGGTTGCACTGGGCAGCTTCCTGGTGTGACTGTGAACAGGGTGTCCTTGAAAAAGAGAGGTTGCCTCTCAATGGAACTACCCTGTATAAAGGTTAAATAAAAAACATGGACAAAATGTGCTTTTAAGAACTTTCATTGACTTTCTTTCAGAAGACCACAGCGGTCTCCAGACAGGCCAATATCATTTAACTTGCTTTCACACATTATTTTATTCAGCTTGTAGGGAGCTTGAAATAAGGAAGCGAAGGGATTTTATAAATCAGGTTTATTGTCGGCTTCCAATCCCCAACATGTCTCATCTCAATGCAGAAGCAGAAAAGAGGCTGAGCGCAGTCAGACCTTCGTACTTATACAGCACATAACAAAAGACATCGCATAACAAAAGCCGACATCACACATCCGCGTTATCTCCTTCTATTGTCCTCTCTCTCCTCCACCTGACCCTGGGGGGTCAGGAAGTCCATTCAGGTCTCCACCGCTGAGTCTCCGTCTGCTTGTTGATCTTCGCCGGTGGTCGAGACCTATTGTCCTGCTCTGAGACGTGAGGTCATTCCACATATGCAATCTCTAAACATTCCTCTTGTGTCTATACATATGTAGGTATGGATATATGAATAATATAAGCCACAAGCTCATGTTTTAGCTCTACATTAATTTTTAAACAAAAAAACTATTAAAATGAATTCTTTGTTCAATTTCAAACAAAATGTAATAAAATCCTGAAAATGTTTTACAGGAGAACACAAACTAATTTGTATTGCATTTAAAAAAAAAAGATGAATACCTAAAAACAAAAAATTCACAAAAAGTCCACCTCTATACAATATTTTCAGTGCAGAAAAAACTGTTTTAAACTAAGACAAAAAAAACCGGACATAAAATATAATTCCACAGGACAGAATTCCTCTGACTTTTTTTAAAATCTCCACAGTAAGCTCTGTTACAGCATGGATGGAGTGGTAACTCCATGGTTACAGGGAGAGGGGAGGTGGAACTTTTTATGTTTAATAACATACAGAGCTTTTACAGAGTTTTTAAGTGATACCAGCAAAGGTAATGTACATTCAGTTTCACAACAGCGTTTCTTTTTGTGGGTACAGACCTGAAAGGTCTGTCCGGCGTGGATGCCCTGGCTGTCATCCTTGTGTGCGGGTGGCTGGGTGGGTACCCGCAGCAAACCTGATTTTTCAACCCGCTGACTCTCTGGAACGGTTGGAGCCGCCGCAGAGTCTCTGCAGAGAGTGGCGTTTGTGGGACAGCGAAGAGGGAGTTTGCAGCAGGAGGAGCATGCCCAAGGGCTCGCGCCATAATGTGTCGGACGGTCGCCGATGCAGCAGTCCAGCTCCACTTTTTCCGCCTTTTTTCCCCACCAAAATAAAAGTTTACCTTTTCCCCAAATTGTATCAAAAGGCTTCGGGGTTTGGATGGAGGACTCTCGGGGTCTGGATCCGGACCGGAGTCCGCCAGTTGGTGACCCCTGTTTTAGACTTTGAGCTTGGTTTTACTCCACACATTAAAAATATAACATGAATAGGAGTTTACCACCTAAAGGACATGGCCAGAGTCTGCCCATTTCTCTCTTGGGCAAGCACAGAGATACTGATGCATGCTTTTATCACCAGCCGTACTGATTACTGCAATGCCCTGCTCTCTGGTCTTCCCAAAAAGACAATTTCAAATGTGCAGTTATTACAGAATTCAGTTGCACATGCTCTGATGAGGACCAGACAGCAGGCTCACATCATGCTGGTTTTAAGGTCACTGCATTGGCTCCTCGTGTCCTTCAGGTTCGATTTTAAGGTTCTTTTACTGGTTTATAAATGTGTGAATGGTCTTGGGCCTTCTTATTTATCAGAACTACTTTTAACATATGAGCCCCCGCGGCCCCTGAGGTCCTCTGGTACTGGTCTTTTTTTAATTATTCCTACTGTCAGAACACGCACCCACGGTGAGGCGGCTTTTAGTTACTACAGCCCACGTCTGTGGAACAGCCTGCCGGAGAACATCAGGGCTGCTGAAAATGTTGATGTTTTTAAAAACAGGCTCAAGTCCTACTATTTTAACCTAGCTTTTGATTAGTTTCCTATTTTAATTGTCTTTATGATTTTAAACCTACCTGTTCTGGTCACAGTTATTTATTTATTTTACTACTAATTATTAATATATCTGAATTTATGTCTGTTATGTCTATATGTCAAATGTTTTACTCTTTTAGTTATCTTAACTGTTTAGTCTTTTTATCACCCTCTCCAAGCTCCAGCGTTTCCTCATAGGGAGCCCTCCCACAGGGAATTGTGCCTGTTTTCTGGCTGCAGGGTGCTGGCCTGTGATTGCCCCGGTCTGCCCGGCCGAGGGGATCATGCACTGCGGCGCCGCACCTGCAGTGTCAGCCACTCAGGTTGGACTTGGGTGGTCTCAGAGGTGGTGTCCCTGTAGCTGTGGATTCGGCACTTTCCCTGCTGGTGATGGCTCCCTAGTGGTGGTGCTTCCACACCTGGATCCTCGGTGCTCAGCCATAAGTCTCACACAGACAAAAGGGTTATTTTTTGTGTGTGGGGTGGGGAGGGGTGGGGGGTGGGTGTAATTGTGTTTTATTTCTGTGTGTGAAGCACTTTGTGTTGCAACTTTTTGTATGAAAAGTGCTGTATAAGTAAAGCATTGATTGATTGATAGTCTTTGGTATGACCCACCCGGGGCTTGAACGGATGTTCTACCAACTAGGTCACTACTCTGTTTTCTGAAATACTATTTTATTTCATTTTAACTGTAAAAGCTATTTTTTCTTTTACTTTTTTTTCTGACTTCTTGCACTGTGCATATACGTTTTTTTTTGCCATGTTTTATTATTGCTGGGAGCTACTATCCCACTGCAGCTGTAATACTGTAAATTTCTCTGTTGTGGGACTAATAAAGGATTAATTTATCTTATCAAACTACAGTTGATAAAAACAATTGCCTAATAATAGTCATCATCACCTAAATGTGGTTTTGGGGGCCTAAATACACCTATTAGCTCACAGTCGAAGGATACAAGTGAATGGGACAAGTAATACATTTTACAGAACTTACGGAAAACTTATGAAACCAATGTGAAATGAGAGATGAATGTACTCACTGAGGTCCACTCTTTTTAAAGTCATCAGTGGGTCATATAAAGGCCCCATCCATCCACACATCATGAGGGCACTGAAACCCCTCCACAATGATAAGGTGGTGATCCACAGAGGGGCATATAAAGATCCCATAAAATTAAAAAAGTGTGGATTCTAAAATGCTTTCTTTGGTCCTATGAGTAGAGTAAAAATCTTAATCTTAAGCCTCTCCTTACTTAGAAATATTTAAATTTATACACTCTGGTATGGCTCTTCCAGATTACATTTCCCTACGTCACTGAATGGAAACTCTCCATAAATTAGTCACCATCACCGTGCTCTTGGCTGTGATATCAATCCAATTCTCATCCACAATCCCACACAAGACAGAGATACTAGCCAATAACAACAACACCGACGGGACCAAAAAACTAAATTACTGGGACCAGAATGGTTCTTTGTGGAATTGCTTATTGATAAACACATTTGTTCTGGACGCAGCAGGTTATCAGGTACTGTACTGATTATAGACGAAAACTGATGAGGCTCCCTTTTCACAACTATGTTCACCACTTCTCCTCCATGCTCCTGGCTCATGTCGATATACTGTAGTGTCGTCACTCCCAGAAAAGCATTACCGGGCTCCGTTAAGACCACAGCTAACATCAGTGCCAATGGCTTCACTAACAATGTTTTTCTTTCACTATGAAGCTTTTTGGTAGGGATACGACTGTCTCCACACCTTTGGCCTGTGGGTCAGACCCACAACCAGTAAGTAAATCATTTGGATATTTTATTGGAGAGGCTGAATAACTGGAGGTTGTGGCTGCTGTTGGCCTAGCATTTATGCATTATGGGAAGATGTGTTTGCTTTGCTATATATGATTGGTGGCCATTTCATTTTTATTTGTGGATTTGCAGCTGTTTGGCTTTTTGTACCAAAGCCAGCAGTGGTGAGCTGGACCATTAAAGTAACTTAGCAGAAAGTTTTAATATTTAGTAGCAAGTGTTAGCACTATAAATAACTAGTAAGTTACCAGGTGTTGTTAGTTTTGACTGGCCTTATATCGCTTCACTTAGAAAAAAATGTTAGCCAATAAGATAAGGGAATCATGAATGTTAATAAGCAGGCAGTAAACAAAGTGTTTACCCCTCCGTGGATCACCACCTTACCGTGGTGCAGGGCTTGTGTGCCCTAATGGTCCCAGTAGCTATGTTATCGGGGGAAACTTGCCCCTGGTAGGGTCTCTCAAGACAAAGTGGTCCTGGGTGAAGGGCCAAATCAAGAGCAGTCCAGTGGATTCCTACAAAAAAGTGATATCAGGGACCCAGTGCAGCCAAAGGAGCCACACGTGTCCACCCTCCAGTGGAATCATCATCCCTTGCAGGAGGGATCATGGGGATCATGGTGCTATGTGACCTGGGTGGCAGTCTGGGCTTCTCTGCTTAGACTGTTACCTCCACAACCCGAAACCCCAACTAAGTGGTGCAAGATGGATGGATGGATGGAAAACAGCGTGTTTGAAAGAAGAGGCACACAGGAGTTTTTAGTGACTCAGGAATTATGTTGCTAGTTGAAAAGATTTCTCATAGAATCCCATTTTTGAGAAATCTAATTGATTTCAGCAACTATGAGTCACCCCTTGCTCTTTATTAGAAAGAATGCAGGTTTATGCACTGGCTTTCCTATGCTGCTCAACAGCATTACTTTATTTAAAGCAAGTGACATAATACTATGGGGCAGCACGGTGGCACAGTGGTTAGCACTGTCAGCACAGCAAGAAGGTCACGGGATCAATTCCACCTCTGACCACTGTGGGTTCGATCCCACCCCTTGACCATCGGTGACCCTTCTGTGTGGAGTTTGCATGTTCTCACCGTGTCTGCATGGGTTTACACCAGGTACTCCGGTTTCCTCCCACAGGCCAAAGACATGCAGGTTAGGTTAACTGGCATCAAAACTGGGGATTCTAAATTGCCCTTAGGTATGACTGTGAGAGTGAATGGTTGTCTGTTTCTCTGTGTTGGCCCTGCGATGGACTGGTGATCTGTCCAGGGTGTACCCTGCCTCTCGCCCAAAGATGCTGGGATAGGCTCCATCCCCCCCATGACCCGAAAAGGATTAAGCGGTAGAAGATGGATGGATGGATGGACATAATACTATCAGGCCTGCAGACAGACAGTATAGTTAACAGTTTACAAGTGAAAATAGTATTAAGAAAGTATGAATGTGTTCTGGATGCATTTTGCTTTTGCTGTAACTCAACAACTAGCAAGCAGAGTCTATCATCTCAGTAATGGTTAATAATATCCTTGTGAGGTCACAAGCTGCTTATGTTGTAGTGTAGAACAGAAGTTTTAAGAGCTGAAACAACTTTTCTATGTGTTGCTGAACTAGAGAGATGTAACCTTGAGCACAGAAGTACCAACAGAGTGTGATGGTGAAGTGGAAGACTGAAATAAGATAACACTCTATGAGCAGGATAATTCAGTTTTACCACAATGCATGGTTTGGCAGCCTTACAAATGGAGGGTTACCTCACTCTCACCTCATATTCGGTCTTATCCAGTAGGTGATTTGAGGGGGGATGGGAGAGGATGCTATCCCCCTTGTTGGCAAAATGACCCATAAACATCCGCCTTGTTAGCCTGCTATCCCCCACCCCAGCCCCATCATTAGTACCAGGATAGTAAATACATTACAAATGAACATGTCAACATCTTCCTGGCTCACTGATCTTTTATCTGCTGATGAAGAAGCAGACAGATGTGCTTTTCTCTCAGCCCTGTTCTGTAGGGGACGCTATAAATTTGTGTATGTTGGTTACCATGGTAACACCAGAAATTGAACTACGTGATTTTTTTGTTAAATGGTGTTCCCCTTTTTTTTCTGTAAAATTCCTAGAGCAGCTACCGTTCTTTCATTCTGTATATCATGTGTTGAAGTCATTTCTATGTTATTCTTTAATACATTAATGAACGTTTAAGTCTTTTGTGGGCCACATAATCATGTTGTCAAAACTGAGAAACACCACAGAAACAAGGGGAAAGAAAGAAAAAAATAATCAGAAAAACAATGGAAATGACAGAGAGCACAAAATGTTACGCTCCCAGCAACTTTTCTACAGCTGGTCGACCAGGAAAACACATTTTCAAGGTGTTCAGACATGTTCTGAGAGGAAATATGTCACAAATTGGTGAGTATAGTTGCAAACATTTAAGAAAAATGTTGACATATGATGGAAAAAGCTGCAAATTCATTAGAAAAAAAAATTGTGTGGAAAAAGGTTTTTAAAAATGATCACAAAAGTGGCAAATTTATAGGGAAAAAAGTCCAAAGTTTAGGAAACTCTAAATTGTACTGTGCTCTGTACAGGGGCAATAAAAGCATTCCCATAACAATAATCTAACCAGAATTAATAAGTGAGGAATTTTTTGTGTAAATTAGTATCTGTTTTCGTGTAAACGTGCAGCTTTTTTTCTTATACATTTGCAATTTTTTCCATGTAAAATTGCACCTATTCTTGTAGATTTATAGCTTTTTTTTTTTTTTTTTTACTATTCATTTTTCCTCTCATGAATTTATAACCCTTTTTTTTTTCTTGTGAATGTGAAACTTGCTTATGGTAAATTTGGGACTTTTTAATTGCAAATGAGCATCACTTATCATATTTTTTCCACTTGTGTTATTGCAGATTTGAACTTTGGACTTTTTAAATTTGTGTCTTTCTTCTGCTAAATAAGTGATGACCCCCCCCCCCCACCAGCACACACACGCACACACACACAAACACACAAACACACACACCTACTGGTCTTATCCAATTCAATTCAACTTTATTTTCAGTACACAGCTCCAGTTCATAACAAAGCACTTCCTACAACAATACTGCACCACATCTGCCTGTGTGAGCCAGCAGAGTCAGCTGTAGTAATGTCTCACTGTATTTTCTATTATCTGCTACCCTGCCTCTCGCCCAAAGATGCTGAGATAGGCTCCAGACCGCCACCCCCCCCACCCGCGACCCAAAAAGGATTAAGCGGAAGAAGATGGATGGATGGATGCTCATCTGCTGAAGACCAGTCCTGGTTTCTTCATGCAGTCTGAGCTGCCACCACCAGGGGGAGCCTGTTTGCTATCACGTCTTCCAAAGCTCTTTAACCCCTCACCATCATTGCCATCATGGCTGAGCAGGAGTCGGACCTGGATTCAACGAGTCACTACCTGCCTCAAAAAAAGGTGAAGTCCGAGTTCTGGAATCAATATAGATTGCAGACATCAGGAGGAAAGCATCACTGCACACTCACGTCCAGGACCACCATCCCCGCTGAACTCCAGGTTCAGCATTTTTTTTTTTTTTACTAATATCAAACCAAGAATAGATATTTTAAGAAAGCATTATAAATAAATCTCGCAGCTGCTATATTATTTAGAAAATACAGTTTTTCTCATCTGCTGAAAAATGTCTGCTTCAGACTTCCAAGGTTTGCACCTGGCAGTGCCAACGAAATGTGTTTCCTCAAAGCTGCAGTCCACATCAACTAGAATTTATTATAGTGTACAAAAAATAATTTAATGTGGTCTATTAAAAGATGACTTATGAAGCAAAAATAATGTTTGCTTAAAGTGCAATAAAAATAACCTTCCAGCAAAATTTACTGTAATATGATTCTATTATGTTTTAGTGACATTTTCAAAGTTTTCAAAGTTTTAAGCCTAATGTGATAATTATCGTGGTAATATTGTTTATGGGCAGAATAATGAGATGGAATTTTAACATCGCCCCATGCCTAACTGGCTTTTTAACAGAAAGAAAAAATATATTCCTGCTGTGAAAATGAACACAGAACTTTACATCAGTGCACAAGAAGATTGAACATTAGCTCTCACCCCAAAACACACGCGGCAGGTCATCAGGTCCAGTGCTGCTCCCATTTTAAGTCAAGATGCATGATCCAAGTCTGTTATAAAAACTTTTCACCTTTGTTTTAAGTTCCCCCACTGATGCTGAGGATTAACTTTTAAGTATATCCTCCAAACGGCGACGGTTGGAAAATAAATTCTCCACAACTTTTAGCAGTCACCTTCCCAGCCAGCATCGATTCACAACCATCAGCAAATAAAGACCTTAAACTCTCCCATAAGGCTACCCCTGACGATGCCGGAGTCGTCTTACACCTGTGACACCGGAGAATCAATTACAAAGCTGCAGCTGGTAATGAGGTGTCCAGTGACCCGATCTCATGACCACAGGACAATATAGAGGTGGTCAATTTTTAATGAGCCTTCAACAAGTTAAAAGCCCCTGTCTGGTTATATTTCCCCGACAGCATCATCCAGAGTCCATCAACATAACAACAATCAATTACCAAAAGATCCACAGAGTCACTTCCGGTTATGGCTGCCACGTAGGACGGACGTGTCTCGCTCTGCTCTGCTCCTGGAGAAAAAAAATCGGCAAATAACTCTCTCATTTGGGACAGAACGTATCCCAGCATTTGGGCGAGGATATGTCGGCGAAGCCTAAGGCTGGAAAACCAGGAAAAGGAAAAAGCGAGCCGCCGAAACAGTCCAAATTAACGGACTTTCAGGTCTGTGACGCAGCAAACAAGGCTCCATATATGGCGGAGGAGGCTGGCGGCGGTGCGATTTCTGCGTGGAATGGCGCAGATGCGCTGATGGCTGCCATGAGTTCAATGAGAGCGGACTTTTCCTCTAGATTTGATGGGATTATGACAGCGCTGGAAGGAATAAGAAAGGAATTGGGTGACTGTGTAGAACGAACGGCGCAGATGGAGCTCCGTCTCGCTAGTGCTGAAGATGACGTCACCCGTCTTCAATTAAAGGTGCGCACTTTGGAAAAAAAAAATAAATCTCTGGAAGATAATATTTTGGATTTGGAATCTCGGTCGAGACAGAATAATTTGAGGCTGGTGGGTCTTCCAGAGGAATCAGAAGGTCGGGACGTATGTTCCTTTCTGGAAAAGTGGATTCCGGAGGTGCTGGGCAGCGAGGAGTTGCAATCAGCAGTGGTTCTGGAAAAAGCACATCGTATTGGCCCACGGAGAGATAAGGGACCGCCGAGGACCTTAATTATGAAGTTTCTTAGCAACAGAGACAGGATGAAGATCTTCAACGCTGCACGTGCTAAAGGAGAGATTAAACACCAGGACCAGCAGGTGCGGTTCTACCCAGATTTGGCCACAGGAATCCAGCAATTGAGGAAGCAGTTTGATCCCGTACGTAAGGAGCTGCGCAACCTTGGGATTCGTCATGGTGTAATCTATCCTGCGAGACTGCTGACCACGTATGAGGGCAGAACCCACATCTTCAAGACCCCAGAGGAGGCGCAGGAGTTCATCAAGAAGATCAAAGAAGAAGAAGAGACTGGTGGGAGCTAAGCATGAACAAAATATAAGGTAGAATAATTAAGCATTTGCACAGGCATCTGACTGACTTGAAGTAAATAGTAAGTTTACAAAATATAGATTGTATTATATATTAAAAAAACAAAACAAAAACAAAACAAACAAACAAAAAAAAAAAAACTATGATGTACAAAGTTGTTAAAAATTTTGGAGTTAAGTTGGAAAACTACAGAGGAGAGTTAATGTTACGTCATTAAAAGCAGTAGAGTTGGGACTTCCGGTTATGGCTGCCACGTAGGACGGACGTGTCTCGCTCTGCTCTGCTCCTGGAGAAAAAAATCGGCAAATAACTCTCTCATTTGGGACAGAACGTATCCCAGCATTTGAGCGAGGATATGTCGGCGAAGCCTAAGGCTGGAAAACCAGGAAAAGGAAAAAGCGAGCCGCCGAAACAGTCCAAATTAATGGACTTTCAGGTCTGTGACGCAGCAAACAAGGCTCCATATATGGCGGAGGAAGCTGGCGGCGGTGCGATTTCTGCGGGGAATGGCGCAGATGCGCTGATGGCTGCCATGAGTTCAATGAGAGCGGACTTTTCCTCTAGATTTGATGGGATTATGACAGCGTTGGAAGGAATAAGAAAGGAATTGGGTGACTGTGTAGAACGAACGGCGCAGATGGAGCTCCGTCTCGCTAGTGCTGAAGATGACGTCACCCGTCTTCAATTAAAGGTGCGCACTTTGGAAAAAAAAAATAAATCTCTGGAAGATAATATTTTGGATTTGGAATCTCGGTCGAGACAGAATAATTTGAGGCTGGTGGGTCTTCCAGAGGAATCAGAAGGTCGGGACGTATGTTCCTTTCTGGAAAAGTGGATTCCGGAGGTGCTGGGCAGCGAGGAGTTGCAATCAGCAGTGGTTCTGGAAAAAGCACATCGTATTGGCCCACGGAGAGATAAGGGACTGCCGAGGACCTTAATTATGAAGTTTCTTAGCAACAGAGACAGGATGAAGATCTTCAACGCTGCACGTGCTAAAGGAGAGATTAAACACCAGGACCAGCAGGTGCGGTTCTACCCAGATTTGGCCACAGGAATCCAGCAATTGAGGAAGCAGTTTGATCCCGTACGTAAGGAGCTGCGCAACCTTGGGATTCGTCATGGTGTAATCTATCCTGCGAGACTGCTGACCACGTATGAGGGCAGAACCCACATCTTCAAGACCCCAGAGGAGGCGCAGGAGTTCATCAAGAAGATCAAAGAAGAAGAAGAGACTGGTGGGAGCTAAGCATGAACAAAATATAAGGTAGAATAATTAAGCATTTGCACAGGCATCTGACTGACTTGAAGTAAATAGTAAGTTTACAAAATATAGATTGTATTATATATTAAAAAAACAAAACAAAAACAAAACAAACAAACAAAAAAAAAAAACTATGATGTACAAAGTTGTTAAAAATTTTGGAGTTAAGTTGGAAAACTACAGAGGAGAGTTAATGTTACGTCATTAAAAGCAGTAGAGTTGGGACTTCCGGTTATGGCTGCCACGTAGGACGGACGTGTCTCGCTCTGCTCTGCTCCTGGAGAAAAAAATCGGCAAATAACTCTCTCATTTGGGACAGAACGTATCCCAGCATTTGAGCGAGGATATGTCGGCGAAGCCTAAGGCTGGAAAACCAGGAAAAGGAAAAAGCGAGCCGCCGAAACAGTCCAAATTAACGGACTTTCAGGTCTGTGACGCAGCAAACAAGGCTCCATATATGGCGGAGGAAGCTGGCGGCGGTGCGATTTCTGCGGGGAATGGCGCAGATGCGCTGATGGCTGCCATGAGTTCAATGAGAGCGGACTTTTCCTCTAGATTTGATGGGATTATGACAGCGTTGGAAGGAATAAGAAAGGAATTGGGTGACTGTGTAGAACGAACGGCGCAGATGGAGCTCCGTCTCGCTAGTGCTGAAGATGACGTCACCCGTCTTCAATTAAAGGTGCGCACTTTGGAAAAAAAAAATAAATCTCCGGAAGATAATATTTTGGATTTGGAATCTCGGTCGAGACAGAATAATTTGAGGCTGGTGGGTCTTCCAGAGGAATCAGAAGGTCGGGACGTATGTTCCTTTCTGGAAAAGTGGATTCCGGAGGTGCTGGGCAGCGAGGAGTTGCAATCAGCAGTGGTTCTGGAAAAAGCACATCGCATTGGCCCACGGAGAGATAAGGGACCGCCGAGGACCTTAATTATGAAGTTTCTTAGCAACAGAGACAGGATGAAGATCTTCAACGCTGCACGTGCTAAAGGAGAGATTAAACACCAGGACCAGCAGGTGCGGTTCTACCCAGATTTGGCCACAGGAATCCAGCAATTGAGGAAGCAGTTTGATCCCATACGTAAGGAGCTGCGCAACCTTGGGATTCGTCATGGTGTAATCTATCCTGCGAGACTGCTGACCACGTATGAGGGCAGAACCCACATCTTCAAGACCCCAGAGGAGGCGCAGGAGTTCATCAAGAAGATCAAAGAAGAAGAAGAGACTGGTGGGAGCTAAGCATGAACAAAATATAAGGTAGAATAATTAAGCATTTGCACAGGCATCTGACTGACTTGAAGTAAATAGTAAGTTTACAAAATATAGATTGTATTATATATTAAAAAAACAAAACAAAAACAAAACAAACAAAAAAAAAAAACTATGATGTACAAAGTTGTTAAAAATTTTGGAGTTAAGTTGGAAAACTACAGAGGAGAGTTAATGTTACGTCATTAAAAGCAGTAGAGTTAGGGTGATTGGGAGGATGAAGAAGGAGTGGCTTAGGCTGTTCCCCGTGGGTGTGGAACGGTCGATGGCTATATCGGGAGACAGAATTTTTCTTTTGATTTTGGGGGGTTTGCCACAAGTGTGGGAAGGGGAAATTTGTTTGTGTGTAGTTTGTAGGATGAATGTTCAACCACTCATGTTTTTGCTTCTCTGTATGAGCATGTTTACACTGCAAGGTAATCCTAAACTCTCTATTGATCATGGACCAAAGTGTTAATCTTAATTTAACTTCATGGAATTGCAGAGGTCTACAAAATTTAAAAAAACTTAAACAAGTTATGAATAAAATAAAGGACATGGGTTCAAGAATTGTGTTTTTACAAGAAACTCATCTGATAGAGGAGGATGTTAAAAGAATTAGGAGTAGATGGCAGGGAAGTGTATTCACCTCTTCATTTTCATCCCGAGCCAGGGGAGTTATGACTCTCATACATAAATCAGTTCCTTTTCAAGTGAAAAATGTAATTGGAGACAAATTTGGAAGATATGTAATCATTCAAGGTTCTTTGCTATTAGAAAATATAAATCTTGTGAACTTATATGGTCCCAATATAGATGATCAGAAGTTCTTTGCTAATTTATTTCTCATCTTATCATCACTTACAGGGCAACATATAATAGCAGGGGATTTTAATTGTACATTGAATCCAGGTGTGGATAGATCAACAGGACTGGACTGTACGCACATTGGATGTAGGATGACTATTAATCATTTTATGAAAGAATTGAGATTGTTAGATATATGGAGAGAAATGAAACCACAAGTTAAAGCCTATTCTTGTTATTCCAGTACCTACAAGACATTCTCACGTATTGATTATTTTTTGATTTCCACAGAATTAAGGTCCAAGATTCAAAACTGCTTTTATGATAACATCGTGATCTCTGATCATGCACCCTGTTGTCTAATATATGTAGATAAAAAATTGACAAAGGAATCAGGTAGATGGCAATTTCAGCATAAATGGCTTCAGGATGAGGAATTTGTCAAGTATATAGAAAAACAGATAGACGAGTTCTTTGACATCAATACTACACAAACATCAGCATGTGTAAAGTGGGAGGCTTTCAAAGCTTTTATTAGGGGACATATTATTAGTTATACAGGATCAAAATCTAAGAAGACTCGAGAGGAGAGAGCTAAATTGGAACATAAAATAAAAAATCTTCAGGAAAAAGTGTATGCAGGAAGTGACCCAAGGTTGGAGAATGAATTACTGATTTTGAGAGCTGAATACGACAAAAAATCAGCGAATAGAGCTGCCTCGAGTCTTCTAAGATTGAAACAATCTTTTTATGAACAAGGTGAAAAATCAGGAAAATTATTAGCATGGCAGATTAAACAATTGGAAATTAAAACACCAATTACCAGTATTATAAGTAATGGACAGGTAGTTATAGATCCTTTAGAAATTAATAGAGCCTTTAGAGATTACTATGAAAAATTATATGATACCAAAAATGAACCTGATTTAACAAAACTAAATGGGTTTTTGAACGAACTATCTATACCGTGTATTCCAAATGAAAACAGGGAGATATTGGAGTCTAAAATTAGTCAAGAAGAAGTTGGGCTAGCCATTGATAATATGAAATCAGGAAAAAGTGCAGGACCAGATGGTCTTCCAGTTGACCTTTATAAAAAATTTAAGAATAAATTAATAAAACCTTTTTTGGAAATGGTTTTAGAAGCATTTCAAAATAATAATTTACCATCATACATAAATAATGCCTTAATTATACTGCTGCCAAAACCAGGTAAGCCCTCTAATAAATGTGAAAATATGAGACCAATAAGCCTATTAAACGCCGACCTTAAGATAATCTGTAAAATTTTAGCAAGACGAATACAAGAAATTTTACCAAATATTATTAATCGAGATCAGAATGGCTTTATAAAGGGTAGACAAGGCTTCCATAATGTAAGAAGACTATTTAATATTATTTATTTTAATAAAGAAGCACCGGATACAGCTCTCCTATCATTGGACGCCGAAAAGGCCTTTGATAGAGTTGAATGGCCCTTTCTTTTTGAAGTCCTACAAAGGTTTGGACTTGGAAATAATTTCATAAAATGGGTTCAAATAATATACAATAATGCTACAGCAGAAATCCTAACAAATAACAATATTTCAAAACCAATAAAAATCAATAGAGGATGTCGACAAGGCTGTCCACTTTCACCTTTACTGTTTACTATGGCAATTGAACCTTTAGCGATAGCGATACGTTTACATTCACAAATATATGGAATTAAAGTTGGACCAACAGAACATAAAATCTCCCTGTACGCCGATGATATAATTTTGTTTATGTCGAATCTAAAAAAATCAATTCCAACCTTGTTGAATTTAATAAAGAATTTTGGGGAAATATCAGGATATAAAATAAATAAAACTAAATCTTCAATATTAATGCTAAATGAGACCCAGAGAAATTACCCAGCCCCTGAGGTAAATCAATTCAATGTTGTAAATCAGTTTAAATATTTAGGAATCCAAATTATGCCTAAGCTAGAATCAGTCGCCAGTGTCAACTATGAAGCCTTAATGTCAGATATCAGTGAGTTAACTCAGAGATGGATGTCACTACCAATGTCGATGATCGGGAGAATCAATATACTTAAAAGTAATATTTTACCTAAAATACTTTATTTATTTCAATACATTCCCTTATCACCACCTTTAGATCTATTCTCAAGAATAAAAAAAAAGTTAGTGGAATTTATATGGAACAACAGGAGGGCTAGATTACGTTTGTCTTTATTATATTTACCATTTGATCGTGGAGGTCTGAAATGTCCAAATTTTATGTTGTATTATTGGTCGGCACAACTGAGGTCTATGACATATTATTTTTCATCAAATGATCTCCCTCACTGGACTGAAATGGAATCATACAATTTACCTTTACCTCTTCCCATATTCATATACTCAGATTCGGCAAAAAAATTACAAAAACAAGTTAAAAATCCATTTGTAAAGCATATGATCAAAATATGGTGTGAAGCTAAAAACTATTTAAAAGAACCACAGTTATTGTCACAATTTAGTCCAATATGGGGTAATCAATATTTTAAACCAGGGAGAGCGGACGCTGTATTTAAAGTATGGAATTTAAAAGGGATACAAAAGATTCAGGATTTATATTTGCCAGGTGCAGACAACATAATGTCTTTTGAAGAGCTGAGGATCAAATTTAATCTCAATAGAACACATTTTTTTAAATATCTTCAACTTAGAAACTTTATTCGATCAAATCAAAATAAAGCTCTCACTCGACCTATTTATTCATCCTTGGAAAAAATGATGATGAAAGATAGTAAAAGAAAGGGTATTATTTCAGAGTTTTATAACTCATTGACACTATCTTCAAGTGAAAATTCACTGAAAAGATTAAACTACTGGAAAGAAGATCTGCAAATTGAAATTTCAGAGGAACAATGGGAATTGGCTTGTACAGAAGCTCAAACCAAATCAATAAATGCACGCCTTAAATTGATACATTTCAAATGGTTAATGCGGATGTATGTTACACCGGAGGAGTTAAATAGATATAACAAAAATATACCAGATACATGCACAAAATGCATGGAAAGTAAAGGAACCCTATTTCATTGTTTATGGGAATGTAGATTAATAAGAATGTTTTGGGAAGAGGTGAGGGTAACAATTGAAAAAATAATCTCAAAACAAATCATATTGAATCCTAAACTGTTTTTGTTGGGTCTGTACCCAGAAAAGCATAATTTTAATAAAAGTGAAAGAACATTCATAGACCTCAGTTTGCTTAATGCCAAAAAATGTATTGCACTATTATGGAAAAAGACTCATAGACCAGATGTGACTCAGTGGTTAAGACAGATGTTAACAAACCTTCCATTAGAAAGTGTCACCATGGGTTGAGATGCCGTCTCGGCACTGAGCCCATGTTTTCCCTCATCCCTGCCTCCCATTGAGCGGCGTCTCAGCTGGCCCCAGCTGGCAGCATTATGGACGGCTGGGGCCAATTAGTCTTCATCAGCTGGGGCGCTGCCAATGAGGATAAATAGGAGCAGCCTCGATGACTCGGGGCTGCGACATAAACACATTGCTAAGCTGAAGCCCCTTCGTCTGGTGTCAGCTTATACTCCTCTTGCAGCATTCCTGTGTTTGTATCCCGCTGTGAGGATGTACGTCTTGCTACCCCCACGTCCGGTACGAGCTGCTTACCTCTGCGCTGTGCAACCTGTGAGTGTACCTCTGCATGAGTATCTGTGCTCTCCTCATCCCTTATCCCTTACCCAAAATAAACCATCTCGACTCACTGGCTTGTCCCTGGCTCTGATTGCCCGGCTCCCTAGAGCCGGATATGACAGTATGTCGCAGCCAGAAGAGTTGCCGGCGGCCGTGAGTCGCTGTGGAAATGTACCTTTCTGTCCGGGTGTCAGCGCTGCTAGCATGCCGTTTCCCAGGAGTCACTTCCGGCGCCAGGGCGACGAGCTGAGGTCCATCTCGGAGGCTGTCGACGGGACGTTCTTCACCCTGCACGACGCCTCCAACGCGAGACGCTGGCATCCGGGCCGTGCTGAGGAACTCCTGGACTGTCACCTCACTCTCTGTACCATCTGGAGGACAGTGCCAGGATAGACGCTGCAGGTACACAGCAAGAGAAGCTCCACGGGGTGGATGGAAATCCCGGCAGGGAGTCGAAGTGGGCGACGTCTTTCCCCGCTTCGGAGTCCCGTTCCTGCCGCTATTCCAGTCCGGGAGTTCGCGCCAACCAGAGGACTA